>VWZY01007757.1:197965-217421 GCA_013399075.1 Chloroceryle aenea | reverse complement strand
TTGCTTCTTCGCTTGGAAGTATGCGAGGTGGAGCGAGCAGGTGGGAAAACATCTTCCCGAGCGCGAGCCGTGACCTCGGAGATCTGCGCTTCATCTGCTCAGCGGGGTAAGCAAAGGCTCTTGGTGTCTCAGTTGGTTTCTCCTGATCTTGTTGCATCAATAAGTATCAAGGAAGAGCTCCCCCCACCCCCCCTCTCATGTGCTGGTAGAAATCAGAGTGTTCTGAACTCAGCCCAGCTTCACCTCGGAGCCGTGGCAGTTTATCAAAATGCTGTTCGTAATGCAAGCTGCGCTACGCTCGACTTCTGCATGCAGTGTGGAAAAACTCCTGCGGGGGGATTTGTTTTGTTGAAAATGCCAGTGTTGCAACTGCCAAGGAGTCAGTGTCAAGATTGCTTCGTGTCCAGAGGAAGTATTAAACTCGGTAACCTCAGCATTTTCACAGCACTTCTTGATCAGTCCAAAAGTCATCAGCTCTCTCAAGTGCTCGCTGTCTTGTTTCCATTATCTAGCTAATCACATTTCAGTATGTCTCAAACATACACAGCAACTGTTAAAGCAAAAAATTAGCTGCCACGGTAGGTCTTGGAAAATGCCAGTGTTTAATGACAGACTAGGTGAGAACGAAAGGTTTAGCAGAAGCAGAAGAAGGTTTTAAATAAACCAAAATGTTAGAAAGCGAGAGGTGTGAAAATCCCATTCTTTGGTCTAAATTAGCTGTTCCCTTTATATTAGTTTAACATTCCAATGGCTTTTTCAAAACTGTTTAAAAATAATGTAAGCTGAAATTCATGAAGCAAAAATATGTATTATATACATGGATACCTCATCAGACCGATGAACAGAAAAGTGAACATAGTGATGATTGTTTAGATAGTCTTAGTACCTTAAAAAAAAAGTTAGTGTTGAGTGAGCAGTAATAGAATTTTATTGAAAAAGGTAAAAAACTAAGCATGAAAATCTGTTTTAGTTATTTATAAACACTACGTCCTTATGTTTTTGTTGCTCTAAATTCAGACGTAAACATTCATTCTGACATGCCAAAGCTCCTAATGCTGGTGGAAAGTTCCTGTAGCCAGTCAGTGATCACTTTACAACTTGTTGCTTGGATGCTCAGTGTCCGCAGCTTCATTTGTGTACACTGACTCATCAGCTGCCAAGTCATCTGGTTCAACTCCATCTTCCCCAAATCCAGGCTCCTCTTCCCTCTCAGGACCATCCTCATCCTCTATGCCATTGTAAAACTCTTCGATCTCGCTCTCATCCTCCGCATCTAAGCTCTGACTATGACACGAACCACTTTCACTACTACTCCCACAAGAGCTAGAAGATATGATATCATCTTCAGAATCTGAGTACACCTCAGCACCATGGAAAATATAGCGATTTGGTGGTAAAAATAGATACTGAGTACCTGAAAAAGAAGTTCAAAAGTCAATAAAAGGCTAAAACAGGTGGTGCATACAAGATCTTGCAGACTTCTGGTTAGCAGGTACCTGCGTATGTGTATTTTCAACAGGGAAACTTAACTGACACATCGCAGCACGCAACAACTGTTTCAGCATTCCTTCTCCCTCCGACACAACAGAGCATTTAAGCGTTCGTGTTCAGCAGCTTTTTTCATGGGTACGTGTATTCACACCCAGATTCCACTGCTAGTAACGGACCTGGAACCCACTGCACAGAGTATCAGGCAAACTCAAACCGGCCTTTGCTTTGGCAGGCTGTGATTTAATACCTGATTTCTCCTCCACACTGCCTTTCTAGCGTGGGATCTCCATACGGCAGTTAAGACTGCACCCTGGAAGGCCTCCTCGGGAAGTCTGCCATCTCCTTTAAAGTGTGCCTGGCTCCAGCTGTGAGAGTGGCTTTTCAACGCCTATCATGACGTCATCTTTCAGTTCTACTGCCGTGCACAATGATGACCTAGTGTGACCAGCTTCTCAACACCTGAAGTTCAAACTAATTTTTCTGAAAATGCATTTGAAAATGTTAGCAACTGATTCATTGTTAACACCTCCCTTCAGGCTCTTGAACTCTGATCTTTCTAGGGAGCATGTAATCCCTGATCTTAAAAACCTGGTCGGAGTTACAAAATAATCGCCTATCGGCTTCTCCGAGAGAAATAAACAATGCAGTAATGGGTCCTGAACACACCTGACGGCACAAAAGGAGCCACCACAAGGCACTGATTCCCTCCAGGAAACTTACTGCTTTAAAGTAAGTCCAGAAAACACCTCAGCCAGAAATAAATGCAAAATACCGAAATGAATGAATGCTTACCATCCAGCCTTTTGCTAATCTGTTCTTTTGCAGATCTGTTTACCCAGCACTTCTTCAATATTTCATGTTTTTCTTTATTTTCTCCATTGTTGGATCCATTTTCCTTCATTGTTTCAGAGTTGATTAGTTCACTGGCAGGGTTTTCAGGGGTTCCCGATGACATCTGTGTGTCCTGAAGCTTTTCCTCGGTGCAGATCCCTTGAGTTTCTAAGGCAGGATCACAGTTTTCTACCTTACATTCAGCTGCAGGTTCTGAGGACACCACCGAAGTATCTGGTGGAGTCATTCTTTCTGGGGAGCTAGAGTCTTCTGAAATGTTTAAAGGGGTAGGTGGTAGCTCAGATGAGTGCATTTCGAGCTCCTTGTGCGTTCGTGGAGGCTTTTCTGTTATTTCTGAAAGTTTTACTGAGTTGCAGCAAAGTTTTGTATATTCACTACCTAGCCTTTGACATAATTCGTTAATAATAACGTCACAGTCTCCAAGAAGCTCCACATCAAAGTGTAGATGAGGCAAAGGCTCCCTATTAATTAAGATCTGAGGCACTTCATGGGGGATGGAACCTATACATAGAAAAGAGAATGTAAAGGTAGTCGCTTCAGTTGCACTCTCAGCAGAGCTGTAATGAGAAAGCTTGATTCCTCAGACTGCTCTTCACCCCTTCACTTGTGATCAGACCAGACAGCAGGAAGACAAGCAAACCTCAAATTTAACAACAGCAGATTGAGGTGCTGCGCCTCCTGTCACCTATCCAGACTTCCTTCCCTGCTTTTCCCAGTGAAAAGTGTTCCTCTGCTTCACTACTGAGAAACACATGCGTGGAAATAGTGGCAGCCACGTTTGGTCAGGTGTTAAAAAGATTATTAAAGTTTAGTACTATAAGGTCTTAGAAGAATGATGTTGCTTTTGTGCACTCATTTTATGTACTTGAGCGCACACGAACAATGTACCACTAAAAAATGATGTCCCCTTAATTAGGGCAAAATGTTTCCAGGTACAATATACAATCTACAGAGTTGCTCAACCCCTTTCTGACACAGAGGCTTCCAAACCCACGAGTGTGGTACCCTCGCAGATACCCAACTACTGAAATCCAGCTCTAGGGCACAGAAAGAGCAATGGTTTGTGTGGTGGGTCCTAACTCTCCAGTCCTTATTGGCCTAAACAGCAGGCGCTGCCTTGTACGGCGAGGACGATGCTACTTCAACGGCCATGAACGTGCTGCTGTTCCAGTGAACAGCAGGAGCTAACACGTGTCCTCCTCAGGCTTACGTGAGAGAGAATTTCTTTAGCACTAGTAAGTCTGGTGCTTGGCAGGGAAGTGAATGGCCTCTCGTGGTATCTTCTCAGCCTTCCCGAAGGGCGCTTTTCCAGAACAGCTATTAGTAGAGATTGTTTTCCATATCCCTTTTAAAGGGAGGCAAATGGTCACGTGCTATATAATGCCCACTTGGTATCATTTAGTATTAAGTACTGGCCGAGACTCCTGCTGTACCTCATCTTTTTGATGTACTTTTTTAACTCTACAGTTAGGTTATTCCCTTCTGAATCTTTGAAGTAAACTCAGTAAACGCAAGCAGGGAGAGAAATGAATTGAATCTCCGAAGACGGTCATTCAAGTTTTAGGAGCAGTTTTTCAGATTGTAGTTTCCTTACCTTGAGATTTGCCTGAAGTGTAGAAAAAGCACTTACAATTTGTTACTTTATCTAGGCAATCAGTTTTCACCTTGGAAAACTAGATGCTTAATATAGTTTCTTCACTGAATCGGGCCAAAAGAATTTCTTTGAGCTCTTAGCTGAGAACTTCACTTTTGATCCAGATTTTTTTGAAGAAAACATTACCAGAAATAGTCACTTACTTGGAATCAATGCAACTGGTCTTACTTTCAGTGAAGACCCAATGACAATAAGGAGATCGACTTCATTCTTGTCATACTTCATGGCGCGATGGAACTGCTCGGGTAAGTTCTCTCCGAAGAACACTATGTCTGGCTTCATGATAGCGAGTGGTTCGTCAGGTGGACACCTGGGACATCTAGGTACAACCTGCATTACAACAGCTTCTGTTACAACGGTGCAAGGCTGCACCCTTGAAAACCTCAGATTTTGGCAATTCCCAGTGGCAAAAGATGAGGAAGGTTCAGTGGTATTTCCTCGATTCATTTTTTTCGTGGATACACAGACAAGTACATTTCTTACTCCAGTCTGCAGCAACTGCACACAAATAAAACTACAGCAGGAGTAAAGAGGGAGTCCTCTTAAGTCAAAAGGCAGAAACCACACAGAGCTACACCATGACTCCTACCTGGCAACTAAGCCAAGACCCAGAAGTCATGCTGGGCACCAATGAGTAAATACTTCTGTTTAACAGGAATATATTTTGATTAGTTTAATTGGAGCAAAAACTTAGATTTGATGGACAGTTTCCATTATGTGATCCAACCCCTTTACTAATCAATGAGCATATTGTAGAGTTTTACCTCTCTATTTTCTCCTCCTCCAAAAGAGTACGTGTACTACCCACATAAAGCAACATGGCCCTGTAGCAGGTGGCTAGCACAAAGCATACAGGAGAGGAACACAGAACTTTTGTTTGGTCTCCATTTTAAACTTTTCCAATTCCTCCAAAAACAGAGCAGAATCCTTGTTCACTAAAAAAATGTGGATGAGAGGTACGTTTGTGGAAAAGTAGGCTCCCTTTACCTCCTGAAACCACAGAGGATTTTCTCATTTCTGGGACCTCTCTCAACTCTTTGCTATCTTAAGCCTTTTCAGAGCGAAAAGCAAGAAGGTGAGCGATGCACACACAGACATTATGTCAATTACTACTGAGCAATTTTTGTTCAAAGAGTTCCCAGTCTTCTCAGCTGTAGTGATAAAATTGAATACCCAGAATAAATCTAAGGAGCTACCTGTATCTGCAGTGCTACAGCAGTCATCAAAGGCAAATCAGTGCTGTGTAAAGGCAGAGATCTAGATTACCTACTGTAGTGAGGAAACATCACGGAGGTGGATATTTAAAAGCATAACAACTCCCTCTGGTACAGAGAACATGCAGCAAAAATAACACACAACTTTCTAAAGTTTAAATCAAAGAAGTAGTTAATGGATGCCTGCAGTAGGACAAAAGACAATGCTTTCCAAACGAGAAACCACCACAAGTAAAAGGCCTTGCTCTACTGTCAAAGGACGTTTCCCAGAAATGCGAGTCTTAAAAGAATCCAATCCTGCTTTGAAGAAAACCTTGCAGGAGAGATGCATAAGAAGCAGTACAGCACAAGAACTAGGAGCTGGTATGGAGGAAACCGTCACCAAGTACCCAAGTTAAGAGCATCTAGTAACCACTGATAAAGGGAAGCCAACTAAAGAACAAAAAGGAGCAGATGGGTAGAATGAATCTCCAACATCTTCCTTGCATCTTTACCTATTAGAGAGCTCATAACACACAAGCTTCTCTGAAGCTTCTGACCCTGTTCTCTCTGCTGCTGATGTTAGTGATGCCTTTGCACTTTCAGTTGGAAACTTAAGGAGAGAAAATAATTTGCTCTGTATTAGGAGGAAGATGAAATTAAGACCTCTAGCTTTTGATTTAAAGAGACCAAGTAATGTTAATTCTGATTCCATCATGTCTCAACGGGAAGTCCAAGGACTTGTGATGTAGTGACTCTGTAGAGAAATGGATGTCCCTATCCAAATCATTTGAGACAACTGTAATGGGCCCATAAATGTGTTTCAACACTACACTACTCACCGGCTGCTCTGCTAATCCTCAGAAAGGTCGTCAGTAAGGGGGAAGATCTATTCCAAGAGCTGAAATTGATACCAAGAAGTTAACGCTAGATAACTGGCCACTCAATTGCCTAGGGTCCTCTTTCCATCCAGAAGAAGCGCTCCCTCAAAACCCCACCACCTCAGCCTTTTCTTCCTAAATTTGAGACCTTGCACTATTTCTTGAAGCTGCCTGAAGTAGCCAAAAGCAAAGTAAAAGGGGTATTTTTGAGAGTGACTGACAGTTGTTCTAGTTCTGAGTGTGATTTGTAACTGCTGCTGCTTCTCATCCAGCAGGATGGTTGTGTACAGCAACCAAGAGGAGTCACCACGCTACAGGGAACCAGCACGTTATCTTGGAAGTGGCAAAAGAATGAAGAGCAGCAGCAAGACATGGGTCATTTTCTAAACAGACTAGCTCAAACAACTCTCAGTCTGCAATATGTTGAAAGGAAATCCTGGCAGAAAGATGCTAGCTAGACTTCTTCCTTGTGAGGCACTTAGGACCAACAGGGGAGGGTCCAGAGCAAAGGAAAGGTGGAATTTTTAGGGAAGACTAAGGGCCTGGGGGCACGTACAACAACTTCCAAGGAGTGGAGGACAGCACAGACTAGAAACCTGACTGTCTATTGGGACCCAGGTGCCAAAACCATTTTTGTGCAGGAGGGCTTGTTAGAGAATAAAGCTGCAGAAAGGGACAGTGTTTTGTTTCCTAAGTACAGGACAGGTTTCTTTTAATATCTTAAGGAACCAAATTCTATATTCTAGAGATGAAACAGAAAAAGAAACCACATAGCACTCATTTGAGAAATGCAGGCTATGGAATAAAGACAGTGATGGCAAATAGAACAGGTTTTTTTCCCCCTTTAGGTGGAAGGATATGTTTTCTTTCAATAGCTCTATTTCTTGCTGCATGAAATTGTTTTTGGCAATAACCATCTTTAATTTGCATTATGAAAATAATTCACTGCTACAGCTAGGGGGCCTGCTCTGGAAAGTGATACCTGTCTACAGTAATGTTGGGCTGAGAGATGGGGTGTAAAAAGCTCCTTCAGTCTCATCTTGGGAGTAAGAACTCTCTCTGTTCTCATCCTGCAGAAGTATAGCTACAGGCTCCTCTCCACTTCCCCAGGCTGCCATTACTGACCACCAGCAGGGATGAGCCACTGGGGCAGAAGTTCAGTTCAGCATGTGAACAGAGAATTATGAAATGATTGTTAGGAAAAGGACACCTGGCTACTAACAACCCAACCAGGAAATGACAATGTGCTTAGTAAGGTTGTTTAGAAGGAAGAAAACCTAAAATCCAACCAGCTGGCTTTGAAGATAAAGGAGCAGCAAACATCTGTAAGATAAGTTCTCCAAACCAATATTCTTAATGGCAAAGTGAACCAGATTTCACATTCGGTATTTCAGTGTTACAAGGCTTTACCCTTAGGAAATTCACATTTCTTAAAGCTTTAACTCAGGCATCTCTTCTGAAAGTTCCATTTCATCGAGTTCCATTTCAAATTCAATACCTGAAAGATTTACATCCCTTTCATGCAGCTGTGGACTCTCAGCATTTATCAAAATAAGAGGCAGAAAAAGAGTCCCCTTCCATTTGTACGAACAAGATCTTTTTGATCAGGAATCACCATCTCTGTTCCTTCAAAAGATGGGGAAGAAGAGCAAAGAGGGTCTCTCCAAGCCCAAGGTTCATCTGTTCTGACAGAGCAGGATGAACTCCTGCCTTGGCCCCGGGGCACTTCACACCCAGATGTGAGGAGTCTGGAATACAGAGCAGTTCAGAAGTCCTAAAAAGCAACGTCCAACATCTCATGTCATCCCCTTCCTTGCTCAGCCCTCCCTCTGTAGTTAGCAATTTCTCCAAGCATCACCTGCTGTTTAAATGTATTTTTAATGTAGGTAATGTTCGAAGAGCGACTGATGTTATCAATAGCTGAGAATGCTTTCTCAGTATGACTGTGAGTTCAGAGCAACATACAACAGGTATACATTCAGATTTCTACTTACCATTTTAACCTCTACTTTTCCCAGAGGCACCATTAAAAATGGACTCTTGGTTTTGTTCTGATTTCTCATTACTCCATTTTTGCTGTATAGTATGAGTATGATTAAGTATACTTTGAGTATACTTTTAAATACTAGAGGAAGTGCTAAAATAGAGGTAGGCACTTTTATGAAATACATGCAAAGATGTGTAGCCTTTGGAAAGCAGAACTTTTAAGCAATTCAAGTGTGGTGTTTTTGGTGTTTTGTTTGTGCGTGGTTTGGATTTTTGTTGTGGTTTTTTTTGAGAAATAATTCCTTATTAGAAAGCTGCAGTGAGTTAAAGTAAATCTTTTACCTGATTGAAAATATCTCCTCGAACAACTTCACAATCGACTTTGTATTTACAGATCAGGCAGGAAGCTGTTGCAAAGGAACCTGAGGAGAAAACCCATACAGTAGAAATAAGGATTTTTCAGTCATTCAGATTTGCTCATTTTGCCCAAGCTTCTCTGATGCAAAGGCCGTTATGTTGCAGTGCTATAAAAATCAGACACTGAGCAGTCCTGTAAATTTGAGAGAAGGTACTTGTACTAAAAGTAGTTCTTCTAGATGTCAGTTAGCCAAACTCTTGTGTTATTAGTGATATACCACATGCATGTCAACACAAATTATATTGTGTCCTCTCATCACCCCCAACCCGTGCAAGCATATGCAAGTAGAGAACAGAACTGTCCCTTTTCCTCTTTACACAACTAACAGGAGTGCCAGCAGCTCTGCAAACAGCAGCAGCAGTACAGGAACCCACAGGAGCTCGAGGAACTGTAGGGCAAACTGAGAAAATGCATTAGTAAAGACTTCATTACTGGCAGCTACGTCGCAGCAATGTTCCTTTCCCCAGGAGGGAGAGGCTACAGCTGTACCCTTCAAACAGAAATACTGCTCTGAACCTGGCATCCAGCTTAGCTGTTGTGGTTATTGTTTGGCAAGATGGTTTCTCCCTCCTGCCATGTGGTAGCTCTAACTGGCTTGTTTCTGAAGCAGCTGAAGGTGATGCTCGAGCATCTGGCAGAGCATTCATGCATCTGCCTGTCTAAAGGGAAGGCTTATCAGGCAGCTAACACACACAGGAAAATGCACAGTGTGAAGTCACTGTGCAAACAAGAGTGGCCTTTTGGTGCATGTGTATTCAGGGAGGATAGCCCTACAAGGTCTTTTACCTGTGGAAAGAATAATGCTAAAGTTGACAGAATACTGAAGAATAAAGTACGAAAATTGACAGATTAACTTCTAACAAGAGGTAAAAAAAACCCCAGACTGAGGATCTTTGACCTTGCACTGGAATGTGTCACTCATACAGTAAAAGTTTGGAGCTCTCTAATTTCTACTGGTGCTACAAGAGCATAAGAAAGCCCTGTGACTGAGTAAGGTACAAGGTGGCACAAAAGTTTCTCTTCAAAAGGAAGCCTTTGGGAAGTTAACAATTAAGATGTTGAAAGCTTAGCAGAAGCTAGAAACAGCTAAAAACCACTGGTACCAAAACTTTATCTGGAGTATTATTTTAAGCCACTGCCTCTTAGGATTCAGCTCCAGCAATAGCAAGGACTATGGTCTAATTCCAGACGTCTGTAGCAATAGCCATTTTAAATTCAGAAAATGCATCTAAAATACAGTAGTTTACATAGTAACAACTTTGCTGTAGGCCTGCAGTGCAAAATGGGTTCAGAAGTTCATATATGAACTCTACAAATCATGACAAGGGTCCTTGTCATTTAGTACACCCACAATTAACTTGCCATTGCCACAGCTAGGCAAAAAAATCCAGAATAAATATAGCAGCCTGAACCCTTACATAATAGTTTCAGTTTCTCTTTAGCCACTGACATTAGTCAACTAGCATTTGTTAAAGAGCAGCATAACTGTACATCAGATAAAGCTTTATGGGCTCAAAACAACTTTTGCTAGTTTCTGAAAGCCTGCTTTGAAAGATCTTTTTAATTAAAACTCAACTTGTATAAGATATATACTAAAGATGGTCTGAAATCAAATTACTGTAGTGTGCAGCAGAAAAAAAATGGGAAGCTTGAGCGTGGCAGTGATGTGCAGAAACACAACCACGTAAGAAAGTGATGGCAAGTGTCTCATACAGAATGATGGTGAAAAAAACCCCATCACGTTAAGTGCAAATGGAACCTCGCATTATGCTTGGGTTATTTGACAGGTAGGATGCTGCAGTGTGTGTTTGGTCACACCACGACCAAGACAGAGCACTACATTTGCTCTGGCTGAACAAAGAAACCTGATAAATCTGGCACCATACATAAGGAAACCAAGTGAGAGAAGGTGGAATTGGACAAATGGATCTTGCAAACATGCCAGCACTGCTTTTCAACCTTTTGCTTGCCAGAAGTCTACTGAATGATCCAAATGTGTGCTTCCAAGAACTAATCTTCTGGGTCTTTTCCTTAAAAATGAATACTTGGACTTTTAGCTTCACATCTGCAAGTCCTTGGAAATGGAAAGCATATCAAGCAATTAAGAGGTTCCACTTAATTTGGTATCAATTACAGAATGTGCATGATACTGAAGGTGTAACAAGATGATTTTCAGTTTAAGTGAGATGTGATTAAGCCACAATATTTTATACAGCAGGTAAAGCCACCGAAGTCTCAGGATACTTAAAAGATTTCAATGGAATACAACCTAAATAATCATAAACCAGCCAAACTCCATTTAACTGACAGACAGTGAGAGGGACCTAAGACATGACTGATTTCCACACTGTGTTCTCATAGATGAGTATAAAGAAGCACCAAATAAATTGTAAAAGTTAATGCCCGAGCTTGTGCAAACAGGGCGTGGATCTCCACTCATACAGAAAGACCACTGCATAATTTCAAGTGTGGTTTCTGAAAGAAGCATTTCCTCTTGAAACACTTCTGATTTGAATGCTTAAGCTACCTTAAAAAGTATTCAACATTATTTTAAAAGCAGAGTATTTATAGCCAAGAGAGAACATCTTTGTTTCGCTGGGACAGAACCCCCAGCTGGCCATGGTCTGCAGGCTGTCAGCAGTTTGGAGTCAGGTGGGGCAGCTGGCTCAAGCTGGCTACAGGTGTAGCCCATCCCACACATCTCATGCTCAGGGGGGGAAGTTTGCTGGGGACAGAAAAATTTCCTGTGTGGGCTCCCTCTGTTTCTACTCGGCCTTCTCATCAGCTCTGGAGAGACTCACTCGCCATGCTGCCTTCCTGGTTGATGTGACTGCAGAACGTTCACTGGGCTAAGTATGACTTTGTTTATTTTATACTGGTAGTAGTTTGGGTGTTTTATTGTATCTCTTTCCATTTCAACCTATGGGCCTCCCCTCCTTTTCCCAACCCCCCTTCTTGGCTGGGGAGGGGTCATTAGGTAAGAGAGCAACTGCCATAGCTTAGTTCCTAGGGGCTGAATGTAGACAGATACGAATTAAAAAGAATCCACTAGTGATAACCTTGTCATATACCCCAGTAAAAAAATCATTCCCACATGTAAAATAAGAAAAGTGAAACTAAAACCACTGACCATGACACTGTATTATCCTTTGGATTCCTGCAACCTGTTCCAGCGTGTCTATGTTCTGTGTATAGTTGCAAAGTAGTTTTCCTTCTTTATCCATCAAAGCTATGAACCTGTGACAGAGAGATGGCTGGAATTGTCCTGGATAGATTTCCTAGGGAATTCAGAATTACATTAGAAGGTGTAAATGGATACACAATGTCTTTGTTCTGACTGCAGCAATTCACACAGAGCTAAATGTTATCAGTAATGATAACTAATGATTATGTCAGCAGTTAATATTGTCACTCCCTTTGCATTCTGCCATTTCTCTTGGATCCAGCTCCTTTCAGTAGCTGAGCTTCTGGTCACATCAGGCTGAACTGCTGCATGCAAGCTGGTAATTTGTCCTTCACACAGCATAAAGCTGCATTTTTTTGTTGGTTTGTTGGGGTTTTTTTGAGAGTTATGCAATAGGAAAGTTTTTTTTTCCCTTTGCAAGTGTCAAATCACCTCAGTATTTATGATTAGAAACATGTATGGTTTAACTGCAGGCTAACAAAAATTTCATGAGTAATTTGGATTCTGGAATTTTGGTTTGGGATAAGCAGTTTTTACTGGTGGCCATTCCTGGAAGACAGAAACTCAGAAAGCAGGATGGCACTGGGTATGAAAGAGAAGAGAGGTGGTACTTGGAGCAGCTCTGCCCATTTAGCCAGCTGCAGCAGTCATCAAGTTAAACCCATAGGGCTTAGCAGAGCAATTCCACCGTGCCCGAGAGATGCTGAGCCCTTCCATCAGATCACAGTAGAGAAAGCCGGTGTATTCAAAGAGCATGTAAGAAAAAGGGTAGGTGCTTCTGTAGAATGACCTGATGTTTGCTCCCACTGAACAAGGAGCCTGCCAAAAGGAAAAATTAAATGTGGCCACCCAGGTGAAAGCTTCACATTAGGAACCTCTGTCTAGAGTTGACCACCCCAGGTGGTACCTCTTGTTGCTGTGCGACAAGGAGGGCAGCAGCACCCCTCTGGTGCTCAGGAGCGCTTACTTAGGGGAGGAATTTGAATTCCAGATCCTCTGCTCTCCAGTCACTCTCACCACTCAACAGCAGCTGGGCTGGAATCTCACCTGGGAAAGTGAGGTGTTTTTACAGAGGAAGTGCAAGAGTCACTGGCCAAAAGAGAGTCAGAAAGAGGCTGCTGCCTACCTTATGAGTAGATACTTAAAGCTGAACCAAAAGTTCTAGCGCAAGAGTGAACTGTTAAACTGACTCTGGTGACAGCTCTGCCTTCAGCTACTGTATAGCCAAAGTATTAACCACCAGGAGACATTCTGAAAGCATCTGGGTTCCCTGAAATATTTGGTTACTCGTAATTCTGGAGCTACATGGGTCTTTGGAGCTAAACTGCAGCAGTGACGAATGACTGCTGATAGTGCTATTACCTAGATTATGACACAATCATAATCAGATATTCATATGGTCCTAAAAGCTTTTATGTCTTAGTCTGAAGAAACAGAACATGTTTGATATTTTTGTACCAAGGAAATTCCAAACGAAATGCAATTTATTTTTTTCTGTTTCTACAGAAATCTGTGTCTGCAGATTCTACAATTTCTTCTTGTTTCATAGGTGTGCTCTCTGCTTTTTAAACTGTTGAATATCACTACCATCTTTCCAAAAAATGTTGTGTTCTCCCTTTTAAGCAAACATAGTCCCTGCAAAAAGGCTTTAATTTGCTAAGATGTAAAGATGCTTGTGATAGCTACATCAAAACCTGAAAGAACACCAAATGTTTTAGTGCATGAAACCGTTTTAGTCCTCTTTACTGTAAATACAGTGATAAAATGTGAATGCATTGTATGACATTCAAGAGCCACAGCATCTCCAGGCCAAACACAGCTTTCCACATTACTCACATGCTGGCCAAAAGACTCTGATAGTCTTTTGTTTATTGGAGAAAGTAACAGCAACTAAGATTACTGAGATTGGATCAAATAACTGCAAGTGTTTGTTTATCTTCCTGAAATTAGACACATCATTTAGAATTGTATATATGATAAACAAATCTTAAAAAATAAAAAAAACTTGTAAAAAAAAAAATAGTCTAATTACTTGTCATCAGGCTAATATGTGGTTGCACACAATGCCTGCAGTAACACTGAGGACAGGGAATTGAGAGGTTGCGAAGACCGGCCCAAGGAGGGAGTTGTGATGCCACTGAACAAGGGCTCACGTTACAGTAAATTCAATCTATGGACATATTTTTCCATCTTGATTATAAAAAAAGGACAAAGATACCATTTTGTTAACAGATTAGTTTTATATCCCATTTATGCATGTTAATATTCTCTGTCCTTTCTGCCCAAGAGAAGAACTGTTGGAAAACCATACCTTTGCAAACTTAAAAAACGGCCTGGGGTCCTTTCGGAAGTATTCTATATCAAACATTGCTTGCGGGTCTGGAAGGTCTGGGAAGTCTACGGCAAGGCGTGCATAGATGCCATCTCTTGATCTAAAGTCAGGTATTCCACAAGACACAGACACCTGAAATACACATTTGCAATCTCAAGTAAGTGAAACTACGTATTTGGCCGTAAAGATTTGCTATGATACAAACTATCTGTGAAACCACACTTCTGTAGGCTCAGAGTGCTCAGAGACATTAAGAACAAAACCAGTCTGGGTTCTCTCTATTTATTGGGGTATTTTGTTGTGGTTTTGTTTTTTGTTTTTTTTTTTTCCCCCCACTATAACAATTCCCAAACACAAGCAGGAGAAACAGCACAGAAACAAAACTTGACAACTGAATAGAAAAACCCTTTAGTACAATCTGTACAGGCAGCAACAGGACACCAGAACTTACTTTTACTGCTGGAAGTCTTGTAAGAAATGAACAAAAATTTAAGATACTGTATTAAATTTGATTAAGAGTTCATCGATTTGCCAAGTTAGGCTTGGACATGCTGCTGTTTTTTTTGTTTACATGCTAACAGAGTAACAGAATATACTTTTCATAAACAACCCACTTGTCATAAATGCTGCTTATCAAATCATTGTTGCAGGAAATGCAGAATAAAATGTATTGTTCCAGATTACCCCAAAATACTATGGGAAGAGCAGAAACAGGTGTATGACAAATTAGAGGAAGATTGGGTAACAGAAGTAGTGCTTCAGCTCTGACTAGCTGATTTGCATTACTCATCTTTCCTGAGTGGTGTCACACTCTCTGTGTATGAATAAAGCAAAAAATGATCGGCTTCAGTACCGTGATCTGGTGCACAGGTATAAAGCTGCAAGTGTGCAATAGTTTAAAACTGTGCTTTAGTAAACTAGTGAATTATCTTGTTACCATCTTGGAGCAGCACGCTGAAAGTAAAATTCAGTCTACTGAAATCTAATCAAAGTCTCCTTACAATCCTCCCCTCCCAACTTTCCCACCCCCCCTTTTTGAGCCCTATCCTTCTAGTCCCCCCTAGCACCATCGGGTATTTTAAGATGTTTTGGTCAAAAAACCATGACTTGTTTCAAATGAAAAAATGACTAGGATAGAAAATGTTCTGGAATAGGTAGAGGTGATCTTGTTCCATAACTATTTTGCACAGAAGCAACTGTTTAAGAGTTTAAAGGTGTACGAATATTCTCTTCTAAGAGAGATTTTGTCACTTCCAACTTAAGCTCTGGTCTTGCAGTGTGCAGTGTTCTAGGGCAGCTGTGCCTCCCCTTCCCATTTAGCACAATTCTTTGACTACAGACATGGTGAGGGCCTCATCACCTGCATGCTGTAAATCCCTGGCTAAGTCTGTATGTTGACTGTCAGTGCAGCGATACGTACCCCAGCTCCAGTCAAGACCATGATTTTTTTGCACTCTTGTAAAAGTTTCACAGCATCATCAATAGTATTGATATCTTTTCGCTTTTTCCTTTTTGGTGGTTCTGAAAGAATGTTTATAACAATTTGCCACAGTGTCATATCATCCAGTTCAGGTGGAGGGATTGTTTCTGGCAGCAGGTCTTTCAGGATTGTCCGTGGGTCTGTACCTAACATAAGATGCTGCTGAACAAAAGCGTACGGACCTAAAAAAAGAAAAAGTAAACGGAGTCAAGTATTTCAGATGATTATGATCCCTTCTATTAATGCTTGCTACTACAGCCTTATTAGTCCAGTTTGATGCTTCATTTGTCAAATGCCCTGTATGTTTTGGTCTAAATTCTGAAGTGATGGTCTAGCTAAGAGTTTTTACTTTATTACTTTACAGTAACCCATGAAGGATTTCATAGAAAGTTAGCCAAGGGAGAAATCCCAGTTCATAGCAAACTTGATGGCTGTTAGGAGGTGCACTTCTTTGGCAACAAGATTTTCACAATGTATCTCCATTCTATGGCTTCGTTTGTATCTTTCCAGTATTTTGTAAGGCATTTGCAGTAGTAAGTTAGAGACAGCAAACATGTGTCTATTTTCCAGTCACATTACAAAACCACTCTAAAGAGACCAGCAGGGCACATCAATTCACAAATTTTGGTGTTCATTTAGCTGTCCAACACTAATGGTTTCGGACAGGATCTCCTGAAGCCATCAAATCAATCTTTCAAGAAACACTTTGGATTAGAGCAGTAGAAGAAAAATAGGTCAATTTTAAGATGCTACATGGACTACTAGGACCCAAATAGCTTTCACTAGTTACAGTACGTAAGAGGAAAACAATCATTACATGTATTTACCCAAAAGGTACTAAAAGTGATCCTGTAACGAGGGATGAGCACAGACAACATCTGGGCAGATTTTAAGTGCAATACTGCATTGTTATGATGTGTTTTCTTGCTGTTATCATCTACAGTAGCCAAATGAAGCTGTGGTATTATCATGCCTGTGTAAGACAAAAGACCTCAAGTCCATCCATCAGGGCACCCTGAAAGTCACCATGCCACAGAAATCATAAGTGACCAGTTATCTTGCCTCTGTGAGAGGTAAGAACTTCCTATTGAGTTCCCATCTGCCATGCCTAACTTGTCTGTTGCTAATATGCAGTGTGTGTGCAGACCAACATCCCCACACTGATGTAACAGGAGAGCGAGCCCTACAGATTGGCTAAGGTCAAACAAGAATCATCATCTTGTTCTTTAAAGAATTAATACTGAGTAAAGAGGCTGGAAGTATGCCATACGTCTCTTCAGTTTAGTGAGTCTGTGCATATGCTTTTAATATGGATCAGGGCAGGACTTCTACAAAAAAAGGCACCAGCAAGTGTCATTGAAAGTTCAAAGAGGGTCCATTTTAAACTCATTAAGTAACATACTGAATACAGTCAACTCTAAGCTGCTCAAAAGCAGTAACTGACACTTATTTGAACAGAAAAAATCATTTGATGACTGTGAAAAGTAACTTTCCAAAGGCAAACAGCATCTAAGAACATTATATAGGCTTCTACCTATACGTGGTCTTGGGGTCCAATCACTAGAACTTGCATGTGAGGCTCTGTCATCTTCATCACTGTCACAGGAGTGAAAACCATTGGCTATGATTTCATCACTAAAAAGGAAGTTATCTGCAAGACAGCACAAAGATGGGTTATGCTTGAGCCAAGTGGCACATATATTTAAATAGATCACAAAACCTAAAATTGTGTACTTTGAAATTCAATTGCAGTGAATTACAGATAGGCAGTTTTGTCACTTAGACACAGAAAACTCCTACTATTTTTAAGTTTACAGACAGGCTTTCAAGCCTTCAATAGGTTTACTGCAGGATTTGCTATCACAATACAGGGCTTCTGTGAGCTTTCTGTTGACTTCAGGGAATTTTTCATTCTCTGAAGTCTTGGCATTAAGAATTTTGCATCTTTAAAAAAAAAAAAAAGCACAACATTACAACTAAAATCCCTTCCTCTTACATTTCTCACTTCATCCAGCTCACTTGAGGAAGATAAAATGAAAATGTGCCACCATTTATGGACAATCTTTGACTGGGTTTGAAGAGCACAGCCTTTTAGAAGAACCCCACCAAGGTATATTTGGATACAGCTAAGTTACAGAATTGCCTTAAGCTGTTGCCTTGCACTTGAGCTGCAACAGTTGAACACCACACACACTTCTCTGATCTTTCAGTAAAGACAGAAAATGTGCTGCCATGAACCACCGTAACTGAGTTTGTCTCATTCCTTTTACCCCGCCGCTGGGTTTGGCTTCAAGTGCCACACAGTTTATCTCAGCTTGTGGCCTGAAGCCAGAGTAACTCAATCCAACTTCATCGTGTATCTCGATGGACTCCAAAGACCAAGATACCTGTCATGCAGCATGCATTACTAAGCCAATAATTAAGGGGAACTCTAAATTGTAACTTGAGCAGCTTTAGTATTTAGAGTAAGTTGGTTTTGTTTTTTTAATTTGCTTTATTAGAAATAGCCACAGTGACTGTAGCTTAATTTGTTAAAAATCTAAGACTATGGAGAAAGGAGAACAAGTTTCAGTCAGGCTCTCTCAAGCAAAGAGCCACTACAATAGGTTTTCATCGCTACTTGAATAAGCCCCTACGATATTGTAACTGTTACTTCACTTTACACTCGAATAAAGAACACCACAAAATACCATCATTTTTTATTCAGAGATTGGTCATCCTGTTCTTTCCCCCATTGGCATAAGTTCTTTATTCTAATCAGAAAGAGGTGGAGGATGAATTTGGTTATGGTACTGGCTATCTGGTCCCATCCAGCCCAGAGGCCATTACTGGCATTCTTTCTTCTTGCTCATCTACGTAATTACAGCATTTCACTCCCCTCTCACTGTGCCTGAAGTCAGTGAACGTGGTATGCAAAGAGCATAAAGAAAGGTTAGTACACTTGTAAAGTGCAAGTTTTACTAAAACAATCTGTCTACTGTCTAAGGAATCAAAGCATACGTTGTTAAAGGCGCATCATATACAGGTCACATTGTCACATTGTCCTCTTAAATGAAACACTGTGACAGACGCAAGCAGGCTAAAATAAAGCAACAGCTTAAATTGTATCACCCAGCCATGTATTTGTTCTACCCCTCAAATACCTAAAGGCAACGCTTGCCAGAAGTAAGCAAAACATGCCCGAGGACCAACTTGAGCAAAAAGGCTTCATAAAAGGCTCTGATAAGAAAATTAACTTTACTCTTGAGCTGTTCCAATGAAGTTCTAAATACCAAGGCTCTTCCAAGCTTCTCCTAGAGCTCTGTTCCCTTTTGGGCTGCTTTTGCACAGGCAGGAATTTTCTGTAGAGTTTTACTAGGTAGTTAAAGGTAAAATATCTTTAACTGAATTCCAGGATAAAATTATGAAGACTTTACTGGCAGAATGAATTTATCTTTTTTGGGTTTTAAGGTAGCTTAAAAACCCAAATGAACAGCAACAAAATCCCCCTAAAACATGTTTCAGTAACGCAAGGCACTTTCACACTGATGTTGAAAAGAACTTTAGAAGAGCATAGTCGAATTTGGTGCTGCAGTCACTGAAATCTTAACCAAGACAGTAACTTAAAGAATCGTTCATATCTGCTGCTCCTGTGCAAGTTTCCCAGAAACAAGAATAAAATCATCGCAGCAGCACATGGGAAAAGGGAACACGGCTCACGATTATTAATTTTTAATAGCCCGTTGCCAGCAAGACAGCAAAAATCAACGCTTCCAGAAATAAGAGCCAACTCGGTCTCGCTCTACGTAGCCCAGCATAAGACACGGGCTTTGACAAGGAGCGATTAGAATACGAATCGATTTGGTTTAGAAAAATGGATGCAGCAGCTCGCCCGAGTCGCACTCAACGCGCGGCTAAGGCGACGAGAGGAGCTCAGCGGGCGTTCGGCGGCCGCCCCTGCGCAGAGCATCCGCTCCGTCGCGGCTCTGTCCCCGTGGCCGGCCCC
>VWZY01007757.1:186626-197556 GCA_013399075.1 Chloroceryle aenea | reverse complement strand
GCTCCTCCGCCGGGACGCTCCTGGCGAATGGCGGCTCCGGGTGTCTGTGTTCTGGCGATGGGCCGCGTGAGGGATGCGGGGGCCTCTCCGCCGTTGCGTTCACGCTATCGGAGAGCGAGGGCATCTTCCCGAGGAACAAACAGTGCTGCCCGGCCCAGGCTTCGCGTTGCAGATGCCCGCTGTGGCGTGGCCAGGTATCCGCCTCTGTACGGCACCTGCCGAGGCGAGCTCGGGGGGTGGCGCGGCCGAGTTCCCCGGTGAGCTCCCCGGCCGGTCAGGGGGCGTTACCGAGAGCTTCCAGGTGGCCCCCGGCGTTCTGTAAGCCGAGCTGAGGGCAAGAAGCGAAATACCGCTAGGACGGCAGCTCCTGCTGGGGACGGAGCTTTGGGTGGCGATGCCGACAACGTCGTGATGGCCCGGGGACTCCTGAGCTGCAAGGTGCTGGGATGGGGCTTGGCTGGTCCAGCACCCGTCGTGAGAAGGTCTCACTTCAGAGTGCAGCCCGTGTAGCGTAGGAGCGGTCGGTGGCAAACTGCGGCTGGTGTTTGCTCCGAGGGACTCGCAGCTGCATTCCCCTTCGCGTTAGCGCTCGCAGGGGGAGTGACAGCCGGCAGTCCTGGTGACCGGAGCGTTTTCAGTTACCTCCCCTGCTGTGTAAGTTGTGGAGACACTCTTCAGCCCTCCGTGCTGAACTCTAGACCATCGCCGTAGAGTAAATAAGGAGGTACATACAAGGTGTGGGCTTTCCCAGAGGTAGTGTCTCTTTCTGCTGGGAAGTTTTGTCTGGATAGAACTTGGCCACTTTCCTGGGGCTTCTGCCGACATCATATTTTGATCTGAAATTATTGGATGTAAATTTAAATATTACTTTCTTTCATGTTAGTACTGCCTAGCATAACAAACTATTTGCAGAGTAGTTTTAGTGAATTTACTGCAACTGAGTCTGTAAGTTTAGTGGCAAGACCAGGATTAGACAGGTAGATTTTCTCCCTTGCAGGGCTTTATAACCCAACTTCTTATGAACTTTGGATGGAATTTGTTGATATATGGGTGCTTTTGGTGTGCTGTTTGTTTTTTTTTTGCTTCAAAGGGATTGTTTAACAGATAACTGACTTTATAGGGGGATTAACCACCCCCCAAAGAGGTGTCCATACCAATTCTTACACTCCCTAGGTCTGGAAAGCAATTTATGAAGCAAACATACATCAGAATGTTTTTATTCTGTGCAGACTTGTGCCCAAGCATCCTTTTTCCTTACTGAAACAGAGGCAAGATTCAGATTTCTTAAAAAGCATGTGCAAGATGCTTTTAGCAGCATACAAAGGAGTTTTGTAGCTTTAATGTTGTGCCTTGAACTCCTGGACAATGTATAATCTGCCCTCGGGAAGCAGAACAGCAGCAGGCACTTCAGAAGAGCTGGTTTTGGGAGACTGGATGTATTTTATGGGGGAAAAAAAATCAAGATTTCCAGATCTCACTGTTTTATTTAAAGGGCCATTTCTGACTTTTACAAGTCAAAGGTAAACATCCTGTTATCCTGAACCAGAATTTCATTCAGTCATGACTCTCAACAAGCAAATTGTTGCTAATGTGTTAGGAATGAATGGAAATGTTTTGTTTGTGGTTGGGTACAGAGAACAAATAGGAGATTTCCTCACTTTCAGTGCTGTTTGTACGTTCTGGGCAACGCTGACCAAAATGTGTAGCCATGTAAGCTGTGCCCTCTGCTCTGCTCTCTTTCAAATAAAGTTTATGGCTTGAAATCAGTCTGTATATTTTTTTCTGTGCATTACATACAGGTTCTCTTGCTCATCTTTTTTTGGTGATGCTTTGCTCCGTGGCTTTTCCCACTGAAGTCAACAGAAACTGTCCCCTGCGGTATGGGCCCCTTTGTGCTGGAAATCTCGAGGTGGAGGGACAGGGCAGGGAGGATGGGGACGACACACACGCACAAGTAAGGTCACTGCTGCACTTGGCTCAAAGCTCTTGTTTATTTGATCTGAACAGGCAGGAGTATAGCAGGACCAAAGCTTCAGAAAGCAAATGCCCTGTGAACAAGCAGCTTGCAAGTCACAGGGTTTTGTTGTCCAACTCCAACTTTTTTTTTCAGTTTATACAAAGTTCACTTTGCAGCACAGAAATAGCCTCTGAAAGGGGAAAAAGGGTTAAAGAGCCTTCCCTTTCACCTTATGCAAATATGCAAGGAGTACTTGGACAGGGAGAGTATGTCCTGAGTGCTCTTGGGAAGAGGAGCAGCTGTTTGTTTTTTCTCCTCCCCCAAAGTACAACCTATTTAAATATTTACATGATCTCTTGCTAAAAGGCTTTCTTTTCTTTCCTACGCTTTTCTGGTTTATTATTAAGTTATGAATGGGGGAGAGGGAGAGATTTATAGTTGCTAATTCTTCCATTTTGGAAAAGTATATCTACTGTTGTATTTAGTCAGAGAAATATGGTACTAGTGTTTTTGAAAAGATTTAAATGATTTCACTGAGAGTGGTGCTTTGCTGTTTAATATTATTGCTGCTTCTCCTGTGCTTTATGTATTTTATAATCTTAATAGGCTATCTGAACATACAGTAAAAATAGGAAATTTCAGACAATCCAACCCCGAGGAGAAAGCAGTGGAATGCTAATATGTAGATAATTTCAGAAATTCATAATAGAGATAATAAAGCACTTCTAAAGGCAGGAATTATATATGTCCTTCATTCATTAACACATCCCTGATCTAGCCTTGGTCACACCCTGTGTGCCTCTTCTGTGTAGACTCTCCTACTGGGACACTGCATCTAAACATGTGGAACTATTCAGAGCATCTATTTTTAAGTGTTAAAGAATCTGTAATATAAATACATGACACCTTTTGGATAACAAAGCTCTTGCAGGGATAGGAAAAGTAAAACCAGAGCTCCTTAAGTTCCAGAGGAAAGACTTCAGCAAGTTGTCAGCATTACACCTAGGAAGCAATCTCTACAGCAGCAGATGGTAGGAGACACTGCACTTCAACATGCCTGCAGTCTTTGGCAGACCGAGGCCTCGAGCAGTAATCCAAATTAAAGGTATTTGACTTCACTGCAAGATCAGTTTTGCAAGGAATCTGTTTTGCACACAACATTAAAGACATAATATGGAAATAATTCAGCTTGAGAAAGTCTCTCTTTAGCTTGACAGTAGACAGGAAGTTTTTCACATTGTCTTTTCAGGGTCCGAATTTTGTCAGACGTGCAACTGATGTGCAAGAGCAGTTTGGTTTTGAAGAGCAGGATGTGTCTACGCCAGCCTTCCAAGAATAAAGACCCACCCCTTTCTGTGGAACAGAGAGAACCGGGCCGTACAGAACTCTGAGAGGCTTTGGCAAGCTAGGTGCTTGGTTCTGAAGAGCTCCCAGCCTCCAGGGCTGCGGAGCTGTTATTTCGGAAGGCAGCCTTTCTCTTCTCCGTACTTCCCCACATCACCTCCTCCTCCAAGAGTGGCAAAAGTTGCAATTCAAACTTATACTTAGGAAAGTGCGTAGGTGCAGGAAAGCCTTTGAGTAGGTGCCTGCTCTTGAGTGGCTATGCATGTAGTTGCAGGATCTAAATCTAAATCCAACTCGATTTTAGTTGCTGTCCAGATCTCTTCAGTACCACGGTTTAATGTTGACGGGACTTTGGCAACTACAAATCCCAGGGAGCATTGCCAGCCGCAGGTCTGTGCGACCGGATTGGCATCCTGCGGGAGCCAATGGCAGGCGGCGAGCTCCAGAAAATCCCTGTGTGTGTGTCAGTGCCAGCATTAAACAGCGCTGGAGAGAGCTCTGGACCTGCGTGGAAATCGCCTCTTTCCCAGCCTACTTTTACCCCCTTGTGTGAGCTTCGTAGCGAGGCTGTCTCTCCCACCCTCTGTGCCCCAGCTGGAAAGAGCCCGCTGGACCGCTCCGGATGGATGCAATCCTCAGCTGCAGAGCGGAGGAGTTGGAGGATTACTACAACTTGCTAGGATGCGATGAACTGTCTACGGTAAGAGCCTTGCCCACCTGCCCTCCAGGTTAATACCATACTGGATGTGCTTGTCTCGCTGCTGTGGGGATTTGAAGTTGTTTAGCTCTTGCAGCAGGGCTACCTGAAATGCATCGTGAACCTTCTTTCTCGCCACTTTCACGTTGTAGTATCTCCCTTGTAAAGCTCAGTTTTCTGATCTGTGCACTGATGTTAAGAGCCTAGAGCAAAGCTTCTGTTAGAGATATCTTAGGAAACAGGATTGCTTTCTAGATACAGCCGAAATAAGGGTTTATTCACCAGTGGAGTTCAGCATGTGATGTGGTTATGAACACGAGCATGAATCTGACAACCTCCATATAACATTTTGGAATACGTTTTTGACTTTAAGGGATAATAAAGTCTATTTATGTGCAGCTGATGCAATGAATGTTCATAGCTGTAGGTCACTGATAAAGCTATTCAGTTTCTCAGATTTTATATGTATTTTTTAAAGTTTCAGGTTGGGAGGAAAACAAAAAATAATTATCCTTTTAATTCACCATACTAATGTTTTTTAAATGCTATTTTTAATGATATTCAAGTACTAGTTTTACCAGTTTGTTTTGGTAGCAGATACATACTTTAGAATGAGATTAGAATGAGAATTATTTGTGTGTAAAACAAGTGCTAGTCCTAAAGCTGTCCATATAACACATCTAAGATTTTTCTGGGTAGTCTGAGTTTGTGATATGCATTTTCTTTTCTTTTCCTTTAATAATCTATTAGTTATATTACCTGGCATTGTGTTTCAATTTTGGAAAATGAATTTTGATTACTCTCCTGCAATGAAAGATGTAACCAGTGTGGAGAAAAGATGTATTTTGCTCAGTAAATTTAACCAGATGCTCTCCTCTGTCCTAGTGGCCAAAATGCTGGGGGAATACCCATGTCTTTTCTGCCCCTGAAAGCCTGTTCAGTCTGTTACAGAAGGCAATTTAACACTTTTCCTGAGATAACTCCCAAGAAGTCAGCCCAGCAGAGAGCTGTGTTACAGTTTCTCTGTAGGCTTGTTTCACAGCTCCTGGTTCTCCTTCTTTACCCCATGCCAATACTTCAGTGGCTTAACTGCCAACCAGTAGTTCAAGTACATAGGATAATGATTTTTCAGATTGCAAAGATGGAAAAAATGCTAGTGGGTCTGAAAAATAATCTGCAAGTGTTATTGTTGAGAGAAGCAGCAGATGTCACTAGATTGTTTTTGACGTGGGAGAGGGAATGGAGATCACAAGTTGACCAAGTAGGATGGCTGCCTTCCCTCAGGGTGATGCACACTTCTTCTAACATTCAGTGAGAGTTTTGAGGCACTACCAGTGTTTTTGCAATCACATGACTTTGTGCAGTCAAGTATTTGTAGCAGCACAGGCTTCTTTAGTCATATACAGCACAATCCCAGCTGTGCTACTTTCATCTGAGCTGCTAAATACACCGGTCTCGATTTGACCTGGTCCAGTTTAAGCACTAAGAGCCTCAATTTCCACAGAGTTTCCCTGTATTCAGATCAACACCCGTGTTCATTCTTAGTTTCTTGTAGGATTGAGCTCATGGACACCTAGTTCATCTTCAGACTTGAGAGGAAGAGGGGAGATGTAATCCACATCCTTCTTCCAAGAACAGTGTTATTGATCTGTAGTGGGTATTGGACACTTTTCTTGGTAAAACATCTCATTGAATATTTTATATAATTCCCATATATTTTGTATAAACTTCCTACAGACTTTTTTCCTAGTTACTTTTTTAAAATTGAAGACTTCCACTCTACCCCTCTGCTACTGTACACAATTTAACTTTGAAGTTCCCCTTTATATGATGAAGTTTTAGAGATGGTAGCCAGCTATACAGTAATGATTTTCAACAAGTTTTTTGTACAGTGTCTGTTTTTAAGTGTCTTACTCACTGGAAATATGCCACCTTATATCGTCCCTCTGGAGTGAAGAGTGGAAAGTGCAGAATTCTTAAAATACCATTGGACACCACAGTTTTCCTAGCATAGGACAACAAAATTTGGGCAGCTAGTTGAGTGAATTGTAATTTTATTCCAAAGACAAAAAGTTATGAGTCTTAATTTTGATATAAATAGTTTGAATTTTATATGGATATCAGGGTTTGAAGCATGAGGACTTTATATAAACAGCCTTTCTCTCATGGGAAAGAATAGCAGTTAATTGATACCTTAAGACAAACTGTTGTGAAAGCTTAAGCTCTGCTGGAATGATATAAAATAGTTTGGGTTTATGAATTATAAGAAGTCAGATACTTTGGAAAATCTGAGAATTTTAAAATCTAAGCTGATGCCAACTCTGGTGTCTTTCTGTATTTTTTTAACTGTTAATATGTCTTTGTTTTTTCAGTGGTTGTAATACGTTAGGGTACTATAAACTGTGTTGGAGTTTGTAATTAAACTAATACATGCCAATATCCTAACACTGATTATAAATGTATTCTATTCCAAGCCAACTTTTTTTCTTCACAGAAAATTCACTTCACAGGAAGCATGTGAACTGCTCATTTTCTAGCTTTGGGGTATCCATGGTGGAAAATCATGTGGTACTGGCTGTGAAGAGAATAGGGGCACAAAGCCACGCAATCCCACAACCTGATCTTCAGCAGCACAGAAGGTCTTTTGCTTTGAGACTTTGTTAAAATTCAGAGTTGATTGAACAAAGTGAAGAGCAACCAAAGTCACGCGTGTTGCCTGCGTGGTCAAATGTGAGGAAAGGCACACACAATCTTGACACATTTTTTTTGTACAGCTGACTTGCCAAATTGCATGACTGAGCTTCACAAATACAAGAAGGATGAGTGCAAGGAAGAGGAAATTAAAAAGTGTTGTCAGTGACAGATGGTTGTTGTTACCTGTTCTACTTGTTCTAAGGCTTGGAAACTGAATAGGAAAACAATATTTCAGCATTCTTGGCTGTTCCTCCTAACCTCTTTCAAAAAGCAGATTTTCAAATCTTTTCTGTGTGTATGTGTATACTCACTTTAAGTCTTGACATTCTGTTTAGGTCGAACAAATTCTTGCAGAATTTAAGATTAAAGCCCTTGAATGTCATCCTGACAAACATCCTGGAAACCCCAAAGCAGGTAGGTATTCTTGCCTGCTTAAAAACCACCCCTTTTTTTTTTTTTAATGTTATTAACATGACTAAGGTACCAAATTCAGCCTCAATGCTTTATTATTTTTCCCCAATATCCTTTTTGCCATAGTAAAGTTTGTTCTCATCATAATTATGGTCCCTACCAAAAATTTTTTTAATAGGTGGGATTTTTTTTACTTTGAGATTCCCTGAGATTTGGTGTTTGATAGAAGATCCACCACCTATTAACAATAACCTGATCACTGATTTTAGTTTATTCTGAATGATAACACAACTATCAGTGAAGCAAATGGAATCAGTGTTGTCTACAGAAAATTCTGGCTATTGTAGCAGAGAAACCAGAGAGTATTCCAGTGCATGGTCCTGTTCTGTCGGTCCCATCCCTGGTCCCACCCCCCTGTCCTGTCCCCCAGTTAGTTGAAACTGAGTTAGTCAAAAAGGGAGGCCGAGTGCCAAAGGTTGGAATGGCTTGGTTTGTCAAGAAGAAAGATTTTATCTTCCATTTGCCTGGAAATGCTGTATGGGTGAAAGTCTCCTTTTTGCAAATTTCATCAGCTTAAAGTTCAGGAAAGAGAATTATAGTATTATAGTAGACCTTTTATTTGCTGGGAACTAGTAATACTACAAAAAGGAAACCCAATAGCACCGCCCTCTCCATCTGTTATCTGTTGTTTGATTTATAGTTATGAATTTTCATTACTGTTTGGGTTTAGTGTCTGACAAAAGAAATCTCTCTAATTTGTAATCTGGAGTAAAGGAATAATTATCATAAGAGATGACTGTAACATAAGTGACTCATAGATAAAATCTAAATCTTTATAACCCTTCTACAAATAGTAATGTGCAGCTGCATCCTTAGTAACTGTGCCACGAAAAATTACCCTGCAGGGAAAAGTGAGAGCTCTCATTCATGCTGTCTGGTATTCCTGACAACATTTTAGCCTCTGTAGAAGACACGGCTAATAAAATACACAAGTAACTTCATTTGAACTATATTTAGATTCTTCTTCTTGCCTGCCAATTTTTGCTTATCTTCCCCGCCATGTTCTCTTGGTATCGTGCTTTGCTCTGACTTCCTTGATGCTGTGGATGTGACTGTTCCTTCTAAGCATTATTTCTCCAGTTTAATTACCCTTCTTCAGGCTGTCTGCAGGGGTCAGTTACACCTTTTGCATCCTGTGCTCTGTAAATGTCTCTGCACTTCAGTTCAGGAGATTTTGAAGCCGCTAGGCAAATAAGCATTTTAGTCTCATTTACAGTGGCTATCAGCTGCTCACCAAATGTGCTCTGTTCTTAATGCCAGCTAAAACTGTGCAAAGCTGTAAGCAGAACAACCTCTGGCACTCAGTTCTCCTGCTGTCTCCTGTACTCCGCTTGCTCTAAGCCATTGTTGGGAGCTCACCCCTCACAGCTGAATTATTTCCTTTGAAAACAAATCTTTATTTTATTATCTTTTTGGTTTCTGTTTCAGTGGAGAACTTTCAGAAGCTGCAGCAAGCTAAGGAGATTCTCACTAACGAGGAGAGCCGAGCGCGCTACGATTACTGGAGAAGAAGCAGGATCACCATTCCGTTCCAGCAGTGGGAAGCCCTCAGCAGCTCTGTCAGGACGGTCGGTTTGGCCAAGCGCGGGCCTTCGGGAGGAGGGGGAGGCCAGACTGCTCCGGAGGAAATGTTGCAGGGGGGGGATGAGTTTAACACTTGCAGGTTTTGGGGATAGGAATAGTGCAGAGTGATTCCTGCATTAGGGATGGTAAGGAAATTCAGGAATTCTAGGAATTTGTAGGATTGTTTTATTTATTTTTAAAGCTAGGACCTTTGTATAATATATTGTCCTTCTGGTAGATAGCACAAAAATCTATCTGCTCAATCTGATTATATCAAGAGTTCATTGAAAAATGTAGAGGATGGATTCCTTGGAACGCTGGGCTTCACACAAGGCTTTGGAGGGGCCCTGCTAGGCTAGTGGGGTCACTGGTGACAGAGACAGATGTTCTGAGGGTTGTTCTGCCTCCTAATGTTGCTAGCTGGATGGTCTGGTAGCATGTTCCCCGTAGATCCAGTTTCCATAATGTTTGATTTATTTATGGTTTTTCTGCCTCATTAGGGGGAATGATGGTTACAAGTCTACATGGGGGTATTTTAAGGCAGGTGAATAAATATTTCACAATATGCCCATCTCAAGTTCTGCTTATAAGGGAAGTCTGAGACGCTCTTCAGCTAAAGCATTAGACCTGAGCTGACGTGCCTGCTGGGACAGAGCTGGCCCATCAAGCTCTGGTCAGTCCCAAACACAACTCATTCCACACACTTTAATAGTATAACTTTCCAAGTGGTCTTGCTTTTAAAGAGGTACCTTCAAGTCAAAAGACAGCTTTGAAAAGGGATATTTTCAAAGTCACTCGAGCCCTCTTAAAAGGTGTCTGAGGTCATGGTAGAAGGAACTGGATGGGGGACCCTTAGAATGATTTGATGCCCTTGTTCTTTATCCCCACCTGACATGAACCATCCTTCGCAGTGCTATCTGCAGTGTGTAACTGTTCTCTCCCCTCTCCTACTGACCTGCTAGCTGCTTTTACAACAGTGTAAGAAAGAAAAGAGTTGTTCATCAGAAATCTTTTAAAGCATGATAATTAGTTCTTTATTTGTTGTTCTTCTATTTCTTTAGTCCATGCACTGGGCTGTTCAAAGTAAGAAGGATCAAATGCTGGAAGCTCCTGACTTGAATAACAGCAACAACACAACTAATGAGATCTGGGCCCAACAGACTGAGAACGAGGAGGAGGGATTGTCCGATGGGAACAGAGAGCAAGATGATGTTGCAATTCTTGATGTGAAACCACAGTCTTCAAATTATCCAGACTCCTCAAGTAAGTGAAACCAGCAGTAACAAAAAATTACTGTATCCAGGGGCTGGCCTGAAGTGGAGGCTTTTGGTCATGCCAAATTCTTCTCAGAAATAATATGTTTAACTGGTGACTTTTTAAATGTGGGTTTGGGTTGGAGTTTTGCTGGGGGGTTTATGTTGTTAATGATTTATTTATTTTGAAGCTTTAGGACCTTTCTTCCTCTGTACCTCATGTCTGCTTGCTTGTCTGCTTGTAGAGCTAAAAACTGGAGAAGAAAAAAAATATTCTTAAACCAAAATGGAAAGTTCAATTTTGCTTCTATATCAAAATGAAGAACAAAACAACAACAAAAAATGCAATTCTTTTCAGGGAGTTTTTAAGAATAAAATTGTTAAATAAAATATTTAGGTATAGATTTTTTAATCTGGCATTCTGTACTTTACAGTTTGTATCTGATGAGTTCATGAGGACTAAAAATTAAGACTTGAAAGCTGCTTTTGTATTTGAACAGATTTTTTCTTTTAAATAGTGCAAGCAGCAGAATAAATGTGTTGTTTATGTGAGTATGCCTGAAGTTTCCTGGTGGCCCAATGACCACCCTCTCTTCTGCTGGAGCATTCAGGAGATTCATAAGCTTAGGGTTATGTTCTCATAGAAGTATTATCAAACAAAGTCCTGTCATTTCTTCCCAGCTTGATCAAACAGGAAATTAAATTGAACTGCGAGGGCCACAAACCCTAAATTAATCCCAGCCATTCGTGGAACACAGAAAACAGATAAGATTCCACAAACAAATGGCATAACTGAAAATTTTATATTAATATATTATGCTCTAAAACATTATACTGTTTGCTATTTTTGGGTAATTAAATCATAACTGTATTCTTTGTAGAACAGTAAAATTTCAAAGTAAAGGAAACATCTTGTTCTTTGTAATGGTGAGCTTTCTTTGCAGGCTTTTT
>VWZY01007757.1:0-178792 GCA_013399075.1 Chloroceryle aenea | reverse complement strand
GGCCGCCGCCGGAGCCAATGGGCGTCGTCGAGCCTCTCCCTCGCCCCCGTCGCCGGGCCGAGCCGCGCAGTGGCCGCGCAACGGCCGCTCAGGCAAGTGCGGGAGCGGGGACAGCCGGGCGTTTCCGCTTTAAACCGCGTTATGAGCAGCGGGAGGCTCTAAGCCGCTGAACAGCCGCTGCTCTCTGCGGAGAGGCGAGTCGGGGCCGGGCACCGCAGTCTTTTTCCTGTGGTTAACAACCCGAATCCATTTCCCAGGCACGCTCCAATTTACTTTTACCTTTAGATGCAATTTCATTCAATGCGGATTTATTTTTTAATTGTGTCAGCAGTAGTATAGCGGCAATTAGATCTAACTGGACTTCATATGCTGCAGGGGATACAAATATTCAGGGAAAATTTCATCCTTCTTGCAGGGCATGTTGCTGCTAAAAATTTAACCCTGTTTTCTTTCCTATAGTCACAGTTTTTGTTAATTTTTTATTTTCAAATATGTTCGTGCTCTCCACCCAGCGTGTTTCAGATGGTATTCGGTGGCGTTGGTTGTTGGGATTTTTGGTGTTTGTTTGATCAAGAAGCACTCCTAATAATTCTTTAAGTTTCCCTGGTACCAAAAAAATAGTGCTGGATTAATAAAGGTCTTAAATTAGGCTTAGAAAATGAAGTCTTTCAGGACTTTTCCTCTGGAACCTGATCTGGGGAATGTAGAGGACACATAATGCTGATCAATAGCTAAAGGGTGGGTGTCAAGAGGATGGGGCCAGTCTCTTTTCAGTGGTGCCCAGTGACAAGACAAGGTGCAATGGGCAGAAACTGGAACCTGGGAGGTTCCATCTGAACAGGAAGAAAAAATTATTTCCTCTGAGAGGGACAGAGCCTGGCCCAGGCTGCCCAGAGAGGTAGTGGAGTCTCCTGCTCTGGAGAGATTCCAAACCCATCTGGACAATGGGATCCTGGGCGACCCTGCTGGAGCAGGGGGATTGGATGAAATGGTCTCCAGAGGTCACTTCCATCCCCTACTGTGATTCTGTGATTCACAGAATTGTAGAAGCACAAGGTGCTTCTACAATTTTAAAATAACTTGATAATTTTATTATGCTTCAATATTTATGAAACTCTCTTTACTGTTTAACATAGCTTTTAAAAAGGTTTTGAATCCTTATCTTTAGTTGCTCAGTAGCCACTGGGAGTTCAGTCAGCTTGTGGTCATTGTCAGACAGCTCTGACTGTTCAGTTCTGCGTTACAAAACCCAAGGGAGTATCTTTACTTTCAGTGGGAAAGAGAACAACAGCTTTTATGGACCACTTGCAGAAGCAGGAATGGTCCCTTAGCTGCAGGCCTGTTGTCTTTTAATTGTCCCTCTGAAGTAGACAGTAAAAGGCTGGATTAATACAGAATATAGGATGCTACCTGTTAGTGATTTGCTTTTTTTCTTGCACTTAACTGCATAGGGTTCCATGCTACTGTTGATACCTGTTTCTTCTTTCTCTCTGGTATGTCTTTTCTGTGTTACTGTGGATATAAAAAGATCCTACAATATCAAACTGCATTTGGAGTTTACGCTTGCGCTGTCTGCTGTGTTTTAGATAGAGGAACATTTAAAAAACATTAACATATTAAATGGTCCTTACTATCCTACTCTGTATCCTCCGTATCCAACATAATAACTTTTGTTTAAATTGTTCAGTGTTTCATGTGCTTATACCCAAAGTGATTTTGCTGTTTTGCTGATGTTCCCGTAGTTTTGTCATAAGTTTTGGATAAGGCTCTCATAAGCAGCCTGATAGGATGCTGTCTTTATCCCACAGTGTACCTGTTTTCAAATAGAGGAAGACAAAAAGCATGATTATACCAATTTTTTATGATTAGGTAAATAGCAAATGCATGAAAACCATGGTGAGGAAAACTAGTGCCTTCAGTGTACCACGTTATAGCTGAGGGGAACTGCCTAGTGAACAGGTATGAAGTGGAAGCCATCAGAGATCATGTTTGCTGGTGGAGAAAAAAAGTCTTTCTCAGGTGTAAATGCCAGAAGAGACCTGGGGCTTTTAGTATGCAGCTTTTAAAATTATTATTATTGATGTGAGGACAAGGAGCAGAGCTGCTTACTAGTGGATCTGCTGCAGATTTACTTTCTCTACAGAAACCAGACTCCTTGAAGTCCATACAAGTAACTTGGTTTAGGAAAATCTTGTGAAATGCAAGAACATTTTTCCTATTGAAAGTAAAGGAAACTGAATTATAACCACACATCCAAGATCACATTGAGTAATACTCCTTAAAGTAAGGGCACTTTTTCTAACTGTTCCCTGAAGGGACTGAACCACAGCTCTTGTTTTTTGGGTTTTTTTTCCCCCACTTGGACAGAAATTTATACATGTGTGCTCTACACTGGTCTTCATGTGCTTCTAATGGGGATCTGCCTCACAGNAAAAATTATTTCCTCTGAGAGGGACAGAGCCTGGCCCAGGCTGCCCAGAGAGGTAGTGGAGTCTCCTGCTCTGGAGAGATTCGAAACCCATCTGGACAATGGGATCCTGGGCGACCCTGCTGGAGCAGGGGGATTGGATGAAATGGTCTCCAGAGGTCACTTCCATCCCCTACTGTGATTCTGTGATTCACAGAATTGTAGAAGCACAAGGTGCTTCTACAATTTTAAAATAACTTGATAATTTTATTATGCTTCAATATTTATGAAACTCTCTTTACTGTTTAACATAGCTTTTAAAAAGGTTTTGAATCCTTATCTTTAGTTGCTCAGTAGCCACTGGGAGTTCAGTCAGCTTGTGGTCATTGTCAGACAGCTCTGACTGTTCAGTTCTGCGTTACAAAACCCAAGGGAGTATCTTTACTTTCAGTGGGAAAGAGAACAACAGCTTTTATGGACCACTTGCAGAAGCAGGAATGGTCCCTTAGCTGCAGGCCTGTTGTCTTTTAATTGTCCCTCTGAAGTAGACAGTAAAAGGCTGGATTAATACAGAATATAGGATGCTACCTGTTAGTGATTTGCTTTTTTTCTTGCACTTAACTGCATAGGGTTCCATGCTACTGTTGATACCTGTTTCTTCTTTCTCTCTGGTATGTCTTTTCTGTGTTACTGTGGATATAAAAAGATCCTACAATATCAAACTGCATTTGGAGTTTACGCTTGCGCTGTCTGCTGTGTTTTAGATAGAGGAACATTTAAAAAACATTAACATATTAAATGGTCCTTACTATCCTACTCTGTATCCTCCGTATCCAACATAATAACTTTTGTTTAAATTGTTCAGTGTTTCATGTGCTTATACCCAAAGTGATTTTGCTGTTTTGCTGATGTTCCCGTAGTTTTGTCATAAGTTTTGGATAAGGCTCTCATAAGCAGCCTGATAGGATGCTGTCTTTATCCCACAGTGTACCTGTTTTCAAATAGAGGAAGACAAAAAGCATGATTATACCAATTTTTTATGATTAGGTAAATAGCAAATGCATGAAAACCATGGTGAGGAAAACTAGTGCCTTCAGTGTACCACGTTATAGCTGAGGGGAACTGCCTAGTGAACAGGTATGAAGTGGAAGCCATCAGAGATCATGTTTGCTGGTGGAGAAAAAAAGTCTTTCTCAGGTGTAAATGCCAGAAGAGACCTGGGGCTTTTAGTATGCAGCTTTTAAAATTATTATTATTGATGTGAGGACAAGGAGCAGAGCTGCTTACTAGTGGATCTGCTGCAGATTTACTTTCTCTACAGAAACCAGACTCCTTGAAGTCCATACAAGTAACTTGGTTTAGGAAAATCTTGTGAAATGCAAGAACATTTTTCCTATTGAAAGTAAAGGAAACTGAATTATAACCACACATCCAAGATCACATTGAGTAATACTCCTTAAAGTAAGGGCACTTTTTCTAACTGTTCCCTGAAGGGACTGAACCACAGCTCTTGTTTTTTGGGTTTTTTTTCCCCCACTTGGACAGAAATTTATACATGTGTGCTCTACACTGGTCTTCATGTGCTTCTAATGGGTATTTGCCTCACAGCACACGCATGATGGATAGGTCTGAGATTTCCAGACATCCAGCAGGAATTCTGAAGCTTTGAGTGAACTGGCAGATATTTATAAACCCTTGATGATTACACAAAGTAGATGACACTTCCAGGATAGATAAAGAGCAGTAGCTTAGAAATATATTCTAGTCATGAATTAAGGCCTTTTTGCCACTTAAGATTGTTTAGATAACCACCCGAGTCTATGTTATTTGCACAGTTATTTTAGTCAGGAAACAAGAACATAAGACTTTTAAATGCTCTACATTTTGAATTTTGCCCACTTATTAAGAATGGTTTGTAAGAGGCAAAAAATTCCCCTTGTCTACATGAAATAACACGGTATGCCTTGCCTTATTTTCCAGATGTCTGTTCTATTATTGTCACTGAAGAAACAAGCAAAAAACCAAAATCCATTAATTTAGTGAGAGTCATACATTTAAAATGTTCTCGAAGTCTAAATCAAAATAATCTTGATTTTAGACTACAGAAATGCTTCTTTCATTGAATTCTGATGAGGTAGTGCTTAGTAGTAAGTAGTACCTACTACAGTGGTTTCTGAGAAATCTACACAACTTTTTCCTGTATGTTGTTAAAGGAGGGTCTTTTAAATACTCCATTTCTTCATTGAAATGTTAAATACAGTTCTTTAGTTAAGAAGTTTTGACAGCTTTTTTTTTCTAATTGGGATTCTGCAAGCTGAAAAAATATGGACATTATTACTTATCTACAAAGAGGTTTTGAGCAGCATAAGGAAAATGTTTAAGAGAAAATGATGAATCAGTATATTTTTTCCTATTTTACATGAATTTAATAGCAAGCAAAATCAACGTGAATGTTATCATTAATGTCTGTGCTATATAAATATTCTCCTCACCAGAGGTCTCATGCTATTGGAACTCTGTTCTAATAGCTGTCCTAAACTATAATAGCACAACTCCTTTGTCTCAAGAATGAAGTTAACTGGCATCAATATTAACTTAAGGAATCATGTTTTGGAGTTTGTATTTGATCTTCTTGTCAAGACATGTGGTTTTAATCTACTGAAGATTATGCTGGAAAGACAATTCTATTCTGAAGCCATGCAAAATGCAGAAAACTCAAACAAGACACAGCAAAATTAAATTAGAGTGTGGTCTCAGTAACAAAAGAACTGAAAGAAAGAAAGGGGTGGTTATAGACTGTCTGAATACAGAGCTCAGACTATACTCGGGCTTTGGATTCAATGTAAGTGCCCCCCCCACCTATTAGCAAATCCAAGCTGCTGCTTTAAACCAAAGTTACTTGATACCAAAAACAAGGTTACCAGTCTGGGTAAGACTGTGTCCTTTGGTGCACTGTATGTTTGAGAACAGTTCTGTGTGGTGACACAAAACCACATGTATTGCTTATGAACTGTTCACCTTGAAGCCCTTGGGTGGTTGATGGCTACGTAGGAATAGCCAGTGGATTTCTAAGACCACTGAAGTCTGAGGGTTTGGATCTGGAGTTGAGGGAACACTTGAGTTCCGTTGTTCTCCAGCAGGCTTTCCTTGGAAGGTGGAAGCCTGTAGCCTATATTCCCGGCCCACAGGCCAGGTTGCAATGAACACAGCCTCGTAAAGAGAGATCTGAACATACATGCAGTATGATTCAATGGCTTCTTGAGCCACTGAAACCTGGAAAGACTCAATGCTCCTTTTGTCTCAATTTGCAATGTCTAACTTTTATATTTTGAATTTAGGAGCCTTTATTTCCTAGTGAGTCTAAGAAACAACCTTTTTTTAATTTTTTTCTTTAAACAGTAGTTGCCTTTATTTTGTGCTCGCAGGACTCTAAGACTCGAGTTAAATGTGCGATTTCAGTAAAACATAATTAATCGTGACAGTTGGCTGATTTGTGTAAATGATATACAGTGTTACCTTTAACCAACCACATTCAATTGAATCTTAAATTCGGTCTCCCTTTAGAGAAAGTTGTTCCTTGAGCAACGCTAGAGTGACCTCCAGTGTTCTGTGTGCGAGCTGCAAGGAAAAGAGCAGATCGGATGTGTTGCAGGTACCACATCCAGGGGGCACTTTGATACAACGATCTCTGAAGATGAGCAGCGATCAAAAAGGGATTAGGGAAGAATGGTTTCATTTGCAGAGTGCTATCTGAATTCTAGTGTTTCACTATGAAGCTATTGTCCGGAGATAGAAGGAGATCTTACTACAGCACAAATCATTGAAACTATTCTAAAGAAAGCCTCTAACTAAACTAGCAATGCACTGTTAAGTTGTAGATAAACGGGTGGGTTTTCGAGCCTGCCTCAAGTAATGGGGTAGAGCACGTGTGTCCTCTTGGGAAGGAGGAGGGACTGATATCCCTGGTCGGTCACTGGTTGATGCACAGGAATTTTAATTCTTATTAGCTGCACTTGTATTCTTTTCTTAGCCTCGCTTGAATAGTTTAGTCATTTGTTGGGTAGAGTTGATAATGAGATGTTTTGAGACCTGCGACTTCTTGCCTGGCAAAGATGAAACACAGGCTTTGAAATGGTTCCTTAAGCCAGAGCACCCTGATAACAGGGACTCAGAAGTGTCGAGATAAGCACTTGAAAACTAATTTAAACTGATCTTCTTGAAGCCTTCCAGGGCCAAAGGATGGATGAGCTAACCCCGTGAGCATAGATGGGCAAAGGAAGCCCAGAGTTCAACTAGTGAATGGTGTGAGGAAGACTGTGAATGACCACTGGAGTTGGAAAAGACCCTAATTTTATTGTGCACCTTCAGATGATGTAAATGAATTCCAGGAACTCCTTAGAGTCAGAGTGCCCTTTCCAGGCAATTTGATGAATATGTCTGGTTTTCATGTCTATTAGATGGTGGGTTTGGCTGATTCATTGGAGCACTTGTGAAGGAGAATCCCCAGCACTGCAATAAAGAATGCCTGCTTAATAATAACTCTGTTGTTACTGGGTATTTCTCTTGGAATCCTCACCCAGCTGCACCCAGCCTCCCACCTCAGGGAGGAGTGCTGGAAAGCAAGGCGGTCTGGAAACTCCGAATTTTGTTTTAGGAGGGAGATGGAAACAGGGAGCTGGACATGTAAGAATGCACGATTGCATTCATGCAGGAACAGGAATGACACACACACCGATGCAATGCAAAGTCGAACCTTTATTGCTTCGAAGCTGCTTGATTATATAGACAAAACATTTCCCGCCTCTTTTATCTTGTCCCACATCCTGTTGTTGCCAANAGCACCCTGATAACAGGGACTCAGAAGTGTCGAGATAAGCACTTGAAAACTAATTTAAACTGATCTTCTTGAAGCCTTCCAGGGCCAAAGGATGGATGAGCTAACCCCGTGAGCATAGATGGGCAAAGGAAGCCCAGAGTTCAACTAGTGAATGGTGTGAGGAAGACTGTGAATGACCACTGGAGTTGGAAAAGACCCTAATTTTATTGTGCACCTTCAGATGATGTAAATGAATTCCAGGAACTCCTTAGAGTCAGAGTGCCCTTTCCAGGCAATTTGATGAATATGTCTGGTTTTCATGTCTATTAGATGGTGGGTTTGGCTGATTCATTGGAGCACTTGTGAAGGAGAATCCCCAGCACTGCAATAAAGAATGCCTGCTTAATAATAACTCTGTTGTTACTGGGTATTTCTCTTGGAATCCTCACCCAGCTGCACCCAGCCTCCCACCTCAGGGAGGAGTGCTGGAAAGCAAGGCGGTCTGGAAACTCCGAATTTTGTTTTAGGAGGGAGATGGAAACAGGGAGCTGGACATGTAAGAATGCACGATTGCATTCATGCAGGAACAGGAATGACACACACACCGATGCAATGCAAAGTCGAACCTTTATTGCTTCGAAGCTGCTTGATTATATAGACAAAACATTTCCCGCCTCTTTTATCTTGTCCCACATCCTGTTGTTGCCAAAACTTACATAGTCAGCACAAAACTTACACTATCAGCACTTTTCACTTCTCCCGATGTTGTCCTTCAGTATCTTCTTCTGTGGCCTGTTATCAGCCCTCAGCCTGCTGCTCATCCAGACTTGGCATGACTGACTGGACTTAGCATGACTGAGTTCTAGGCCCCAGCACACGATGTAATGCAAGAGCATCTTCAACAGGTTGTTTAGCCAGATGGCCCTCTCAAAGTAGGAGCTGGGAAGGCTCTCAGGGGCAAAAAAAGAAGTACAGGAATGTCCCATCTTAGTGACAAGAGAACATGGCTCAGAGAGGTGTTTCTAGATACAGTGGTAATGCTCTGGTGTATCGTGGACCTGGTTGCTTTTTGCTTAGAGCTGTTTGGGGATTTTTAAACTGATTTCTGTGGCGTGAATGGTGTAAGTATGGAAGTAGTTCAAAATGTGTGTAATACAGGGGTTTTGCATACCTTTAGTGTCTTCTGCTTTTGTCCATCTTGCCAGCCCACTTGCCAGGGAAATGCAGGCCCTCACCTCTGGTGCCCTGTTTCCAGCATATTAGTGCAAACTCTCCTCGAAACCTTTACCAGCAGGGGGCTCCACAACATTTAGAAGTGTTTTCATGGTCTTTTGTAAGAGGTTGTTTATTTTTACTGGTTTGGGATGGCAATACCGTTGTTCAAACCCTGCTAATTTTGCCTGCAGCACTGAAGTTACCACAGCATTTGAAGTAATCACTGAACAAGCATCATGAATTGGAAAGAGAAATGGAGGGAAAGAAAGGTTGGCAGTAGAGCTTTTTGTCCTTTGCTCTTGGCTTCTTTTCCTCTGTTGGATGAAACCTTTTGGGATTCCTTTCTGGTGATACTCCTTTCTGGATATGCTGCTTAATTGGTTCATTGTGTTTTAAAAACTGAAGACTAAACTCTCATTTTCATGAGAGAAAAATGACCAGCCTATTGGGTTCTAATTTGTCAGAGGAATTGCCCAACTGCTGTCCTATAAGAAGGTATTGAATTCTCTAAGTACCTGAACAAGTGATCATCTTTGTAAATTTAATAAAAGTATCAGAAAAGAACAGAAATCTTTGGACAAATTAATAACTTCATCTATCTAAAAATACGTTACTTTAAATTGTTTAAAGAAATATAGATTTGGGATTTGATGAAAAGCTCCCAACAAGTTTTACATCATGATTCATACAGTTTTCACAGCAAAGACTGGTATTTCTGTTCTGTGTGGATGCCATCGGATGGGATTGACCAGCAAAACATTGCACAACAGATTAAAGCTACTCAGTGAAGTTAGTGAAATGGGCTAGGTATAGAACTGGGAGGATTGAATTTAGTAAGGCATAAAGTTGCGAGATAAGGATTTAGGACTTGTTAATAGAGAGCAAGCGTTAAAGAGGCTCGGGCAAGATGACAGGAAGGCTGTTGAGGATATCTGGAAGACAGCCAAGGTGTAAAGCTATAGTGTAGTTTACAGTAGGTCATCCCATTAACATTTTAACGTATTGTGTGTGGTACTTCAGAATTGGTGCTGCAGTGGCGTTTGCGGTGGGTACTGCGTAACTTCAGAAGCTGCAATGCTTGCTTGTAATGACAGTTGCCTACCACTTGAGTGGGAGAAAATAGTGTGTCACAGGTCACCTAGCAAACCCAAGTTTGAGTGGAAAGGGTTTATAATAAGCAACATATTTACAGGAGGGTTTATTAAGATAAAGACAACTTAGGAATGATTCAAATGCCTGAGCATAGGTGTCTAGAGCCATTTTAGACACCTTTGACCTCATAAAGCATCCCCATATCCAGCCCTGGCTTACATGGTTGAAGTCTGGGGGAGACCTGCGGTACCCTAGATGTCTGTAGGATGGATACCCTACAGCATCTAAAATGGCATTAGCTGCCTAGCTTAAGCAACTGAATCCTCTTCCTCATTTGATAATGCAGACAAGAGGACAAAGAAGTTTAAATCTAGCATTTTCCACACCTCTCCTTAGTGTTCCTATTAAAATAAGGAGGCTCTCTGTTCACCACTGTAGTAATTTGCTTTATAGATGAAGCACAGATGTAGTTACAAAGATTTAATTATTAAAAGAAGTGTAAGAGGGATTGTGTACATAACTACCTTTATATGTTGAAGCTTGCAGTTAAATGAGTTTCCTAGTATCACCTAGGAAATTCTGCTTAGTTTCTGTGAATAATATTTGTTCCTTCTGCAGGAGAACCAAATCTTCTGTAAGATGTTTGTGGACACAATTGATCTCACTTTCAAATCTTTTCCTTCTATGCAGCTTTAAGTGGAGAAGATGGTACTGAAATGGGTTAACTGTTGCACAACACGTCCCAGATGTGGTTGGTTATTTTTTCCCCCAATACTTCCAGCTATTTCAATACTCTCTGCTACATTTGTCCAACTCTTGTTTTTTTTTTTTCCTCACCTGTGTGACTAGTCACAATATGTGCTAATTCCTCAGGTCTCTTTTTTTTTCTTCTAGTTGAGGCTCTGGATGCTGTTAACTGGTGTCAGATTTCCTCAACCTTCAGGCTGTGTGCCTTTTTCACCTCAAAATCAACTGAAAATAGCCAAACTGCTGTGGTTGAAATTTTCTGAGAAGAAAATTTAGCCTGACCCATGGACCTCATGCAAATTTTCAAACTGAATGGGTGAAGACCATTAAGATTTTAAGTAGCAGAATAGAGAGTGTGTCTAGCAGAATAGATCTCAGTATTTTCTGCTTTTTTGGAGTTTCCAGAGTTTGGGTCTTTTTTATTTTATTTTTTTTTATTATTGAGTGATATTATATACCATGCTTCAGGGTACTCATGTCCATTTTTTAAACGACTACCATGTTGGAAAATCTTATCCATGTCAGCTCTATTGATCTGCAAGTATGAGTATTTTGTGAAGGGAAATGAGGAAGATTTATTATTATGTGCCACATGGTTTGTATGAACTTCTGTGATACGTGCGTTGCAACTCAGTTTGACCTGAGTTTTCCAATAATAGCCTTTTGCTTTCCTTCTTCCCCTTTCCCCTCCCATGTACAACCTAAACCACACTGATTTCTGAGGCAGCTTTGCTGTTGACTTCAATGGTATCTGATCTAGGTTCTAAAAGCTCAGTGCCAAACTATGTTTGCAAGAATAGGAATAAGCTTGGGGTTTCTTTAGGTGGTATTTTCAGTAGTAAGTTGTCAGTTAAGTCAGGAACTAGTAGTTTAGGAGGAGGTCCCAGTTGGGTAGTGCCCTCCCCATTTTGACTCTCTTCCCCTCCTGTTTTGTTTCTCATAAACTCGGAATGTCAGGCAACCATTTGCTGTTTCACTGTCAGTGCCTCTGGAGACAAGCTGCATCAAGAGGAGTTCTTCACAGAGCTGTTTCTAGTAGCTCTTGTTAGACTCGTGAATCAGAAGGTAAGACTGAAGAGGAACGAAAGGAATTTTCCACTTAGTCAAAGTACGTGAAGCTGTGAATGGAAGTATAGTTGCTTAATCTAATAATAGCCTCAAGAGTTTGAGTTAAAAAGCTGGTTTTCTTAACCAGCTTCCTAGAAAAATAATTTTTAAACATGATTTCTTAAATGCTATGATTTTCTTCGGTCATCGTGGTCTTGTAACTTGAAGCCAATAACCAAAGCTGTGCAATGTGTTTGCATATTTTCCAAGTATGAAAAAACACATTGGAATATTGGAAAACAAAGGATAAATTACTTCATGGATGCTGTTATTTTAAAAAGTTTATTTCCTGGTACTGTGCTGGATTTTGCATCTAATGCAAGGGAGGTTTATGGAAATGTATATTTATCACCTCAGTGTTGAAACTACTGAATTACTTTACAAGGCCATTTAGACAATTATTTTTTATTTCAAAACATAAAAGGCACTTATATATGAGTGAGGGGTAGTGGAGGAGCTGTTACATTCAGTATAACACTCATCAAATTTCAAAACCTTTATGTACAGTTAGGAAAATTCTCCTTTATGTAAAATCTGTTTGCATTCCTCTTATTAAAGACAAAAGCTATGTTCAGAGCTACTGAAGCTGGAAAGACATCCAACAGCAAAGGGTTAGACCTGGTGATGGGCAATTAGAAAAAGCATGTAATGAATTGTTCCTGTTCTGTCCTACTCCTAATCAGATGGCTGATGTTAGGAGGCTAACGCACCTTGGAACAAAATTTGGATGTCTTTTTTGTTTAATGATTGGTCTTTAGCCAAAGCCTTTTGAGACAGAGTGGAGATCAAGATGGGCAGGAATGTCTTTAGTCTTTATTTCTGAAGCTGTTTTACTAGATTATCAACTAAGTAGGGTTTTTCTTCTGAGCCACATTTTGTTTTGAAACTAGTTGATTGAGGAAATAGGGTACTGTGCAGCACTAGGATCCCTGCGGGAAGTATTAATCTGCATGTCACCATGGCATGCATGGCATGGTGGGATTTTGTTTTTGCTTAAATACTGGTTTCATGTCCCCTGTTTTTAGATCATGCTTTTGTAGGTACTAGGTAGCTGTTTAACAGCATCCAAACCATGCAATTTCTGATAATGGTTCCTCTTTTATTTTCATATATATCTCAAAATTCATATATACTTGAGAGGTATCAATACTGTAAGCTGAATTTAATTTTGAGATTGTTTTGTGTGTGTCTGTAGGCAACAGGGAAGAAGAAAAATTACCCTGTTTGGGTCACTGGACAAAACATGTAATGCAAACCTTTATATCAGTTTGAAAATAGTAAAATAGTACATAAAATGGTGTGTGATGGTGAAGCATCCTGGGGTAATGCATAGGTATGAAACAGTAAAATCAATTGTCAGGCATAGCAGCTCCACATAGAGAATGGAAAAACCTGTGGGGTTTTTTTCCTCATTGCAACTAAGAGACTTATTAAGAGATTTTTTGTTGTTGTTGTTGCAACTAAGACATTTGTTATGCAAAAGAGTATAAAGAGTTGCAACGGATAACCCAAAGCAAATAACAAGAAGGGGATATGAGGAGATTGTATTTTGCACAAAACTAAAATTTAAAAACCTTTCAGTATCACATAATGGAATTTTTTTGTTGTCTTTGTTGTCTTTTTTTTTTTTTTAATGAGGTGAATATCCTATTTTTAGTGGAAGGTCAACTTGAACTTTATTTAAATAGAGTCTCTGGTTCTGATTAGAGATAGGAACACTTTAAAAGTGATAACAAAAGGGAGGGCTTGGAGCCAGACCTTCTTAACCTATCGTTACCAGCACAGGATAGCCATCCATGTAGCAACTCTATGCCACTTAAATAGAGAGGGACCCTTGCTCCATGCTCAAAGTGCCTGCAGTGAAAATAGCACAGAGACTGATGTGAAAGGACTTGTTTTTCTTTTTTTTTTTTATTTTAAGAATTTGAAATGGGTCCAAATCATTCTCTTTTTTGATGTAAATGCTTTCTGAAGATTGTAAATATTACAGCTGTGGTTCCAAGACCAAAAACTCCAGTACCTGCAAAAATGTACCTGGAAGAAGTGTTATGAGGATAAGTAAAACATTCTAAACCAAGCAGGATTGTTTTGAGTCTCTTGTCACCCATAATGATGTATATCCACTAGAATTTCATTGATATCAGTGGAATTATTTAGTTTACTTCTAATATAGTGAGAAAATGTTCAGGTTCACAAGTTTCCATGGTTACACTTCAGTGGAGAAGATTTTTCTTGCTGTGACTGTCAGCTCAGGACCTTAACACACATTTTTGGACAGCTGTGGGCTGAAAAGCAGAGTCTGGCATGCTAGTTCAAAGCCAGAAGTTCTGTAGCTGGACAGGCCATAGGATTCACACCTCTGCTGGAACATCTCCTAGAATTTGTCAGTGTGTTGCAGCTGGCTGGAAGTGCCTGCATTCAACCAATGCAGAAATTCTGATAGTATATTTAAGGGAGAAGAATTTATTGGCTGACCTTACTAAGAGTAATAAATACTCATATATTGGGGTAACTGACATGAGCATGAAAAATGAGATAATATTCTTTAGATTGATAGTGTAAATTCTATTTGGAAGTGTTTTACTCTTCTTAGCCTCAGTTAAAGAAAGTGTGAGTAAGGTGCTTTAGAGACTGAAGGTAGTATACCAGCACTACACCCCTGATTCTGCCAGTGTTATCCTGTATGATCTTGAGTAATTATTTTTTCCTCTGTGATCTTGTTTCCTTATGTGTTTTTGGAAGACTACCACTGCTTGAAAAAGAGCTTTGGTGGAATGCACTGTACAAAAACTAGGCATGACTATTAAACAAGGAAAATAGAGCATGTCTGAACGACATAACCCTGGGAAAAATCTTCATTTGTTATCTCACCAGGCATGAAGTATGCATGAGACAAGTTCTTCGAGGTGTAATGTCTCCCCTCATCTCAAATGTTTTCTTCCCTAAATCTTAAAGCTTTTCATGTTGTTAGGTCAGTCCTAACTTGTTTCTTGCCATGTGGATTTTCCAGTGTCCAGTAAGAACTAGCCTTATGCTACGTTGGTTTCCTTCGTAGGTACATTATAAGGGATGATGTATGATACTATTTATGCTGAGAGCTATCTGAAAGAACTTGCTGGAAGTCTTGTGTCCTTTGTAATTTTATCTGCTTTTCAGATGTGGTTGAAGTTGGCTAATGGATTAAAAAAATCATTTTAGGGAGAAAGTAGATGTAGAGGGAAGTGAAAGGGAATGTAAAAAAGTGTGTTTCTTTTTTCCTCTCATCATTAAAAATTGCTTTACAGTTACTTAACTGTAAATCTATACCTAAATACAAAGCCTCTTTATTTAAAGTAGCCTTCAGTGAATGAATGTTATTAACAGAACTGAATCTTGCCACTTTTTTCAATCTCTAGCTCTTCTTTCCTTTATGGTGTTTTAGCATTAACAGACATCTTTCCTGTTCCTAGTGTTAAGAAGTGATAAAATCGGAGGTGATTAGAGCGCAACCTGACAGCTTTCTGTGGAAATGTAAACAGTTTTGCAGGTGCATTACGGATTTTCCCCGGTACTAAATGGGCCAGACCCTTTTACACGTGCCAGAGGTATTGCTCCATTGCAGGGCATGGTCTGGCCCACAAAGTACAGCAGGTCTTCAAGCAAAAAATGTCTGTGCTGTTGTTGGAAGCAGAACTAGAACATTTTAGCGTTCTGAATATCTTATTTCATGTATCAGCTAGAGGATTAAAGAAAATGTAATGACTGTTTTTGTGCTTCCATAAAAACTTTTATAAAACGCTGGGGTGCATTAAGAAGAGTGTGTCCAGCAGACCGAGGGAGGTTCTCCTCCCCCTCTTCTCTGCCCTAGTGAGACCACACCTGGAGTGTTGTGTCCAGTTCTGGGCTCCCCAGTTCAGGAGGGACAGGGCAATATTAGAGAGAGTCCAGTGGGGAGCTATGAGGATGCTGAAGGGACTGGAAGATCTCTCTTAAGAGGAAAGGCTGAGAGCCCTGGGGCTGTTTAGCCTGGAGACAGCTGAGAGGGGATCTTATTGATGTTTACAAATATCTGAAGGGTGGGTGTCAAGTAGAAGGGGCCAGGCTCTTTTCATTGGTGCCCTGTGATGTGACAAGGGGCAGTAGTCAGAAACTAGAACACTGGAAGTTCCACCTCAACATGAGGAAAAACTTCTTTCCTGTGAGGGTCACAGACCTTGTCACAGGCTGCCCAGAGAGGTTGTGGAGTCTCTTCTAGAGACTTTCCAAACTCTCCTGGATCTGTTCCTGTGTGGGCTGCCCTGGGTGATCTCCCTCTGGCAGGGTCGTTGGACTCTGTGATCTCAAGAGGTCCCTTCCAACCTCTACTATTCTATTATTCTAACTGATTTGCATCTGCTTCACTTAGTCTGTAGCAAAAGGAATAAACATTTTTATTCCCACAGTAGTGTTGGCACTGACTGATGAAGATGTATAATAAATAGTGAAATTAAGAGCAAATAATAAGACATAGTATACTACTTAGTCTCAGCAGTATTTCACATCTTCAAAGTCCATGTGTCCTGTCCATGTGCATCTTGTTTAAAAAACTACTTATCCAGACTAATATTTTTTTCTTGCCTTCCCTGTTTTTTAGATGATAGGTCTGTGCATTTTATGAAATTGACAGGCTAATACATTGTATGCTAGTGTAGAGTAACATACAACAGGAAAAAAAACAAAACAAAAAGAAAGAAAACAAATTTGGTGCCAAGTTACTGGGTGAGAGAGCCTTATGAATCCCTTTGCTGTCCAGCTCCAAAGTCGGAGACTGAGTCATTGCCTGAGACAGACGTTGGCATACAATCAGAATGGATAGGAAAACAGTGGCTCTGCTGAAAACTACAAGAATAAGCACCACAAATACCAGTAATGACATGTTTCATGTCATTTAATTGTTCAAAAGCTTTTTCACATACATTTTTTTTAATGTACTTGTGCTTTAGTATATAGCTTTAAGGATGCCCATCCCCCTGCCACCCCTCCAGCAGCCACTGTGTCCTGTCAGTCATCCTGAAATACACTGGAGAGCTTGTCAGGCAGTCCCTTGCAGATGCCACAGAAGCAAAATAGTGAGCCATAGCAGTTGCACTGAAGTTCCTAACACAAGGAAATTACATAGACAGTTGCTTTAGTGCTGAATATGGACCATATATATTCTAGGATAGGTGAGTGATGTGCTACTGGCTTTCTAATTATCTAGCAGGAAATAGATTACAAAGTTAATGTTTTCTAACTTATGCAGAATAGATTTGGCTCTGCTTTCTTACACTAATTAGTTTGTCTGTATACAGTGTACTTGTAGATTATTTACCAGCTGCAGATAGTACGTTCATGTTGCATGCATCTGCAGATGGACACTGACTTGGACTCGTTGTGGTGTCTTTTCCATACACCAGAAGACAGCAGTTTCACTTTGGATGTGTCTACTGGAAAGACAAAACTGTCATTATCTTAAAGTTTGTAGCACTTGGTCGAAGTGTGCAGGTGGTTGCTTTTCTGACTGGTCTGAGGCACAACTGTATCTTGTGACACCTGCTTAACATCCTGAGTGTTGTAAGAGCTGCTGGTCTACAGTGCTGAAACTGCCTGCTGTAAAGGTTAATAGAACAGTGTGAGGTTCTAGAAGCCTTTTACCAGACTATGCCGTCAGGATGCCTACTGTCATTAGAGGGCTTATTATACTGGAGTGGAGATATGCATTTTGAAAAAAGGGAGGATGGACTGAGGCTCTCATTTGTTCCTGAGACAAGCACCAAAATTTGTCATCTTAATGAGGTCTGGAAGGACAGAAGTTCACTTTCTGAGTGGAAATGTTAGAGAAAACCCCAGAATGATCTTTACTGGATGCATGTTTTTCTTACTATCAACTATTACCCTCCCCTTGATTAAAAAAAAACCAAACTAAACCAGCTCCTATTTGAATGCTGATTAGCTACTATGGTTATTTGTTAGGAGAGTCTGGTTTGTAGTCAAAGCACATGGATACACATTTTTCTGATCTGCAAAAATGATCCTGGATTTGTAACACTTCCCAGGTTTGAGGCTGCTTAGTGGTAGTATTTTGGAGCACAGTGATTTCTAGTAAGAGGAAATTACAATAATTACATTTTTGTCTGCCAAGGTTTCAAAGGAATCTGATCATTGTAGATGACCCATCATATAGGAAGCTGTGCTGCAAGAATGGAGAGCAGGTCTTGTGCAAGCAGCAAAGGTTTTAATCCTGAATTGTTGAATACCCTTCTATCAAGGAATTGAGGGGAAGTCACTGTGAAGTTAAAGCATGAGTGTAACTGCAGAAAACATAACCTGAAAATCATCTAGTGATTTCTTCAAATCTAAGGAGGAGCATGAAGTGCTATGTCCATCCAGTTCCTACTTGTCCCCTTGCAACTGACGTCTGGCTGGACCAGAAAAATACTCACATCACCATCGATACCATTGTCATCTGTTACAGATTTCAGGAAAGACCTGCATACTGGGAGGCCATATATCATTCTATGTATAAAGATATATGTATCTTTATATATCTTTGTCTACAAAGATAAGGGTCATGAACCAGCAGTATCATAAAGATTTTTTAAAAATATGAATAAAAGGCAGATTCATTGAAATGCTGGCCAAGGATTTAAAGAACCAATGAATTGGGTATGGTAAAAAAAAGTCTCTTTTTAAAAGTGTAAAATGATGTGGTCTGATGCAATCCCAGAGAAGCTGGAGGAGAGTATCTGAACTGAAAGGCTTTTTGACTCAGGGGTGGACACAGCAGAAACATCTTTTTGGCAGCAGAAGTGCTCCTCTGCTGTATGTTCACAGGCTGCAGCAGCATGCTGACAGGTGGGCGCAGACATGACACACACTTGCCAACACTGCAGAGTCAACCAAATGTGCAGGCACTACTGTTTTATTAGGGGAGAAGCAGTTGAAGCAGATTTTAAATAGCAGTGCAGTTTGGAATTGAAGCTGAGTAGACCAGTGGTGTGAATGACAGATACTTGTGGTTTTTCAGAGCAAGTTATTAGTACTGTAGGAAAGCTTACTCTGTCAGATTAAAAAGGATCTCCTGTTAATATTGGCAATCTTCAAGATATTGTGTGGAGGTCTGGATATCGGGAACCTGGCTTCCAGGTTGCCAAGAGCTCTCTTGCTGGTGTAGTAAATATTGCTGGAAATAACTATATAGCTGCAGTTAGAAGAAAGCTTGATTTTAATCTACTTTGCAGACACACAACGTGTCTGAATATTCATCGTTCAATAAAATGATGCAGTTACTAGGTGTTGGCCCTTTGAGATTGCATTCTCTACTAGACCTCTCACTTTTGCAGTTACAGATGTTACAGACTTTACTTACATCATTATATATTTAGAGTGTTTCCAAAGAATTATATGGTGGAAAAATTGGTTTTACTTTTGTTTTTTATTTCCATACATAAAGCACGGGTGGGTATTGACAGGAGGTATCACTGTAGATAAAATAAAAAGTAAAAAAAAAAACCCAAGGTCTTGTTGCAGAGCTCAGCTCACCAAGGTTGTCACGTACACAAGATAAAGACAGCAGGAGGTGTTGCATTTCCATGATGACCTAATTTTAGCTGTATGACCCTGTAAGTGATTCTGAATTTTTCTCTTGGTGATTCCTCCGCTAAATAGCAGATGAAAAGAGTCTGCCTTATTTCTTACTTTGTTGCATATCCAGTGTATTATCAAGAGTTGATAGCCTGACCATAACAAATATACTTGGCTAGATGGACTGTTACTGTTTCAGAAGAACGTTTTTATTATGTTGAATGCACTTGTAGGTATTTTTAATTCATTGAATTTTGGTGTCTTCTGTCTCTTGTGGTTCTCCTTGGTCTGAAATTTTGAAAACCCTAGTTAACCACAGTTTGGAAGCAATCTATTTTACCTTCTGGGAGCATGCCCTAATCAGCAGCACTCACAGCTAAGCTGTGTTTTCAACCTGGTTTGTTCTGAGCTCAGTGAGTAAATAAATATTTTACATTGAGCAGAACAGACCCAGCAGAAACCCGAAGTTATCTATCTGAAAGCACTTCCGACAGCTGCTGTGAGGCTCCGAGTGAGGTGTAGTCTGTACCCTTGCAGAGCTACAACTTCATCACCTGAGGGAGGATACACGGCAGCTGGAGCTAGCAGAAGGGCTGCAGTCCCTTTCCTGACTAGGAGCTGCCACTTATTTCTGAAGCAGTGAATGATGAGGGGACACAGTTCCCTTCAAACAAAGAGATCAGCTAAAGCAGAGTACTTAAAAGCTGTGGGAATCTCCTACCTACTGGTTCATTGGATGGAAAGAGAACCACTGACACTGGTAGTCTCTAATTTTATTTTCTTGAAGTTTGTTACAAGTACCTAAAGGTTTACTGTGTAAAATAGGGCCAAATAATTTGCACTGACATTTCTAGAGTTCTCTTTCTGTTATTAATTTCCATGGAAAGAAGAGTGTAGTTCTGATCAGTCTGATCCTAAGTTTTTTGTTAGCTTTATCTTTTGACTTGGAATTAAAGCTGAAATACCTGTTCTTTACATATGCTATCACCTGACTGAATGCAGCTAAATCTATAGGAATTTAGTTCCATGACTAACATAGTTTGTAATAAAAGAATAAACTTAGCACTTGTATAACCTTCATGAAGAATGGCAAAGCTATAAATTATCTTTAACCTTAACTCTTTAATTATTCTTCATATTAAGTGAATTGTGGATGATTATTCTGTGATAAACAGTTTGTATCCATTTCTACACGACTCGCTATAGAAACACTTACCCTTCTTTGTTCTATTAAATCAATGCTAGGGTCACTGGAAGGTGACAATATATCTCTTTAGCCTGTACAATTGCAGAGCCTTATTAGTTTTTTATACAGCAGCAATGGCTGTAATAAGTCCTGCTTTGAAAGGACAGATATCCATTATTTGTGTGTTTGAAGTCTTTATTGGCTGAAAAGACTGTGCCGAGATATGTTTTATAGGAAGTTAAGTTACTGGAAAATTTTAAATGTCTTTTATTTTGGGACAATAATCAGTTGCATTCCTACTAAAGCACAGTTGTAATTCTTTGTTGGCACACACACATTTCACTGCGGCTAAAGGCCTGAGCCACAGCCCAGTGAACTCAGTGAAAACCCCTAAATTAACATCAGTGGACTTTGGATCAAGCTCCTGATGAATGATTTATTCACTTTAAAGACCTTACTTAGCTTTACTTCCATTTTACTGACTTCAGTAATAGGCTTTCTTGACTTAATCTGTCTTGACACTTAGAAAATATTTGTTATTACAGTGTGTAAAATACTACTGTTTCACTTTCTCCTGCTATTAATTACTAGGACTTTTAAGGTTTGCTTTATATACTTTTGTTCTTAAAGTGTTTGTTATGACCACTGTAATTTGGCACATGGATTATGATACAGGCACGATGCATGTGGCATTGATGTTTTTGTTTTGTGATTAAATTCAATAATGCAGTATATAATTTTTGCTTTAAAGCTCCATTTTCTTGTCTACTAGGGAACTTATATTCAGAGGTCTTCTAATGCAATTATCCTTGTGTATTTTTTAATATATGGTCAATTTACAAATCTGGACAAGAAGACAAGGAATTACATGCACTTTAGATCTATTATCTTACAACTTATGCAAGTATTTTATGTTGAAATCCTAACCAAGTCTGTGCTCCCATAGGCAGCTGCTGGGCTCTCAAGAAATCAATGAGACTTGCAGTCATAGCTAATAATTGCTTATTGCAAAATTTTTATTTTTTTTTTAACCTAGGTGAAATGTCAACAAAAGTTCCAAGCTTTAAACTGAAAATCGATCCTGAGGATCTGCAGATCCAGACATTTACAGTGGAGAAATTATTGGAACCGCTGATAATTCAGGTATTTTAGTATTCCAGACAATAAATTAGATAACCATAGGGGGAAGAGAATAAGGCTGAAGAACTTCTGCTGAGGATGCTGTTATGAAAGGCACACCCCCAGCTCTGCTGTACTTCTGGTTTACTCTGGCTTGGAAACAGTCCAGGGGAACCAGTCTTCTTCCAGATTTGGTCTTTCATTTAGTCACTTCCATTTTTGCAAGTACCATGCAGTATATCATAGCAGGTGTTGCATGTTCTAGCTAATCTCTTGTCAAGTATTCTCTAGTGGATGTTTAAGTGTAGAATACACTGCAAAAGAATTTCCATTACATGAAAAATTTCATGTTGTAAGGGGTGGGCAGAATGGAAAGAGCCTTGAAATCTGTAGGTGAGCTTCTGTGATTTTTGAAAAGAATTGCATTCTGTTGCTTTTTAGTTACTTAAAGAACAGTGCAATCATTGCATATTATATAAACCTATTTTAGGACTTTTACTTCCAACTAAAGAAAACTTGGACTGGGGGATTTACAAAATGCTTTTAGGTTTGTTGATGTGACTTCCCTTTTAGAGGGAAAAAATTTACTGCATATTCGAATGCTGTTTCAAGTATTCACTGGTTAAATGTGCAGTGCTTGGTGTGGTAGAGTCATTATCTCTGTATTTGTCATGAATTAGAAATGAATTAATATAATGGAAAGGACCCACTTGAAGAGCTGACCTCATTTTGTGAAAAATGTGCATGACTAAAAAAGTGTTAAAAGACCTCTAGCAATATGTTGAAGTGTAAAGAACAGAAAGGACATCCTCTCTGTTGAAGCTGAAGCTGTTTTGAATTTTCTCTTCATTGTACTTAGAACAAAGATGTTCAGGTACCTGCATTTAATTAGTCCATGATACACAGCACAAGGATGCCAGTTTGTCACCGTCTTTCAGCCTTGCCAAAATGATGTAGTCAAACTACTTGTCACACCAGTCCACTGCTTATTTAGTGTCATTTTCCTGGTGCCCGAGGGTGTATTTACGTGGCAGTCACTGCTCTGGCTGCAGCTTGTGTTGGTACAGAAAGGTGTGACTTCATTCAGCATTTGCTTGCCCTTGCTAATGTACAGAGAATAATCCATTATTTTTCAGGTTGTGAAGATGGTCAGGTATAATGGCTATGAAGTAGTTTCAGTGGTTGATTAACATCTTTTCAAGCACTTTAATTAATATCTTTTTACACAGCAGTAACTTTTTGTTAAATGGGTTATGGTAACAGTCAAGAAACAAAACTGGTAATGGGAGGATGACAGTTGGTCAGTAGGGCAGAGACAGACTGAATGTTGTACTCTGGCTGTTATTTATATAAATGTTAGAACTGGGGGTCTAAAGCTTATTTTAAAAAGGTAAGAACATATCTATCAAGTTTTTGATTATTTCTCTGTTTTCAGTGTGCAACATTTCTTTTTTTATAAAAAGAGGTAAATAAAATCCCCTTACTAAAGACTGAAACAATGATTATTGGCCTTGGATAGATATGAAAGGACAAAATATTTTATTTTTTTTTAACAGCTCACGAGCTTCATTTGACTGCACTCAGCCACTTAGGTACATGGTAAATTTTGTTATTCCAGGAATGCACTTCATTTCACACATGCTGCTCTGATGACATTTTTCCTTCTTCGTCCTTGGAGCTGGACTCTTTATGAACTAAAGTTGTATTTTCCACATTTGAAACACATCAGATTTCTTTTTTTTTTTTTAATTATCATCTTTCAAATTTCTTCTCTTATTTTTGAGTTGATCTTTTCTTCCTCCCTTACTCATTGTTCCCCTCTGGAAGATTCTTTTCTTCAAGAAGTAACTTTTTATCAGTACTTAATTTCCAGCTGTTATTGTTCCTTATTTATTTATTTTTGCCTCGGTGTGACTGATGGTGTATAAAACTTCAGTAAACAGTTCAGTGGTTAGTGGGAAATTGTTGCGTTCAAGCATCATGTGTGGGTGGATTATAAAATTAGTTTCAGAGTAGTAGTAAGAGATGTCTTGATAGACTGTATTTTAAAACCTTGTCATGTCTACCTGTGGGCCAGACTGTGCTCAGGCAGCTGAAACACTGTGGGTATTTTTAGAGGAGATGAAGAAATGTAAATTTTGGCCCGAGTTTTTCAGGATCAGAGAAATGTGACAAAACAAATACAGGTCCAGAACAAAGTAAACTAACTATATAAAAGCTGAAAATAATCTGGTTCAAAAAGAATATGATTTTGGCTGTCTTTTCCTCCTCTCAACCTCAATACTTTGTTTCATAACAGCACTGCAGAAGGGCAACTTGCATTTTGAGTAGGAAGTAGACAGAAAAAATGTTGAAAATGCAAAAGCAGGGGTTAAAATTAATACCCAGTGAGGGGTGATTTAGATGCTGGAAAGGCAATAAATGAAAACTGGTCTATGATTAGAAAGAGAATCAGACCAGTCGTAGATAAAACTGAATAGTATTACGCTCTGGCCTGATTCACTTAGCACCTGCTGCTCAGTTTAACTTTATTTTGAGATTTGAGCTCAATATTCTTGTAATGCTCTGGTAGGAAAGAGGCGGGGGACGTGTTGAAGCTGCTCTGAAGTCTGTCCTAGCCAGTTATGCTGTAGGTTAACAGCATCAACATGGGAGAAAATGAAGACAAAACGAGCCTGTATGGAAGTAACTTTGCAAACGACTTTGTTAGATTCTCACTCTTCCTACAATCTGCATTTGGCAGTGGTGATCACTTCAGAACTGTGAGAGCAATATTACATGTTGTTTTGTGTAAACACCTCTCAGCCTTGGCACCTTCTCCATCCTCGGCACGACACAGTGTCCCTAAATTACAATGTCTGGGGGATTGCAGGGGCAGCAGTCTCACTGCATTTCCATCTTTGCATCCCAAAGAGTGGCCTGACCCAGGGTGGCAAGTTCAAATAGTGCTGTGCAGGACTCTGCACAGATAGAACCTCCTATGTTGGAAGTGGCAGAACTGCATTAGGCTAATTCTGTGGGTATGTACTGCTAGCTGTGCTGTGTTCTCTGTGTTACAAAAAATGTTACTTTAATCCTGTACTAATTGCTCCTTTATCAGAAGGGGGTTCCTCTGTCTGTGGCATGTTATTTTTTATTTTATTTTTTATTTTTTATTTTATTCCAAGTGCTTTGAGGACATTATTTTTGAAATAAAGCCTTTTAGGTAAAGTTCTCTGTCCAAACGCCCGTCACACTAAAAACAATAGTTGTGAAAATCGTTCACCTAACAGCTGCCTTGATGTAAATTGGGTGTATGCTCAGAGAAACAGTATTTCCTTCATTCTGGGCTTTTAACAGAGGTGCACTCTGTCATGGAGCAATTAGTATGAAGCTATCAGTAGAGTAGAAAGCATTTTCATTCACATAGCTGATGTCTAGTATTTATCATGCTTGTGCTAGATTTACTTACAGAATATAACAATTAATGTAATGGAAAATATCATCTTGGTTTATCTCCTCCTCAGAGAGACTGAAGCCTGTTTAATCTCTTTGCTATACTATGTCATGACTGCAGTTATGGCTAGGTATAAATTTGCTTCTGTAGCAAAATATTGTAAGACTTATTTCCTTTTGAATTTATGTAGAAGTTTTGAAAGATGACTTGATGAGATTCATAGAGCTTCATTAATTCATGCAGGAAACACTTCATAACAGCCTCTGCTGTCATTGCAAGCCTTGTAAGCTGTAAATTTGCCACTTACTTGGATTCTGTATCTAAAGTTCTCTCTATTTATGTATACATATACATACACTTTATACGTGGTGTTTGTGTATGTATACATAAGCAAATATTTCTAAGAGTTTTTCCTTGCCAATTTTTTTGCTTTCATCTCTTTCTATATTTTATACATACATACAAGCTAAAGAAAGTTTATGGCTGTAAGAGATATGTGTGTTTTACAGAGTATGTAAAAATATCCATGTATTTTAGAGTCCCTCCTAACACCTAAGAAAAATAGGCAAGTTGGAAGGCATGTATTCTTACCTGTCATCCACAGTGACAAAAGTCTGCTTGTGCAGAAAACATACCCTGTTTGGTTTAGTTCTATGTGTGGTGAAGTGATTAACCAGTACAGACAGTACTTTGGATTTGAAACCTTGTGGCAGTGGTTCTGCTGTTGTCATTAGATAACTGAGTTCATGTCTTGCTTTTTGAAATGTCTAGGCTTTGCAGTTATACTGAAGTAAATTTTAAACAACAACAATTTTTTTTTTATGATTGATGCTTTGAAATACTTTTATATTAATATCAAAGGTGAACCAAATCTTTTGGTGATCAAGGTACCAAGACATTGTTTCTTTAACTACTGCAATATTAAAAGATTGTCTGTAAGCACTGGTGGGAACTGAATATAATATTGGAAGAACTGCTGCACAGTTCTGTAAGAATTCAGCATTCACCATGTTAAAAAATCTCATGCCTTTAGCCTAATAAATAATGACAATGACAGGCGACAACAACGTGATTTAGCATTGCAAGGGTGATGCCATATAGGCTTGGAAAATCTCACTACACCCTCTAGCACAACTCTTTTGCTCCTACCAGAGATCCAAAATACTCTCTTGACAAGGAATTCCACTGCATGTGGGAGAACTGCTGCACATGGAAGAAGGCATTAATAACTGGGAAATGCAGTTGGGCACGAGCAGAACTAAGGGGGATATCTTTTTTCTTACACTGATACCTTTTGGACTGTGTATTCTGCCACTGTGGCGCAAGCTGTGTTGACAATGGATCAAAAGGGTACACTCTATTCTATTAATTACTGAGTAGGTCAACTCTTTCTGTGTAGGATCTGCACGAAGTTTTAGCATTCCTCATCATGATTCTGTGCTTAGAGAATTCAGAGTAGTTTTTCTGTATTCCTTAATCTCCATCAGCCTAGAACTACCCATCAAATTTTCATTTATAATGTAGATCAGAAGCTGCCTCTGCTGTTTCCTGACAGTGGTGCCAAAGATGAAGGATCTTACAGTGAAGAGTTTTCATCTGCAGGAATGAGTATTCTTCCTGTTTTCCCATTTGTTTTGTTTTCTTTCCTCCTCCTCCAAAACATTTGAATGAACAGTACACAGAAATATATTTTAGATAAAAAGGAGGATACAGTAAAAATATGAGAAATAGTTTATTTTCTGGGAATGATGATTAAATAGTAAAGACTTAAATAAAATTGGGTTTTACTTGGTAAGTTTTGTGGGCAGCTTCTAATGTTTTTTACAGTGTTTTATGCCTTTCTTATTGGAAATAGCAGCCTATAATCTCTTTAACTCTCAATTATCATATTTTTAAAAGTTCATTAAGTGATGTAGGACTAACATTAGAGGGTTTGTAAAAAGAAAAGATACTAAGATTCTTATTCCCACTGCATTCTCTACTATCTGGCTGATATACATGCAATAAATAATTTCACTTACATTCTTTGAGTCACAATAAGTAAAATAGCCAGGTCCTCTTTAACAATCTGAGCCAGTTATTTATGTTGCTATCTCCCTTGGGACCTACCAAAGCAGCTGACAGGTGATTTGTCCTTTTTCCCCTAAAATTCCACATGAGTGATGTGAGGGTCGGGGCTTTTGTCTTCCAAATACATGTCTGTTACTTCTTTTAAAAGTATAGATCAATGAAAAGCACTGAAGCACGTGAATTCCTGACCAATTCCTGACCAATTCCTGAAGGTGAGCTGGGCCACAGCTCAGCACACTGCCTATCACAGCCCTGCCAATGGAGCCCTTTGACACAGAGCAGCTTGAACCACAAGCTCTGCTGCAGCTGGTAGCTGAGTTTCCCTGCTGTACTGAGAAATTAATACACAGCTTTTGTTTTGTTTGTACAATATTGTTGATTATTGAAATGCCATTTAGTCAAAGAACACATATAAAATGTGTTCACTCAGCTTCCAGACTAGATCCGTACTTGATGTTATATTATGCTTGTTCTGGCACAGAGAATAGAATAGAAAAAGGTTTAAAAAACATAGTGAAAACTTAATTAAAACAAAGCATGTTTTTAAATATCTATAAAGCCCTTTTCTCAGAGCCTTTCCTCAGTGTGACAGCTCAAGCAGTGCCTTAGAGAATAGTCTGTTAGGAACATTGAGTTAGTGTGGAGGCTGTGCTCACATGTTGAGGAATGTGGAGTGGGATGTTATATATAAAGACATTCTTTATGGATGTTGAAGTACGTTGTTAAAAAACATAATTTGGACAAAGCTGCAGTAAACCTACACTCCGGGTAAAATGATGTACAATTTTAATGTTGAGAGTCCCCCCGCCCCAAAATTCTGAGGTGCTGAGTTCTGACCACTGTGGTCCTCTTTTATAGAAAGAGATCATGTGTCTGTGCTTATTCTGAGTATTTGTTTCTGAGATGACTTGGGAGATTTAAAGTGGAAGTATGAGAAGATTGAGCACTGATTATAATTCCTGCCTTGTCGGAAGCCTCCTTAGATAGCATTAGTATTTTTTTTTTTATTGTGAAAAAAAATTAAAATAAGAAGTGTCAGGAATTACATCAGGGTTAATATGACAGTAACATTTCTATTGACTTTGATCATACAGAAAGAATGCAAAGATGAAGTATATTAAGTGAAATTAACTATTAAATTAGATTCAACAGTTTTGACCCTTCTCTGTATGTTGAACTTGCCTTGTAAAACAGGGGGAATCTCACTGCTTATTCCCAACTACAGTAACTTCATTTTTCTAAAAAAAATTGAGAACAATATGAACTCACTTATTATAGAATTTACACAACTATTGTCTTTTTTTTTTCTTTTTAATATAGGTTACAACCCTAGTGAACTGTCCACAGAATCCTTCTAGTAAGAAGAAGGGCCGTTCCAAAAGAGCCCGTGTCTTGCTGGCCTCTGTGGAAGAAGCCACTTGGAATCTATTGGACAAGGGGGAAAAAATTGCCAAGGAAGCAATTGTTTTTAAAGAGGAACTTCATGCAGCACTCGCTGATGTCCAGAAAGAGAGTAAGCATATGACAAATAATTAAAGCACCACAAGGAATAGCCATGTAATATGGGTATCAAAATTAAGCTGTGATATGTATGAGAATATGTTTTGATGTGCAAATGTCTGATCTTTGAGTTGTCTCACTGTATGTTTAAGAGGATGCATGCTTTAATGCTCCTCTTGAAAATGACTGTTTACTTGAATCTGTGGCAAGGCCTTTGAGATAAAAATCTAAACGCAGTGATCTTCCCCCTTTTGTGCAGTAGTAAGGACTTAATTTGGGAAGGTGTAATAGTCCCAGTTGGAGGTGTGTTTTAGCCTTCAGTAAGGGGAAGGTGTGTTCTTTAACCTACTGTAACAGTTACTGACAGAGCATCTCATCTTTGGTGAGTTTTGCCATGTGTCCTTTCTTCATTACCTATCTCCCCATTTTTAGCCAGACTTCCAGAATAGGACTAGGTTTGATGAACACTGATGAACTCTTCTGAGAACTCTCTGTTAGCTACTTTCTTCCAGGCTCTGTGTTGCTTTGCTGTTTTTTACTCTCCCTATGGATAATCAGGGCCTATTGGATGAATATGAAGGCCAGGCTCAAATAATAAGTTGGATGACATCCAGAATGTGTTCCTGCAGAAACCAGCCTTAAAATTCAGGGGAAGGTTTCAGAGGACAAAGGGGACAGAAGAGCAATGTTTTTAGTGTCTGGTCATTTGAGAATTATGTCCTTTCATCAGTGTTCTGTCAATTTTGTAAACAGGTGGTTCCCAAGGGTTACCTGGAATCAGATTAAGAGGGGTTGATGAAAACCTTCCCAAACATGTGGGAGCAGGCAAGCAAAGAACAATGATCTGTACGATGAATTTGTTGTCAGGCTGTGTTTGGAATGGGCCAGCAACCAGGCTTGGTTTTATCAAGGGGAAGAGTGGTCTTCAGTTAGTTGCTTTTCACTACAGAGCAGTGGGGTGTATATTCTTATGCTGTGTGACAACTTGTGTCTGAAGGACTGCACGTTAGCCACTTAAATCAGGTCACCCTGATCTTACGCAAGTTGCGACTTAATAATTATTTTCTTGTGTTTGTTTTTTGACTTCCTTCCTTCATGTGCAGCTGGGGTGGTTTCTGAGGCTCTGCTGTTTTTCAGAGTAGTGATTACTGGTTATTAGCTTCCTCTGGATCCAGAGGTGGCTGCATTTTAAGGTTTGATATATGCATATGGTATCTGAGATACCTTAAGGTCCTTTGTGATTAAAAGCATTAAGACCAGAAAATAACATTGTTATCTGTCACACTGAACAGCTGAGGCTTTAAAAAAAAACCCCATTCCTTTTAGAGTACTCTTAAAAAGTTAGCCCATCTATTACAGGCTGATAACACAAGACAAGAATAAAATAGATATTTTTATATTGATTTTTATACATAGGTAATATAAAAATATTTCACATTTTCAATTTATTGATTCTCTGTCAAGACCAGAAATAACTACAACAATAAATAATCCATAAAGTAGCTTATATACACCTCATACATTTCAAAAGAAAGTAAAGTCTGTGTTATCACCTGTCATTATGCAATGCCAAACTGACTGTTGACAGCCAACCTTCCTCCAAGGACTCACCAAACTGCACAAGTTAATGAACACTTTTAAAATAAATGGCAGTTCGTTAATTTGTTGGATATTTTTAGTCCTTTGAAACTGTGCATTATTTTTAGTGTGGTATGCCACATCATATGTAACTTTCTTGCCTGTTATTCAGGTCACATTCTGCTGCTGTTAAATGTCTCATGTTACTTACTTCAAGCTCTTTGAAAGGATGTGGGTTGTAAACTGTGGTTGTGTGCAATCACCTGCCATGCACGTCATAGCTTATAGTAGTTAATTTTCTGTGGGCATATTTTTCTGTGATGTCTGGCAGGCAGTTTTATTAATATGTTCTTAAATTATGAATTTTTGCATGTGGCTACAGCTTGTATTTAATGTATAGTGGAATTTTGAAACAATGATCTGGATATTTTCACTCAGATGTGAACCAAACTATCAGACAGAGTTAAACACCAACATTTGGAAAGAATAAATACTCTCTCACCTCTTCTTGCATTTTAGCTTGTGTCCCTCAATGGGCTCCTTGAATTGAAGATTGTAATACGGGAATTAAATTCTTATTCCTTTTGAATGTAAATCACCAGTGGGAAAATGCTCTTTTATTTCTTTTGGAGGAGTAATAGACTTTTCAAGCTGCTGTTCGTAGTAACGTTTTGGAGAATAAAGGGGCAAATAAACAGGCTAAAAGTGAACAGACAAATAGAAGATTTGTCTCTTAGTGACTCATCAGATGTCTTCAGAAATGGGGATGTGACAGAAATGGGGACATGGGGTCATGGGCTTTCCTGACTACAGTCCAGTCTTGACTAATGCTGTCAGTAGATGAGTTTTTGATCTCTCAAATTCATTTGAGTTCTGTTATTGACACCTGAAAGAAGGTGTTGCTGTGGCTGGATAAATCTGGTTTCTGCTTTGACATCTGCAAAATTTCATTGGAGATTTATAATCTTGGAGTTGATTGTTTTAGTACCAAGGTCCTCTGTGTTTTTATTTGAGTTTCTTCTTGAGGAAATACTTTTTAAGGCCTACCTCTATTCACATCATGATTCATCTTTTTCTGGAACTCTACAAAGTGAGTCACCAGGCAGGCCAGTGGGTGGTGGACTGTGTGCATCACCTGGAAATCCATCACTAGCCTAGTAACTGAAGAACTGCCATGTTTTCCTGTTGATCTGGTTTGGTGAAGCGTTGTATAAGGGTACTCACGTTCATGTTTTTGTTCTAAAATTAGGGTAAATAGCCCAAGTATTTAGAAGAATTCTCGCTGCCATTTTTAATGTACACAGTATTTAAAAAAATTACCCTCTGTCTGTCTCATAATGTTCTGTGCTGTAATTCACTGGTAAAAACCCTGACACCTATACAAAGCAGTAAGAAGCATTCTTCAATCTTGAATGTTTCTGATGCTAAGCAGACTCCAGTTAATGTCTTCAGTCTAATAAGTAATAAATATTAAGACAAAACAGTAATGTAGTTTATCAGAGAAAATGCTATCTTATGATACTGATTTTTTTACATTTATGTCATGGTATGGTTGCTTATAATTTTCAAGCAGTTGTACAGGCACAGCTAAAATGTTTGGTGTTTATTGCCATTGCTTACTGCCTATATATAGTCAGAAGCCCAACAGTTGTTGTCTGTGGTGTTTCTATCTATTGCAATGTCAATGTTTCATGGGTTTAGCTGTTATCACACTCAAGTGTGTTTCTGGATAAGCCTTTCATCACACATGACAGTGAATTGAAAGCAAGTTACTGGCAGGAGTTACTTTTTAAGCTGAAAAGTTATTCTTTCAAAGGCAATTAGAAAAAAGAATTTTATATTTTTCAATGTCCATATTTAATTTCTTTTGACATTAAAGAGGGCAGGTAAGACTGATGGCATGGGAGAAACTACATTCACTGGCAAGAAATGGGGAATGTACTGCAAGGATATTTACTAAAGGCAGGGAGTAGCCATCTCTTGTATTACACTATATTCTTATTTGTGGCCCCCCCAGCAATCTTAAATAAGCTTAGCTTCCTTATTCTACATTAAGAGGTACATGAGATGGTCTGTATCTAAGGGACTTCCATTGTGGGAGACAGAATGTAGATATTCAAGTAGCTTAAAATAATCTGTGATGTATGCCCTTTTCATCAAACCAAGAACGGATCCCGTGTAGAAAAGCTTCTGACATCACCATCACTGGATCAGGTGTCCCTGAGTGGGAAAGGGGGAATGAAGAGCTGGATGCAAGGCATGAAGGGGGTGCGTGGTGGCTCTGATTACACGTTAGGGAGAACTCTGCGAGGTGTGGAAGTGGAACTTCCTGCTATGCAGCAGTGAAATAATTGCAATGCAATAGAATACAGTGGTATCTGAGTGGGGTAAGAGACTGTGTGGCAGGTGAAAAATGTCCTGTAACATCTACAGAAGCTGTTGTGAGAATCCGAGTTATTATGGTGTTGAATATTAGGAACATGCAGGAGGTATCAATGTGCTTTGCCTTGACACTGGTATTGTCACTTCCAGCTGGCTGGCTGAAGCAGAATCCTCTATTTGCTGTAGCAGATGGAGATGGTATTTGTGGGAGTGGGACAGGTGATTATGCTAGTGACTGGTATTGTTGAATCTCTTGGGTTTTGGAAAGAATCATAGAATCCTAGAATGCCTTGGGTTGGAAGGGACTTCTAAAGGTCATCTAGTCTGTCCCCTCTGCAGTGAGCAGGGACATCCTCAACAAGAGCAGGCTGCTCAGAGCCTCATCAAGCCTCACCTTGAATGTCTCCAGGGATGGGGCTCCACCACCTCCCTGGGCAACCTGTTCCAGTGTTCTGCTACCCGCAGAGTAAAGAACTTCTTCCTAACATCCAACATAAATCTACCCTTCTGCAGTTTAAAATCATTCTCCTCATCCTATCACCACATGGCCATGTAAACAGTTCCTCTCCAGTTTTCTTGTAGGCCCAAGAAAGGGTGGGTTGTTTTGTGCTCTGGTCAGACATTAACTCCCAAACTTCTCTGGTACTGATTCTGCTTATGTGTTAGTTCATGCCTGCAGAACTTGAAGCTGAAAATACTAGTGTCAGTCAGAGTTTATAAGTATTCTGTTAGCGGTATGAACAGTTGATTTTTTTTCTCTCAAGTTTGCAGTCCTCTCTTTTTACTGGTATGTGTCTCCCTCCCTTACTCCCTTTGAATACTGTTTCTCCAGCCTCTAAGGGTGCAGTTCATAGGAACGGGTGACAGGACTTCCCTGGAAACAACACCTCCTTGTGGGGAGGACACAAGAATGGCATAAAATTCAGCGCATTCCCTGTGGATTTCACACCGTGGCAGTTAAAAATAAAAAAATGAGAGGAGAAAGCCAGATGTAAACCAAATAGAAGAAATGTGATGCTTAGATAGGATTTAGTAGGAGAAAGAAAAATCTATTCAAAGAAATAAAAGAAGGAAGCATAATTCTGATGGTCTTGACTAAAACAATGCACATTTAGCTCTTGCTGGAGTGTGATGCTGCATACTGTCTCTGAGGGGTGCTCACTGCTGCAGATAGCACTGTTAGTGCAAATATCTGCACACACAGATTGCCTGCCATTCACCAGCAGCCCTGCAGAAATGAGTGCCTTTTGCCCGCAGTTTGCCAACAGGCTTACAGCTGACTTGTTTTGAACGAGATCTTCATGTAAGTTTTTGGATATTTCATGCTGAATAAAGTGCGTGAATCCTTGTACCTTAAAAAAAAAAAAATTACCCGTGGCAGAATTTATTTTTCCATGTGCCTAAGCATAAATTTTTAAAAGCATGTACTTAAGTAGCGGTCATTTGATAGTAGCAGTAGCCATCAGTAGCTGATCAGGTAATGGGAGTAGCACCGCTTACTCTGAGGGTAAGTGGTTTGTGGGTGCTGAATAGAGTCTTGGAAGTATCTGCCTTCCAGTCAGCATGTAGTTATGATACATCCTGACTTTGGTTATTTGAATTGCTTCTCATTTGAATGTCTAAAATAATTGAAATACTGTAAATTCTCACATCTTTCTGCTTCTGTGTTTATGCCACTAAAAGGGCACCATCGTTCATGTTTCATTGTTTGTGACACCGTTTGGAAGAATACCCACTTGATGGGAACTACAGTAAAATGGGAGAAATTGCATGGGACTGTCATGCTGTCTGCTGCATTTCAAGAAAGTTCTAAGATTATGTTGTTGTTGAAAGTGGCAGTTTCTGCAGCTTCTTCTCATAGCTCCTATCTGCCTAGGCTGCATCTCATACCTCTGTTTTATGGTCATGATATCTGGCCATCCCAGCTTACATACAGCTCTTTTCTAAGGACTGATCATATTCAGACAATTCTGTCTCATCTTTGCTCACACAATCACAGAGTCACAGAATGGTTGATGTTGGAAGGGACCTCTGGAGGTCATTTGGTCCAATCCTCTGACTCAGGCAGGGACAGCAGTCTGCCTGGACCACGTCCAGTCAGTTTTTGAATATCTCCAAGGATGGAGATTCTGCAACTTTCCTGGTCAGCCTGTGCCACTGTTAAGTCACTCTTGCAGTGAAAAATTGTTTTCTGATGCTTAGGTGGAGCCTCCTGTGTGGCAGTTTTATGTCCATTGCCTCTTGACCTGTCACTGGGCACCACTGAGAACAGTCTGGCTCCATCTTCTCTGTACCCTCCCTTCAAGTATTTGTATATACTGATAAGATCCCTCTGACATTTCTCCAGCCCAGACAGTCCCAGCTTTTTAGCTTTTCCTCATATGAGAGGTGCTCTGGTCCCTTAATCATCTTTCTGATTCAAGTACCCAGAAGATAGCAGTGTTGAAATGGTACTATTTTCAGATTTTAGGACTATCTGAGCTTTTAAAGTGTCCCAGGTGCTTGCAGGCCACCCAAATGTATGTGATATTCTCTTGCAGAAGTCATAACAGCAGAGACCTGGCAAATAATCACCTGTAGGGCCTGTGAACATGCATTTTACCCTCGTGTTTATGGGTAGGGGGAAACATTCCATCAGAGCTTTCTGAGGATCTGCTATGCTGTCAGAAGATTATAATTTTTTTTCCCAGCTTTTAGCTCTGTTTTCCTGGGCCACTTTTCCTGTGCACAGACTACTAACAGGATATACAGAACTTTAAAAAAGTTGTTGGTTATTGGCTAACACCCACAGTCGATAGCTAAGGCTAATGAGTGGCTGAGCAAAGTGTTTATGTCTTTCTTACCCCCAGTAATGCTGGCCAGACAGTTGTCAGTCACGTGGGAAAATGTTTGCCCTGTTGTTACTTGTGGAACCGTGGCTCAGTTTTGCAGAGATGTTACCTCCTGGGTCTTTTTGTTTAAGGTTTATAACTTTTCATCTCAGTATTTTTTCATCTTGTAGTCTTTGACTGCTGATTATTACTGTATCTACAACCCCACTTCTGTGTTTTCACTTACCTTTTGTGATGTTAGCTAACATACTTTCATGCACCTTACCAAAAATTTTCTTAACGTCATACAGTCAAACTACACCAACGTAGACCTTGGAACATAGAAAGCTGAAGCACAGGCCTGAGGATTCCCCAGTTTTCCTTTGGTTGGTTGATTCTCTCACTCTTATCCCACCTCCCTTTCAAATGTGCCTATCAAAGTAACCAGTTCTGGTTTCTTTCCTTATTGCCTTCCTCTCATTAATGCTCTTCTCAGTTTCTCCACACTTACCTAGTTTTCAACAGAAATTCTTCTGAACTGCAGCATATTCTGTGCCTGAGAAGTTTTAAGTTCCGCAAAGGTTACGATGTTGAGTTGCTCCTTGCCCTTTTATCCTGTGTGTATGTGTAGTTACCAGACCGCATTCATCTTGGGCTACAAACCTGTTTGCAAATCTGCCTCAAAGTGCTGAGTTAAAATAAAGCACAAGGCAATGCAAAACCAGTGGTGAATCCAGGCTGTCTGCTTACCCTGTCAGTAAATGCTAATAGGTAACAGGCAGCAGAATGCTGCAGAATGCTGCATGCTGTTTTCTTCCTCTCCTTACACATGCTTCAGATGTTCTCTGACTAAAAAAAGGGAGTCAGTCTGTAAGTAGTGGAGCAAGGAGAGCCTGTCTTACTAAGATACTGAATGTGTCAGCTTCATGGTTTTGTGTAACTGTTTTATTTAAGAATCTAACAGTTACTGTGATCTGAAATAATACTACAGCGTGCACATTTCAAATAGATCAGACATCTGATGTTAGCTTGTACTTTTGTAGCCTGGAAGATAACATGTCAGATTTAAGATCCTGAAGATCAGTAAGTGGCAGGACAAACAGATGATGGTTTAATACTATGACAATAAAATGGTGGCAGTTTTGTTAGACATTGGCTCGGCTTATTCTCAGAAATTTGGAAGGTTTTCTTTCTATTTGAAGTCATGAGAGAAATGAAAGGGCAAGGATTTTTAGTTCTATAGTAGTATGTATGCACTGCATTTCCCATGTCCTTATTAAGCACAATGAATTCCTGCTAAAACTTCACAAGTTTCTAGATGTATGCATGGCTTTATGTAAGCAGGATTTACTCTCTCCTTTTACCTCCTCTTCCTTCAACATTACTGGGCTCAAACCAGTGCTTTGAAACTTCTAGTCCTGAAAACAGGAGTCATCTGGAGAGCTGTTTCTGGGCATTGCAGATTGGGAAATAAGAAATGTTAAAAGTAGGTCATTCTAATTAATATTTGGGTTTTTTATTTCCTGTAGTCTTACTTGTTGTGATGTGCTGTGATGTGTTATCTCACCAACTCCTAGAGAAACCTTCTCATTTACTGTCCAGGACATGAGAAAATGGTATTTTTTTTACTTTCACTGCTTTGTGCTATAGCAGGTGCCTGAATCAGATCTCAAATTAGTGTGGTATTTATTTATTTGTTTGTTGGGTTTGCACAAATCCAAGAGAAAACATTAAAAGTGGGTGTTCCTGGAAAACTGGTGCATTCCAGTACATTGGAAGCATTCACTTTTCTGACAGTCATGTCAAATAATACCTCAGGAGCTGGCAGAGAGACTGTAGTCATTGCTAGTTCTGTTTCTGTAGCCTTTGCTCAATATTTTTCTCAAATGCAGCTTCTAGTAAGAGCAATAACACTTGCTTATTCTCTGAATCTTGAGAATTGAAGTCACAGTATAGATCCAGTCTGTCAAACTCTGGTGCGCTTGAATAGTTCTCATTTGAGTCTCATGGAGGGAACACACAGAAGTCTGTATCTGTGGGATTACAGGAAAGCCCTTATGTTTGTATATATTCCTATCAATATGCATTAACTGCTGATTGTATGTATTTTGTACAAACCTTTTTGCCTAGTTTTTGCTTTGAAGAGAACACATAGGTGATTCTCTTCATACAAAACTCTTTGCATGACTTTAGCTTTGACTTTGCTACCAGATACTCTAGAATAGATGTGTCAGTGAGGTCTGTCCAGACTTCTTGCCTTTGAGCAAAACTACAGAGTGCTAAGGGTACTGTGAATTTTATTTCTGCAGGCAATCCTCTGTCCTCACTTTCAGTCAGAATTTGTAGGACAAAATGACCCCAAAATTATATATTCCTGTACTTTCTACATAGAAAACCTCTGTGATACCAATGACTGCTTGGAGAAACGTCCCCCATTCTTACATCAAGAATTAGGTAATTTAGATATAAATAGAAAGAATATTATATAATAAACAAAGGATTTAACTCTGGAGCAATATACTTTTTTTTTTTAATGCCATATTTTTCTTTACCATTGCATTTAAAATCCAGGGCATGCTTAAGGCGGTTGTCAGCAAAGGGCTGGCTTCATGAATACACAGTCTTTTAATAGCTACATTTACTAATGATGTTTTCTGATTTTAGTACAGCTGAAACTATTCATTTTTGAGGCTTTTGATCCGTCTTTGGTTTTCTAGCTGATACGGAGAGTTTAATGGGTCAAACGTTTATTTTAGTATTTCGTGCTTGAATGACAAGAGTTTTCAAGTGCTTTAGTGTGTAGACTGGGTTCTCTCAAAGTTGTGCCATCACTAGCAAAGATCCTCAGGTCATAATAGACTTTGAAATGTCTTTAGAAATAGTGTAATTGCTTTTTTTTTTCTCAGAGTACATCTAGGTGACAGACTACTGAAAGTCAAAACATGGGTGTTTCTTATTATTGTTCTTACTGTTAAATTTCATTTGCAAACTTCATGTTGCAGAGCAGTATATTGTTTTCTACTGGCAGTTACTAGCTCAATTGCATAGATTTTACATATTTTATGTCAGAGTCCTATGAGTGTATGAGATTTTCATTGCATTAACTTACATTTATAATACGAAGAACACAGATTCCATTCTGTGACTAGAAATTATTTAATAGCAAGGACAACAAAGTCCATAGTAATAGAAAAAGCAGTGACTAGAAAAGTTTAACAGAGCGCCCTGGCCTCGTCGTGTGCAGTTAAGAGTAATGATGTGATTGCAAAGGGAGTTATTTCAGAATTACATGATTCAGATGAACAGAAAAGAAACATCATTCAAAAGGTTGGTACATTCTACATGATCTGTAGTAGTTGACCATCATTTCAAGGCATTAGGGCACAAAGAGATGCCAAATTTATTAGCATTACTTGTGATTGATCAACTGTAACTGTAACTGTTTTGTTTTTTTTTGTTGGCGGTGATTGTTTGTTTTAATTTTGTTTGTTTGATTGTTTGTTTTTACCTGAGTGTTGCAATCTAGCCTAAGGGAATTTCTGTCTTCATTTTGCAGGTCAAGCCTTAAAGGTATCAGCAGAGGCATTTACCAGTGATCCCTGCTACCTGCCTAAGAGGCAGGTTGTTGTCCAAGCAGCACGAGCTCTGCTTACAGCTGTCACAAGGCTTCTCATTCTGGCAGACATGGTTGATGTGGCATACTTACTGGAACATCTCACTGTGGTGAGTAGAATTTGAATCCCTTTGGCTGGAGAAGTGTCTGCTGATAGTTCTTTCTGTATTGGAAATTCTTTTTGTACTTGGGAATTGCAGATTGCATGGACACAACACCTTGGTAATTGGTGTAGACCCTAGATGAGATTTGTCAAATGTACCAAGTAACAAAACTCATGGCTTTTTCACATTAAGCCTATTAGGTGTTTATGGCAGTAGTAAGGAATAATTTACTTGTAGAGAATCCTAAAAGTGGAATTTTATGTAGCTATTTAACGAGGGGAAGAACTGAGTAGGTAAAGGTGTACCTCTGAATTCAAGTCAATTTGTGAGAGATCTTTTAAAAGGAGAGGGAGAAGATGTGTGATGGAGGCCTCTGGCAACTCCCCAGCTCCAGCTATATATTTGTGCACCACAGACAGAAGACTTCAAAGTCCCATTGCTGACAAAGCTTTACAAATTGTGCAGTAGAAAATATTCTCTAAAAGCTGCTTAATTTTTTCACTCAAGGGAATGATGTGGTTTGGAAGTGTGCATCACACACTAGGTGCTAAGCTTTTTTTCACGCACAGGTGCTATGATCTTTTTTCCACCTGGCTCTCTGTACAGAAGGAATTAATTCTTCTAGTCCCATATAAAGCTAACCAGTGGTTGTGCCACATGCTGAATTAGGCAGATTGACTACACTTCTGTTGTTCACTGTCAAAATGCTCTCCTGTCTACATAACTTAGGTTCCTTTAATGTCAGCCATAGTGTCCCATGTGAGTAGTGTCATTCCTGCCAGCATCATGAGTCTGACAAAAGAGAATGTTTATTGAGATTCTTCTCTTGAATGCTTATTCCATTCAAACTGGAGTGTGTTTCTGGGGGGGAGAGCAAGGAATTGTTTTATTTTTGCTCCTCTTTTCCCCCCTAACATCTTCAGTAGTGTGTGAAGGTGATAAAAGTTCAAAGTTCTTAATGTTTCAGGACAGAGGTGCCACCTCTAATCATGCCTCATGCTACAAGAGGACCCACTGACTTAAAGGGGACTGTTTTGAAACAGGCTCAGTCTGATCAGGACAGGGGAATGAAAAATTAGCTCCCAGTCAGAGTAGGAATAGAACTTCAAAATAAAATCAATGTTACTTGGGTTTCAGTGTTGTTTGAAACATCCAACATTGCCAGCTGTTGAAAGTGCTAGGCTAAATGAAGAGCCATGAAATGAAAGTATGGGCTGAATGAATAGTGACCTGCAGAGCCACCTTTGCTGTTACACGTGGATGAAATTTGGCAGCTCACTGAGAGTGGCCTATGTCTTTTGTGCTGTTTGTGGAAAAAATTATTTGCATTATGATATTTTTCATTGGTAGCCTACTACATTTTTACATGTGTATTTTCATAAACCTAGATGCACCCTTCTGAAATGTTTTTTTGTACCTTTTAAATGAGAGAACTAAAATTTTGTAGTTGCCTTTCCTAGAGTTCCAGTATTTCCAAACAACTGTATAATTCACTTAATGATTTCCATTAGAAAATGAAAAACAATAACTGAAAATCATAAAAGAACATGAAGAATCATTCAGGAAAAACTTCAGTGCTGCAGAGTGAAATTAAGTTTTCTTCTTCTTCCATACTTTTAGTTGTCTTAATAGGAGTGAGAACTGAATTCTTCAGTTAACTCTCAAAGTAATTTAGTGTGTCCAAAATGCTTATGTAAAAAGACTCACCCTAGTCCTTAGAGGAAGTTGGGACATTTTCCATATTTATTTGGTATCTGCCCTGGCTGTTGCACTTGCCAGCAGTGGTATTAGCAGTAGTGGTGTTCTTTTATGTTATCTCATTAGGAAATAGAGTAATTTCAACATATGTTACTTAACAACCTTCAAATTACAACAATTTCTGGTTACAACTAACTGAGGCACGTTTAAATGCAATTAAATATTTTAATGAATCTCAACTTTGCGCTTTTCAAAGTTCTTAACTTTAATTAATATACTTTAAAATTCCCTTTGGAAGTCAGTTTTGCTTCACTGTGGACTTGTGCCAACAAGGACATTGTATTCACATAATGGCTGCAGTGTAGAAAGAAGCCCTTGTCTTTGCTGTATTGGTTTTAATATTGTCAGTGTTTGCCACTTCATATGACTTGGTAATTAACTCTTTTTAAAACTCCTTAGCAGTTTTTCTTTGAACTTGTTCTAAGATTTTAATACTTCTGTAATTTTATCCTCTTCTTCACAAAGGCATGGACCTCATTTAAGAGATGAGAAATTTCATTGCCCCTTTTTCCCATGACCCTGAGCTCTATAATTGTCATAGAATAAAATGAAGAAATTTAAAGGACTGAGTCAAAATTAGTTTTAAATAAAAAGAAAAACCCTAATATTGAAATAAATTAAATGAAAATTCTAACCAAGGAGGTTTTTTCTTTGTATGTATAAAATGAAAGAAGGTGATCCAGCATCATCAAAGAACTGTCAATTATTAATCAGATCTTATTCAATATGGAAGTATTTAATGGGAATTATCTATTTAAGTATCTAATATTTTTCAGACCCATTTATCAAAGATTGGGAAAGCTTTTAGTCGTGCTGTCTTAGGAAAACTGGTTATTTCAACACTGACATTCAAAACTTCTGAAAGCATGCTTACTTCTGCTGACAGAATGCAGTCTGGATCATTAAACTTTAATTTCCTCTGGAATCTGTGAATAAAAATAGAAGGGAAGCAATGATGATGTGACTAGCTGTCACATAAAGCCTTGTCTAGTGTTACCTGTCACATCTGCCATTCTAAGTGTACAAGAGCGTTGTTTTCCTAGAAATTTTTCTTAGACCTTGGACTGGTTTTTGACTGCTGTGTGATAAAATCTTTATAAAACACAGAGTGTAATGCTGAAAATAATGGATATTTTTGTCATGTGCAACTTTTAAACTGGAAATAACAGGTGCCTTTGGAGGAATATGATTTCTTATCAGGAGGAATGTGATAAACCTGTTGGTAATTTCACTCCAAATGACATGAGATTAGCTTTTCTGAAATTTCAGTAATAAAGTGGAGAGAATTCTGGTTGTTTTATGGATTCTGTAGAATCTTCATCCAGTAACGTGTGTTATCAAATAATGCAGGCTAGCAGCCAGTACAAATGCTCAATGGCTGATGGCATTCTGCCATAGTACACTCCTAGCCAGTTGTGGAAATTGCAGCCTTAAAAGAGTATGGTGGTGTGGTGCAAACAGCAAGCTAATTCTGGGCTTGACTGAAAAATGAAGTACATCACACTAATAAGAAAGTGTTTGCTTTTTTTTAACAAATTAAAATTTTTTAAACAGGGAAGAGTTTAAATAAGTAGCTGTCTGTGTGTGGGTTTTTCACACCTATTTTAGAGTTTGAAGTCTCTGATCACAGAACTGAGCTGTGACAAATGTAGTCAGACAAAGAGCTATCTCATGCATTGCACTCTGATTCAGAGCTGTACTACCAGCCTCATTCATTATGGTTAGTAATGCTCGATATTATTTAAGTGAATTAATAGACTAATGGAATTGCTTGAATTTATTGATCAGAGGAGAACAGCAAGAAGGTAACAAATTCTGAGAGTTTCATTCAAAGCACATTGGCAGTCTGTCTTTCTCTAATCTATTTCAGATCGTGCTGAGCCAACATGTTTTATTTGCCTATTTCCCCTTCTTGCCACACTTGTGGATATACTGTTTAACTCTTCAGATTTTTCATGAATGCCTCAGACAGCATGGCCTTTGTAAAATGCTTGCTTAGAGTTATTTAAAAAAGATAAAAACCCCCAAACAACAGAGAATATACATGGATAAGAAGCAACTTGTGAGTTGGGGACTTGTGAGCATAGTGTTGTCTGTTTCTGCCTTCCCTGCAAAGTATTCATCAGCATTAAAAATGTTTTCAGCAGGAGAAAAAGACTATGGTAACAAAAAAGACAACAGGTAAGTCATCTCAGGCTTGCCTGTGCTTCAGATTTAGGGATTTGGTTCAACTCACTAAAACTGCTTAAACTAGAATTTCACTTGGTCCCTACATCACTTCCAACTGTTTTGGTGTTGTGGTATCACGCAGAAAAAGGGGTGAAAAAGGAATATAGGCGACAAGGGCAGATGATGAAACTGAAAATGATCATCACCCCCCCACGTTCCCTTTGGTAGACATGGGTCACTCCCATAGCAAGAGAAATCTCTGAAAATAAGGGGTGTTAACAAGACGAGAGGAGATTTACCTTCTCCTTTGGTTCACACACGTTTATTTTCTCATCAGCCAGCAGAAATGCTGGGTTTTGCTCCCGTTCTGAGCTCGGTGTGTCACATAAGGCAAAGTTGCTTGTAATCAGGGCTACAGTGCTTATCACTGAACTCTGCAAATTCTGTGGCAGCCTACAATGTGCAGTAAATGACAGAGAAAAAATAGCTCATGAAGCATTACATTTAAGAGTTTGGCTTTTCAAAGTGAACATCCTTTTGAGTGCAACAGGAACCTTGATCCACTGCTGTTCTTGGTATAGTGGCCTCTTGACTGCCACTTAAAACCAGCCATGTTCTTAATGACTCTCTTCTAAACTGTTGCTAAGGAAAGGACTCCCCAGTCACTGCATTTCTGTTTATATAATGCCTAGATTTGGTCTTAGGGAATCATGGGAATTGTTGAAAAAAAGAGCATTTTCCTGGGCTAACACAGATCCACTGTCAGGGAAGGAGGAGTTGGTTGCCGGAGCTTGCCCCTGACAGATTAATGGACCCGGATATTAGCCACCCAGGGGTGTAAGAGACCTGTTTGATGTTGTTGTGAGGCTGCCCTCCAGGGCTGCACCCTGGCTGCTATCTCTCACTGTTGCCAGTCCTGCTTAGTATCCTAGAAAGGTCTCCATGACTAAAACACACGTGGTAGATTTGAGAGAGGATCATTTCCCTTTCTTCCCAAGTGTCTGCATGCTTTACAGTAGGAGCAGACCCTCAGTAGAGCCTACTTTGAAGGCTTTCTTTTAGTAAGACATTTTTTTTTTTCTTTGGTTTAACATACATAGTATGAAATATATGTTTCTACTAATCTTTCATAAAAGTAAATAATTGTAAAGTTGTGAGTTAATTTCCAAATGAGGTTGTAAGTACAAAGCTGGGGGAGATCTATGATAGGAGGGTGGTTTGTTACATAGATTAGCACAGAGTGCATGAAATTGAGAGTTGTCCAGCAGAGTTAGAGGAATCTCTACTGTGTCTGGTGATGAAGTTTGAAAATTATCTGGGGAAGTCGAAAGGTGGGATATTAGAAAGGCAGACTCCTGTTTTAAAGTATTGTTTGGACCATGTATAAGCTTGGATGCTCCAGTCAGTGACTAGGACTCTGTTGCAGTAGGCTCTCTTTAAAACTATCAGGAAAAAAAAAGAGCATTGCTAAATTGTTTCTGTCTAAGTAGTTATTCCTTTCTTTTGCTTCTACAGCAATATGTAACACTCAGCTGCAGTACTTATAAGAGAACAGTATTGAAGTGACACTTTGAAATGTCTTTCTATAAGTGCTCATCTTGTAAGGCAAAATCTAGATTGGTAAAATAACCTCGGAAAATCAGTTTCTCTTGGCAGATTATTTATTGGTAATATACTAATGAAGTCAGCGTAATGTAGAGTGTCTTGTTTGATCAACAATTATTTGTATCTCAAGCATGCACAGATCATTCTGATGGAGAGAAATTTATTTTACAACTCGCTCTTGCTTTGGGAGGCAAAACAAACAGTATCTGCTCAAAATGCATGTCTTCAGACATTCATAAAATGAGAGCATCTGATATTTTCTGAATGGAATATGCTGTGTGACCTACACTTCATAAACCTCTCCAAAGGGGCATGTTGCACGTTCCATTACAGCAACATATTGGGAGAGCAGTGTGTGTTCAGTATGTGTGTTTGCTAATTGGAATTTAAGAGGTTTTGAATGTCTTTTTTCTCAACTATATCTCCTGGTTATTTAAAGTAATACATTTAGTATAATTTAGTCTTTGAAAGAAGCAGTATTTTATTAAAGTTATAAAATATATATTTAATGAAAGTCTTCCTTATGTCAGAATGATAATAAAATCTGCTTCTTGTCCATAATTCAACGTCAGCTAATCCATATGAAAATTAACAGAAATATTTCACAAATGGATAAAATAGTTCAGTGCTATTTTGCTGCCTGGCACAGTGGAAGGTGATATTGATATTTTGAAAGACAAGTACTCTTTCACTTCTGCAGCTCTAGACAAACTAGAAAAGAGCCATTTCTCCTTGTTCTTGAATAACAGACTGGCTTTTTGCAATGTTTGCCCTAGGTCTGAACCAGCTATGTAGAAGGAAACTGAGGAAAGGACGTGCAGCTGAGCATTTGATTGCACCAGCTGCATTTAGTATCATTTCTTGTTCCACAAATATTCACCTTACTAATCAGTTTGCTTGCAGCCACAGTGAACACTGCCCTTAACCTTTTACAGAAAGATGCAGAGCTAAGCTAAACTATTAACAGTTTTTTTAAAGTATTTATTTAATTGGATAAATTAATTTGAATGAAGATCAACTGTAGTAACTTTTAAATTAAGATGTGTTTAAAATTTTAGTATGATTTCCTGCTGAAATATACAACCACTCTGTTTATGCCTTAGCTGCTTCTCTTCGAACTCATTGCTTCATTTCAATTACATATGATAGAATAGCAGAGATTCCATAGTTCCTTAAAACGGATAAATGGACAGTGGAGAAAATACCAGGTAGGCTACATCAGGAGTTATAAAGACACCAGAGAATTCTCAGCCCTTCTAAACAGCTTTACTGCAGGAGAAACTTCAGTCAGAGCTCAGAGCTCCCATCTCTGCTTTGACATTATAATGAACAAGCTGTGAGTCCATAGGCAGTACAGTCCTGATGGTGTACTCACTCATGAGACACCTCTGAGCATTCTCTGAAAGGAGGCTGCAGGACTTTACCCTACTCATCAGTGGCATCGTACTTAGGAAGAGGCCGTATTAATACCATTCTTCTGAGCCACTTACTGTGGGATCTTCATCACTTGCAGATTTTGAATGGTATTTCATCTTCAGGATACCTAAAATGGGACTGTGAGAGTTGCTGCACTTAAAGACATACATCCCGTGTTGGTTTCCAGCTGGATAAACATGCAGCCTTCATCCAGCAATGTCTTCAAGGTGCTGTGCAGGACACAGCATCTGGTGTGTGGTCCACTCAGTGTGTTTTAGTGTCAGGGTGCTTGGCTCTAGTTTTAGGGTTGTGCGTGTCCGGTTTTTTGTTTGGTGGTTGGTTTGTTTGCTTGTTGTGTGTGGTTTTGTTTGGTTGGTTGGGTTTTGTGTTTGTTTTTGTCAGGTTGTTTTAATCATGAAAGGAATACTGTAATGTTCCTGAATATAATGCAATGTTCTTGTGTTTTGAAACGTTGTAAAGTTGTCTGTGTGTTGATGCCATGAAATTATTTACAGTAACTTCACAAAAAGAATATGGTAATTAGAATTATTGAAATACTGCTATTTCTTCTCTGCTTGTGAGAGAAAAAATCAACCCAGGTAGTTAGTTACCCAGTAGTGCCACAGACCAAAAAGTAGTAAAGGAATGGTACTTCTCAACTTCCAGCAACTGTCTTTAATGTACTTTGGAGAAGTGTCAGCTTTTTTTGATCTCTTATGATTATTTACATTTAGTTTTAGTGAGAGAGGGAAAAAAAGAGTTTTGGAGTACTAGTCTTTCTTTTTATCTCTAGACAGTAAAACTATCGGTGAGAGAGGTTTTCTTGCCATTCACCCCAAAATAGTGGTTGACACTGATAGCAGAACAATACAGAAAGATCCAGATGTGGTTTTAAGTTTAAAACATGTTCTGGTAACTTTTGTTATGTCCAAGGCACATTGTCATGAAAAGTCAGGGAAAGTGTTTCCCCTTGCATCGAAAGACAGACTTCTCCTAAGTGGACGCTCTGGCCATCACCTGTCTATTTCACTGAAGTACATCACCCTTATAATTACACATTTTCTTATTCTTATGTGCTGTTTTTTACATCTTTTTCAGAGAGCCAGTGTTTAGGGTGCTTCAGGAGATAAGGAAGTGAGTGAGCTTGCTGACAGAGTTCCTGCCAAAAGGAAAAATTAAAGCTAGGGGATTAAGTGCATCCTTAAGAGAGTGATGTTGATTCCACAGTTTTACAACTGTATCATAGTCAAACAGGTTGATGATAAAAATAAAAAAGGCTCAAAAAAGGCAGTACCTTATGTTCACTTAGTGACTTTGGGAATCCTTAGATACCTTTTCCCTGTATTAACCCCACAACAGGGTGCAGCTGCTTTGAGGTAAGTTCTGCATAAGTGTGTCATGATTTGGAGCTCAGGGTGTACGATGAACTTCTAAAGATAGTTTATGAGCAGGTTCTTACACAGTTATAAAGAGGAAGCACTGTGGATAGCTTTTGGTCTGCTTTGACAAAATTGCCTCCAACTAGCAGGGATACCCTGGAACAGGAATTGGTGAAAGCAAGAATTGCAAATTCAAGGCTTTCAGAGCATCTCTGGAGCAGGGATAAGATCTGAAAACAACAGATCCTACAAAGGGTGAAAAATAATGAAGTCAGAAAAAAATAGATTGCCTTGTGGTTTTGTCTTGACATTTATGTTCTGTCACCCATGTTCTGGAAAGCAGTGAAGTATACTTCAAGTGAGAAAGCTTTCTTTTATTTTTTGGTAACAAACATTTCAAATGCAGCTGGAGAGCCTCCAGTTAACCTTTAGTGGTGCTGAATGAGGTAAGATAAATTACTAATGGATACAACCACTACCTTAACTTGCTTCTTAGTTATGAGAACTGTGAGACTGAAATAAAGGCTGCAAGGTGGCAAACAGAAATGCTAACTTGCCTGAAGATTCCAGGATGTATCTCTCAGCTGGCAGCTGAAATCCTCTGCAGCTGCTTTTTATCCCCAGAGAGGCCTTGCCTAGCAGCTGTTCCACAGGTATGCTGCTTGGGCTTGATCTCAGGCAAATGCCCACAGGACAAACTGCAGCGTGGAGCTGTCTAGATCCACAGTCAGCACTAGCTGGCAGTTCTGTTGCTGGCTTTTCAGGGGGACTGAACATGAGTAGAGGTTGTTTTTTTCCTTCTACTCCTGCCGTTCATTTCTCCAGTTCAATGACTGTGGTTTTAGCAAAGGTATAGAGATGTGTGTGCTGTAGTTACTCCTGTAGTGAATGATTTTCCAGAACTGGCAGGAAAGCAGTCCATTGCTTTTTGTCTTTTGCCTCATTCCCCAGCCATCAGTACCACGTGCAAGCTTACAGTGTGAACTTCATCTACAGGGCCTGTAATGTGGTGGGCTGAGTCAGTACTTTGGATGGAATTAGAAGACAAGTAGATATTCCTGATTATATCAATGTCAATACATTTTTATAGACTTGCTTCTGGTGATAACAAAATATTTCAAAGCTACTCTCACAGCTTTACAGCTGTCCCATGCTTGTGAAGTGAAGAATTTAGATAGGGAAACAGAAAATCAGAGAAGGTTCAGAGAAGTAGCAAGGAACCTATAGTCTCCATTCTCCTGTCACATAAATCTCAGCCTTTCTGTTACAGTTCCCTATCATTAATCAATGTGAAAAATACTGGTGCAGTTTTTAATAATAGTGTAGGAATGAAAGAAGTTTTAAATTTAGAAGTTATGCATATTAATTATGAAATATAATTAATGTTGTCACAGCTTTCATATGGAACTTGAGCCCAAGGTGAGTAGCCAGTCTTCCAAATTCCTGTGAAGTAAATTAAGGAGTACCCTGTTGTATGTAAGATCTGTTACGCTCGATAGAATGAGGAGTTCATGGTTTCTCTGCAGTTGCATATGCATTTGTGAGCTGAAAAAAATAAATGTATGTGAGTATATTCCATCCTGTGACATGGCCTGGAAAACCAGCTAATCTTTAGAGATGGTGTTGATTGCTAGTGTTTTGTCTTAGGCAAGTCTGACCTGGGAAGCTAGAGGATTTAATTCCATTAGACAGGGTGTATGTACTATGCCTTGAATTCTGGGATTGATTTCAGACCAGAATTGTAGGAATATCTAGCAGGTGGTATACACAAGAGGTGACCCAGCTCCATAACATTACTATTTAGTAAATTCCCAATATCCCAGAGAAAAATACAGCAACCCTGTGAATGATCTCTTTATTGTTTTTCTTTTTACCATCACAGTTTCAAAGGACGTTTGAATCTTTAAGAAATGTATCCAGTAAATCTGATCTACAGAAAACCTACCAGAAGTTTCGAAAAGAGCTGGAAAATCTTGATTATTTGGCCTACAAACGTCAGCAGGTAAGAACATGGAAGCTTGGTAGGAAGACAGGATACTGGGCATAAACAGCAGTGGGGTTTTATACTTTGTGTAATGCCATCAGGTAAGCTAGCAGGAGGGATAACAATTCCATTTAATGCATACGATGCTGGACTGCATGGTTTTTTGATTTCTCAACAGAGAAAATGATGGGTAAAGCAAGTGAGACTTAGCAGACCATTAAACTTTGCATTAACACATAATTTTGGGTGGGTATTTGTTTAATGAAAGGGCATAAAACTACTGTTTACACTTTTTGACTTGAAAAATTAACTAAATCCACAAAGTTAATAGAATGAGATACTGACTGTGCATGTAAAACACTTATTTTTTCTTCTTTAGTAATGAATTTACAAAGTTAGAGTACATAAAGCTTTGAAGTATATGTGGTCTTTGACTTGTGCTTGCAAGATCAAGGTAAAATTTACTTGTTAACATGTATTTACATGACATAGTTTCTGTCACTTATGCATGGCTTGCATGAAAATGTCAGGGCTTATCTTCTTTTTTGTACTAGTGGTAAATAAGGCTGCCTCTTCCAGAACATTTTGACGTCGGGTTGTTCTGGTTTCTATTTTTCTGGCTTCTGTCGCTTGGTGTCAGTGTTGCCAAACACTTCATTTGCTGGAGGGCAGATCGCTTACAGTTGTTTATATCAGGTAATTGATTAGATGGTTAAAAATTAGGAAAGGGTTCAGGGACAGATGGTATCTGAACACATGAATATTGCATTCTGGAGATAGGGAGGTCAGGGAGCAATTGGCTTGGGTGAGTTTCACTGTGATGGGAGCTGTTACTCTGGCAGTGCTCTAGCATAGTTCTTTGTGCCCTTTGACATGAGGCTGCCAGCAACCAAAAGACAGTGTTTTAACTGGCAACTGAGGTGGCTTTATGTTATCTGATCTCATAATTATGTCAAACATAATAAATGTCACATCTGCAAGGGCTTGGAGAGTGTTTTGGAGCCAGAGACATGTATACTCTGTAATTATTTCAGGCTATCATCACACTTTTATTGGAATTAGCTTTCTCTAGTCTCATTTCTCACTCTTGACTGTGCAAAATGCCTTGTTATTTCAAGTGATATATGTCTGATTCTCTAGCAGGCTCTGAATATGCTTCAGTAACATACTTCAGCTTGAGCAGGGCATCTTTTCAGACCTTCACTACCTTTGCCATCTCAATACTTTGCTCTTTGAAGCCATTTGGAGAATCTCAACATTCTGTTTTAATAACAGGCATGCACAGATCTCCCCATGCTATTTCTACTCTATGTTGACATGAGCTTTTGCATTTGGAGGTACTAAAGTTGTATTAGGTAAAATCACTTCCTGCTTTCAGGCACAGAACAGAAGATAGGCTGCTCTATCTTCTGCTTTGTGCTTGAATCATTCTGAAATATGATACAATGCTGTTAAGAAAACAAGCTAGGCAAAGACTGTAATTATTAAAAAAACAGCCCCACCCCCAAAGAATACCCCAAAACAAGCAAATGAAGGAGACTAGAGACATTCTTTGTGTCTTAGTTATTTTCAGTGTATATCTCATCACTAGTTTTATAGTTTTCATGAGTAGTATTTTACCTGGTTTTGGTACTGAGATTTTCACCTCAATAGAACTTACTGGAAAATCTGCAGTGAGGGATTTGAAAAGTTGGCATGCTTGTTTATTATAGAAGATGCTCTAAACTGTGTCTTGATTTGAAAGGAGAGTGATCTCTATGAAAAGATTAATATTTGCTTTGATTACTGTGCAAAAATCCCAGACCTGGATTGGGACTGAAGCTGTTCTGAGTTTGTGACATTCATGTCTGAGTTTGTGGAGTGTGTGCACTTAACTGATAACGACTTACATGATTTTTTTATTAGATTAAGGGTATACTCGTAGCCCCACTAGCAAAATGTTGAGTGACTACCATCTGTTTGGAGACAAACAATTGTATGCAGTATGAGCATGAATTCATTCATGGTAAAGTGTTTTATATAGTCAAAGTAATTGACTATTCCTTTGGAATGAAATATGGTTATCTTCTGTCCCTATCTTTTAGACATGAGACATAATGCAGTGTAATTCTTCAGTGCTGAAGTTTACAGGACAGATGGGAAATTAACAACTGTACTTTCTAAGGGGTGCTTAAAGTGACCCATGTTGATTTTATAAACACAGACCAAACTTCTACGTGTGGTAGGAGTACACAAGAGGTAAACATGTTTGTGATTAAGGTTTATATAAAGTAGTTATTAACTGGCCATTTTCAGAATGGGTTAGATCTTGAGTTTTCAGGTGGCCAGCAGGTTGCCAACAGGAATGTATCTTTAAAATGGACAGTGAGGTCAAGAATTCAGTTCTGGCTTGCAAATCTGTGAGCCTGTGCTGGTCAAAAGAGGCTAATTTTGCAGATAGGCTGCGTGAATGTATGACTTGGCAGGGAACTGGTCAGGGTGGCTGAATTCTTTGGTGGTCATAGAAGAGGAAGATGGGCACTTCTTGGAGTTGGAGGCTTCACTGTTTCAGTGCTGAACTTTATGGATGACATCTGGTATTGTGGTCAGGAGGCCTGAATGATGCTCTTTACAACTCCCTGTGTCCCAAACACAATACAAAGTACTGAATGGCACCTCTATACCAGATCCAGTTACTGTTGCTGTCCATGTCGAGCTCTAACCATATTCAAGTCCCAAATACATTGCTGCATGTCAAAGCTTTCCTTCTTACTGTTGGTTACACGTCTCTGTCTCTACAGAGATGGAGATGCCATCTATTTCCAAGAGATGGCTCATTAGACAAGTTAGTTGAACTTATGTTTAACTCAGGCCAGGTGAAAATTATAAACAAAACATTTATACTCAACAGTAGAATGTAGGGTGACCCTTGGAAATGATGCAGGTGAAGAAATGCACAGAATCTGCTCACACTCAAGTTGTGGTCACCTGGTTGGCCATTAAGAGTTGGCTACTGCAGACCCACTCACAGCTCTGGCATTGGCTTCGTGTTCCCATGCCTTTCATCCTTCCCATTCTGGCATCTGTGTAAGCCTGCACAGAGACTCTTCAGTGCTAAACTGACTTAAAATTACTCGCGTTTTGGAGATCTAAGAGATAGTCTGTAAGTTCCTTTGAATTATAAAAGCTTTTAATTTCCTTGGTACTAACTGTCATCTCTGAAATTTGACTAAACAAGAGTAGTCTGTGCCACAATGGATTAATAAAACTATTCTCTTGTTCTGCATCTTATTGGGATGCTTCCAATAGGAGTTAAGTAAGCTTTACTTTGGGCATTGTTATGTATGAACCTACATATGAACACATCCTCAGTATGAATATTTACAAGGGAAATGAGATAGGATGAAATGATAAAGCACTTTGCAATAAGAGGGCACTCAGATCCCAACACTCTTCCTGGGATACACGGTCCTTCTTTTTCATGTGGGACCTTGTTCCTGCTGAAGGGAAGCTGTCCCTAGAGTGTTCAGTTGGAACACTACTGGTTTAAGCCCATTCGTTACAGTGGTCTTACAGTAAGGTCATTTCAGGAGCTTTGGGCAATAGCTAAAATAAAAAAGGAATAAGACTCAAATTCAGTGGTATTTAGCACCTGTCAAACTGAAAAATGATCACTGCTGCTGCTGTTCTTAGCACTGACTGTGCCTTTAGGGTGCCTGTAGCAGTGCTGGCTGTAATTCAAGGACACTTAGTTTTTGCCTAAAAGTTTCCAGTAGCGTGGTAATCTCTCAGTTGACAACAGAATTTTAGTATGTGAAGACACACAAAATCAGTATCCTATTGGAAAGCTCTGCTAATTTAAGGTTTACTTATTTGATTTTGATTGTATGTCCTCACAGTAGTTGTGTGTTAAAGGATTGAATCTGTGAAACCACTTTGCTTATTCCATTTGCAAGTCTTCTTAGGATTGTTTCCTGATGATTGTTGGACTTAAAACAACACCTTACACCCTTCTTAAGAAACACTGAAACTGAAGGAGTTATGGGCTGTATCAAAGATGCTTCTGAGGCACACAATAATTTCCTTTGCTTTCAGGAGACAGAAGAGGGCCCTTAACCTGATTGACTTCATAGCATTCTGTCATTATCAGTACTGCAGTTGTCTTCATGCTCATACAGGTCAAATTTACATTTTAAAAAGCTTAATTCTGGAATGAAGCCTTGTTTCTACAGTCAACGGGTATTTCTCTTTGTTACAATAGAATAAGCACACTTTTACTCCTCTCTCTGACTGTTCACTTTGCTTTTTAAGATGACATTGTGCTGAGTAGGAGGTTTTTTCACCAAACTGCTCTACTCCAGAAGCTGGAGCCAAGTTTTCCAAAGAGATTATCTCCTATGCAGGTTTATTTGCAACAAACATTTTTAAAAGTATGCTGAAAATTGGAGTTTGTTGAAGGGAGAGGTGAATTATTTGTTGTCAAGAAAACAAGCAGTATGATGGAAAACTTAAGGAGCTCAGTCAGGTTATGGTTTGGAAATATCCCAAACAGAGGTACTTAACTAAATCTTTATTCTGGTACACAGAAGTATGACAAGATCCAATGGATTGAACTCAGAATTTAAAGATTAAAACCAGAAAGCAAATGAATCTTTTTGACAATTACCTACTGAGATGGCTTAGCTAAGAGGTGCAGTGTACTAATCACTGCTTGTAGCCTTTATAATCCATAATCCATGCCCTTCTACAAGATTTGCAGGAACATGCAAATCAAAGGGCAGGAAACATTATGGAAAGTTTTAGGGCTTGTGCTATTCAGTGATTTTGAATGAGAATTCATAAATGCTTTTTCTAGGGTTCAGTACATGTGGGTGTGTATTTTGGGAGTAAAGGCAGAATGATGTCTGGATTAACAAGTGGGTGAGTTTATTAATTCATGTGTTTACACTGACACTGTCTATACTACTGCAGGGCTGGATTTGTTGAGTTCTTGGTTAGGAATTTTCAAACAAGCCTAGCACTTAATCTTAGAGTAATTTTAAGGACATGCAGGGATTTGATTCCTGTAGGCTTTCCTGAACATGCCTTCTTTTCTTCTTTAATATTTAGTCACAAAATATAAATCATAAAATGCAAGAATAGATTGCATTTCCAGTGTTCTAGCTTCCTATCTCCCTTTGAAATAAGAACAACTATCTATCACGTTATTGTGTAATTCAAATAATTGATTTATGCATTCATTTGAAAAAAGCAAAGAACAAATCAGTCTCAGCAGCTAAGAGAGTGAAAAATGATTACAGTTCTATTTTGAGCCACCTGACATTCGCTGGTAGTTCCGTTAAGTATAGCTCTGTCATTTAGCCATTGCTTCTGTCTGTCCTTTCACTTATGGAAATCTGAGCATCAGAATTGGTAAACCAGACAGGAAACCTTAGAGGGAAGCCAGGAAATAATAGCTGCATAGTTGGTTACATTTCCATCTAAGTGCCTGGTACTTGTTCTATGGTTAATGCCAAAGGTGCCTGATGCTGCAGAATCCAGCCTAATGTTAGGCAGTGTGATGAGGGAGTAACAAGAAGTTGAATTTTAGTAGGTGTTTAAAAATGCTGCTATAATACTCTTAATTTTAAATCGATACTGAAATTTCTGCTGAACTGGGAGGAGTGGGTGAGATTCCTCTTTTGGACCAATGAAGGCATATCCAAAACTCAGAAAGGAACAGTTTGCACTAAATTGCTTTTTCCACAGCTGTGATATAGGGATGAAATTGAAAGAAACAGGTAGGTATATTTTTGTCTTCCAAACGTAAAAGGAGGAAAGTAGTCACTCAAATCCTGATGAAAATCCAGTCATGAAGGTAAAAGCATTACTGTCTTGCATGTCTTTGAAATCCTCTCGTGTGAACTAGTCTAAGTGTTGTGAAATTTGGCAAAAATGGACAAAATTCTCATTTCCCTTCCATCCGGAATGAGAGTTATGAGAAATACTTTATTTCCCCCTTTCATATAGTCTATGGAGGTTATAAGTGGTAATAATTAAAGCCATCAGCCTCCAACGTATGAAGAGTGATACTGTTATCTGAGGTGCCCATGGCCAAAAGCCCTTAAAACATTGATATAATAATAAAAAGAAACCCCAAACAACAACAAAACAAGCAAACAAAACCCAAAAACAACAACAAACCCAAAACACAATATCAAACCAAACACAAGCAACCAAAAAAGAATCAAACCACCCCAAACCAGGAGTTCTAAAGCTGTTACATATTTTTCAGGAATAAATTCAGTGGCTCTATAAAGAGGTTGAGATGAATGTCTGGGGTTTATTTAAAATTGCTCTCACTTTCATGAGAAAACAGAAGGGGACTTGTAGGCATCCTGCATCTTGAGCAGAGGGCTAAAAAGACTCCCCCCTGGCCATTCCAAAGCTCATTCTATTGCTGTTTTTATGAAACTTGAGTTAATGATTACCTATGGCCAAAATGTCCTCAGCTTGGGTAAAAGATTCCAGTCTAGTCTTGTCTCTGGTAAAGGTATCTAAAATGTCTTGGGAGCCAAAGATGGATGATGCTTTAACTACAGAGTGCCCGGGTAATTTAAAAACAAGCAAACAGCACAAAATTGAGCATAACAGTGTGAAGGGAATGAGATCTTCAGGTAGCAATTAAATTACAGTTACAACTAAATAATGCTAAAAGGGCATGATTTAAAAAGCTGATAAAGAACTTTGAGTGTGTCCCTTGGAGGCCTTGAAAGCACCACTGGTTTTGTACCTGAACATCTGGTGTGGTACCATATTTGTGTCCTACATGAATTTTGATGTGTGGGTATTTTCTTTTGGTGATATCAAGTGGATCAGAATAGAACCCTATTCTTTCAGTAGACTAGAACCTGATTTTTTTTTTCCTCTCCAAATGAAATACACTGATACTTCAGATTATATGTTTATTCTAATGTGGACAAAACTGGGATATTTGGAGTGTAAATGGGGTCAGAGTCTAAAGAGAACTGTACTTACTGCTGCAGCAGTAACTGATGATGTGAAAATTACAGTATATTGTTAGGCAACAGTGTTCTCTCAAGGAGCAACAAGGAGGAGTGAGGTGATACTTAAAAGGAATAAATAATTAACAGTTAATAGCTTTTTATTTCTCAGGAGAATTTAATAATAAAAAAGAGTGCAGAATATTGGCCAAGTATATTGTAACAGTTGATATCACTGGTGAAACAGTTAAGTATTATATCTCCTTCATGTTCCTGCTAGATGAATCTGTCCTGCATGCTAAACTCCCCTGGCTACTTTTAAAATCCAGCAACTGATGACCCCGACCTGATTTAATCTGATGCTTGTCACCCATGTCAAGCTAATAAATTACCATCCCACAATCCCCCAGTGCTATGGTTAATGGTGAAACTAGTCTCTCCTTCCTACTTCCCACTGACTTGCAAATGATGACTGAAAGGGTTGGCTATTCCCTAGCCAGGACCTTGTAGAGTGCAGTTTTAAGAGAGCTCTTATCCAAGGCTCCAATTGCAGCAGAAGAAGTAAGGAGTAAAGTGGAATGGTGAATAAAGCAGGGACAGATGTTCAGTGGTGAACCAGGTGAGGTTCCAGGTGATAGGTTTTCTTTATTTGATTTTTTTTTTGGTTGCTCTTTTTTTTTTTTTATTATTATTATTTATTTTTTTTTGGTTGCTACTGTTTGTTTTATTGTTTTGTTTTGTTTTGGGGCAGTTAAGTGCAAATATTTAAAAATGACAGTTAGTGTGCTGTCTTTTGATGTAATAGTAGTGTTTTCAAATCAAATTCATCCAGTGTTTAATTGTTTAGCCCTAATGAATGATGTGGGAATGCATAAGATCATTCCTTTCAGATATAATCTCCTCTACAAAAAAGGGTGTCATAGAATCATAGAATAGTAGAGGTTGAAAGGGAGGTAATTGAGTCCAACCCACCTGTCAGAGCAGAATCACTTATGGCAGGCCACACAGGAAGAGATCCAGGTGGGTTTGGAAAGTCTTCAAAGAAGGAGACTCCACAACCTCTCTGGGCAGCCTGGGGCAGGCTCTGACANCAGTCTGTCCAGATCCCGCTGGATGGCAGCGCAGCCTTCCCCTGCATCAGCCGCTTCTGCCCGTTCGGTACCATCAGCAGATTGCTGAGGGAGGGTGCACTCCATCCCTTCATCCGCATCACTGATGAAGAGGGTGAATAAGACTGGACCCAGAACTGACCCCTGGGGAAACTCCGCCAGCTCCAGGTGTCCAGCTGGACTCTGCACCACTGATCACAGCCCTCTGAGCTCTGTTGTTCAGCCACTTCCCACCCCACCTCTCTGTATGCTCTTCTAACCCACGAGGATGTTCTGGGAGACAGGGTCAAAGCCTTGCTGAAGTCAAGGCTGACAACACCCACTGCTCTCCCTGCACCTACCCACTCAGTCACACCCTGCCAGAAGGCCATCAGATCAGTCAGACATGACCTCACTTTACTAAACCCAGCTGGCTGCTCTTGATGACCTTCTTCTCTTCCATGTGCTTAGAGATGATCTCCAGAATGAGCTGCTCCATCACCTCTCCAGGGATGGAGGTGAGGCTGACTGGTCTGTAATTACCAGGCTCTTCCTTCTTGCCCTTTTTGAAGAGTGACAAGTGTCCTTGTTGAACCTTTTTACCATAGCCTAATTTGTACCCACCAATGGCTCAGGGTGTGGCTCTTGGAACTCTCTGCAATGTCAGTAAGTGCATTATGGATTAGGCAATGTTCTGAATTAAGCAGGATCTTATGTAGCAGAGTGGAATTGTAATGGTGGAAAAATGGTTAGATGAGAGACAACTGGAGAACAACTACTCTGCAAAGCCAGTATTTGGAATTACTCCTCTTTGCTTTATATCAAGAAAAGCTGTGCAGATTTAGAATGATGCAGAGATTCAAAGCAGGAATATTCAGTGCTTGAAAGAGAAGGACAGGTTAATTTGATTAAGTCTGTGAGCCTTATTCCTTCAGCTTTTCCTAAGGCCAACTTACTGCTAACTTTAAAGCGGTATTGGATTTTCTTTAGCAGGGATTGTAAGATCAGGCTCTCTATCCTAATGATGAAGATTTAAAGAAAAAAAAGGTATTCTCTGAGCTGCAGAAGATGCAGTGACATTAACTAGATTTAGGTGGGAACGTTGAGAATCTAGGATTAGAGAGTGGTTTGACAAAGTGACTATTTGCCCTTATTTCAATGATAACTTTTCTGGGCTAAATAATTTCAGCTCCTCACACTTGCAAGGAAGACAGAAATGAAGAGCATCTGATATGGAGAAATAACCGTGGGTGGGATAGATAGAGCACTCTAAAGTAGAGTACATGATTTAGCTGAGAGTAAAGGTGAAATAGCAAATCTGTGTGTTAAAATGCACAAAGGAATAATTCTGTCTAGACTACAGAGCCTGGGCTACCCGAAACAGCAGTCATTAGCTGTGACATTTTCCTACTGATAATGGCTGGAGTTGGTCGGGGTTTTTTATTAAAAAGTTACTTTTTTTTTTAAAGAGTATTAGTTGGACAGACTGCCTTCTATGCAAAAATAGTGCTTGCTCCAAATTCAGATTGAAGTTCCTGTTTTATTTGATTTATGAGGCTTAAACCAGCACGGTCTAGTGAGTTTGATATCTGTAATTCTATAGGTAATGTATCTCTTCTCCTGACAAAAGGTTTTCAAAGTGCTTCATTTGCTGGTTCATTGCAAAATGGGAAAAATCTTGAAATCTCTGGGATGATTTTGGAATTACAAGTGGGCACCAGCACTTCTGATGGACAAATATAGGAGAAATAAATGGGTTGCTGCATTAACATTGTCTAGCGATCCGAAATACGTTAATTACTTTAAACAGATAATTAAAAGAAGAACAATGGATTGCAGCCAACTAAAGACAAGGTTCTTGGTACACTGGCTTATTGCCTGTAAAATCCTAAGAGCACTGAAGTAATCACTTTGGTAGAATTCAGTCATCCACCAACAGAAATTCCATTCTTCGATCTTAAAGTTATAAAAGGCACATTTTCCTACCTCCAAATGCTGATATCAGATGGGCACCTTTAGCTGGGGCCTTTGGAAACGGACACATTTAAGCTATTTCAGCATGCTCTAATATTTTATAAGACCATGGAAAATTACAAAACACTCTGCTACCTTTTCTGAAAGTTGTCTGGGTTTGCCATGGAAGTCCAAGTTTACCTGGAAGTCCTGGGGCAGTCAGTGTGGGCTGACATTCTGGGATGTCACATGGGGTTCATAGGCAGTTTCTGTGGCTGAAGAGGCAGCACCTTCCATGGGGAAGGAGAAGTTGGTGCATGCTCTTGCTTAGTTCAGAACAGAGGGGTAATTGAAATACCATTTCCTTACAGGTACAAAGCTGTATGGGTGGTGTTGCAGTGAGAGGCAGCTTGCTTCTCTGGGTATGATTGACAGTGGTTTGCATCTGGGCTGCTGTGTGGGGCTCCAGTGACACAGAATGAGACAGAGAAGCCACCTTTGTGTGGCTTGGCTTGTCCACTGCATGATCCAGATCTGAACTGTAAGCAGTGCATGTTTTGTCATCTGTACATGACCAGCTTTGTCTTGGTGAATTTTTGCCATAAAAGAGAACAAGTCTTAAATTTTAAGAGAAAAAACCTGGATGAGTTTTGGTGCCTGATAAAATAATCCCTGTGTTAGCCAAATTTACTGAGATACACAAAGTTTTTGATAATGTAATCTGCTATTTATACTCATTTAAATATGAAGTAGTTTCAGGAAGTTGATAGTGTTATAAATTTACACCAATATAGCTTAGGTCAGAATCTATTCTAAAGGGACAAGTGGGCTTTCAGTAAATTTAATGTTTTAAAACTAAATCACTTGCCTCATAATTTGAGGCCTGGCTTTTTTTACTGCTGGCACACTCTTCATGTGAATTGAATTCAGAGTGAAGATTAAGAAGACAGAGCAGTATTACTATTACTGTATAATTAGTTTCAAGATAATGAAAAAACGTTAAAAATTGTCATACTTTGGTGGCATGGGTAGATTATTCCACAGATATTTTCTATGCAGACAGTACCAAGATGGTGTGTGTGGTTTTGTTTGGTTTTGATGGTTTTTTTTGTGTATCTGCAGTTGTAATTTTATTTCCTTCCTGAATAGTTTTGTCCTCAGGAGACACACAGAGCATTCTACCTTTTAGAGGAGTCCAAAGAAGAGTAGAATCAAGAGGGCTCCATAATAATTCCTCATGTTTTAACACTCCCAGCTAAAATAAAAATTCTTTCTGGTGTCCCAGGAGATACCAAGCAACACTGAAAGTGTGCCTGTGCATATGGCAGATTGTATGGCTTTTCTTTGGTTGGCATTTGCATTAGAAAAGTCTAAAGATTAAGTGTAAATGTCACCAGTGAATCTGTGAGCTTTCAAGCCTACTGCTTGGTGGGGGACATCCATCTACTAAGGCTGTGCCTGATGCTCTTGTGCCTCAGAACACAGGAAGGCTGTGGACTCTGCAGGTCTGAAGACCTACTTCTGTTGTGCATAGAAAACTTGGGAATATTTTCTTCTCCCTCCTGTTTTCTTCAATGTTGGGTTTTTTTTTTCCACTTGTAGAAAACAGTAAATTATACAGTGTTCAGTACCTTTTAGTATTTTTCCCTTTTGCCTAAACTGTGGCATTCTACATGCAGAGAAAATTATATTTGTATATATTTGTTCTTCTAGTTGTGAGTTGAGCTCTCTATGAATTGACTCAGAACAGGCAAGGAAGATCAACTCCTTCCTTGTTCAAAAAGCCATCAGTCATTTTAAGGATAAATTAGGTTTCCTGTGGCTCAAACCACATCTCAGGAAATTATCATTAACATAGAATCATAGAATGATTTGGGCTGGAAGCAACCTCTAAAAGACACCCCCTGCAGAGCAGGGACATCCTCAACTAAATCAGGTTGCTCAGAGCCTCATCAAGCCTAACCTTGAATGTCTCCAGGGATGGGGCTCCACCACCTCCCTGGGCAACCTGTTCCAGTACTCAACCACCCTCATGGTAAAGAGCTTGTTTCTAAGATCCAGTCTAAATCTGTTCTTCTCTAGTTTAAACCACTGCCCCTCATTCTGTTGCTACAGGCCTTTGTAAATAGGCCCTTTCCTGCCTTCTTGTAGCCCCCTTCAGGTACTGGAAGGTCACTATTAGGTCTCCCCAGAGCCTTCTCTCATCCAGCCATCTTAGAATGGAGAGAGAAGTAGCTGAGTAGTATTTGAAGGAATCATAGAATCATAGAACAATGTAAGTTGGAAGGACCCTTAAGATAATTGAGTCCAACTGATAACCCACCACTGCCAAGTCCACCACTAAACCATGTTCCTAATCACCCTGTCAAGGACTGTGTCTTGGGGAGCATGTTCATCTTTTATGGCTCTGATGTTGCCTGGTAAATATTTTACTGATGGAGATTTACATGATCTATAAACACACTAACATGTTGTTTGTTTCAAGCAGTCAGCACACATTAAAAAGAATGTCTTCCTCTTCATGTCAAGATACAGCTCAACTATCCCAGGGAAAACTTAAAAATTAATTAGGCTGAAAATAAAAGGATCAGTTACTTGATAATGGAAGTTTCTGTGAGTGTGGCAATCTATTCTCTGTACAGAAGTAAAACCTGTTTTTCCAGTTCTGATAAGTCTTATTTTAAAAGGAAAAAAAAAGAACAAGAGAAAGTACCATAAAAAATCAAAGACATTAAGTACAGTTGAAATAGATGAGATTAAATTAACAGAGAATCAGGAAAGATGAGTGTTTGACAAGTGTGGTACATTTATCATAACACATCTCATTGAAACAGTATTTTCCTTTTCTGCTTTTGCTTGCTTTCTTTATTGTATCTGCTGTGTTAGGTTTTGGATAACAATGGTGTTGCTTGCATGGATGGGATTGTGGTTCTAGTCTGTTCCACTCCCTCCCCCAGCTGATACGCTGTACTGTTTGTCAGATTCCCAATACTGGAAGTAAATCATAAACTCATCAAGAATCACTTCAGCAAATAAAACTGCTAAGCTCTTCTTTATAGACCTAGTCCTACTGTATTTATGCCAGACAGTTTTGAACCTGGACCTCTGCCAGAAAACAAGGTCCCTGGAGTCAGAATCTTTCTGCCTTCTTTTTGTAAACTGTATCATCTTTTATCATATGTTTAGATAAGAACCTTGGGGTAAAGATCCTGACAGATCATATTCTTCCCTAAAAGCTTAAAATATCCAGTGCTTAAAATATTCTAACTCTTCAAAAACTTCATCATAATGCTCTGGACTGTGAAGGTCACCAGGCTGTGGACCTACCAGTTGTCTGGGTTTTCCAGGGCTTGCCCTGGGGAATGGTTTTTCACACAGTGCCCTTTTTTTTTTTCTTTTTTTTTTTCTTTTTTTTGAGGGAGAAAAGTCCTAGCTAACTTGAGTTTGAGTTACTTCCTTCTGTTTCATATTAAAAAGGAGATTATGTTTTTCCTTGAAGCATCCATTTTTTCCCACCCCGTGTATATCCCTCTCTCAATTCTCCCTTACATCTTTATGTTCCTAACTGATTGGTGTATAAGGAAGGAGGAGTCTAAACCAAAAAAAATGTAAAAAAGAATATAACTATACCACTGCACATGGAGAGCTCTGCTGAGAAGGTGCTGAACTTAGTTACAGGGGTCCTAGGCAGACACGGAGAGCAGCAGGATGTGTTACAGAGTGTGGCTTGCTTACAGACAGTATACACTGACTCCAAGCAAAGCACCCATAGTTCCCTTTGCTTGGAATAGATTGTAGTCTTAAATATGTGTTCTTGTAGTCTTAAATATGCATAGGGAAGTGCAAGCTGTGGCTGAGACTGGCCGAGTGAAGGGTTGCAGTGTCAGTGTCTTCTCTGCCTGTGCTTCAGATTGCACTTGGTGTAAGAGCAGAGCTCCTCTTGCTATTTCCATGTACTGAATACCCCAAGACCCTGTGGAAAGCTGCAGCATGCAGTTGTGTTTTGGTTTCCCACCAAAATGAGGGAGAGAGGTGGGGTAGCAGATATGCTCTTCCACTCTTTAACTTTCCAAGAGCTGTGGAAGGGTAATCCTTCAATGTCTTGTGACACAGAACGTGTCTACCTGCCCCTGGCCTCCCTGACTTTGTATTGCCCTTAGGCCTTGGATAACATTTCCAATACAGCCAAAAGAGGCAAGTGATAACTCTCTTTTGACAATGAATTGAATATGCTGCGTGGAAAGTTTTGCTCACAGGACCCCAGTAACTGAGTGATTACTTCCAGTGCCTTCCTCCATCCCCAGCTGCCTGCAATGCTATGGCTCCCTGCCAGCACCATTTCCTTAGGACCCAGTGTTTCCAAGAGCTGATCTTGGCTCTCCACTGAGGAGAATAAAATAGACTTGCCAAAAGTATTTGTCTGCACTGCTGAGAGCATTTAGGACTAATGATGTTCACCCGAGATGGGCCTGTTAGGGCTTTTTTTGTGTGCAGCAGAGAAGTGCAGAAGTCCGTCAGGAGAAAACTGTAGGCTGCAGAACACAAACTTTGCTGTGCTACATAGTTGGTTGATGATTTTCTGTTGATCCTAATCAGTTGTCATCAAAAAAGGAGTAGTATTGCTAGCTTTCAGACTTGTTTCTTTTTCACGTGTTTTACTCCATGTAGCAATGGAGAGAGTAAAATCCAAACTACCACTTTTTGGCTCTGTGGTTGGTGCACACCAAGCTGCTCTATCACACCCCACACACACCCTCCCTCCCCCAGCTGGACTAGGGTAAGAAAATAAGGTGAAATTTGTGGGTTAAGAAAAAGGCAGTTCAATGAAAAGCAATGCAAGGCCACGTGTGGAAGCAAAATAAAACAAAGATCTATTTTCTTCTTCCCATCAGCAGGAGATGTCTGTCCCCTTTTCAGTAAGCAGCACTCCAAACATGTAGTGGTTGCTCTGGAAGACAAACTGATGCCCCCCACCCCTTTTTCCTAGCTTTTATTGTTGGGCTGACACCATAGGCTATGGCATATCCCTTTGGTCAGTTTGGCTCAGCTGTCCCAGTCCTGTCCCCTCCCAAGATCTTGTCCACCCCATCCCACTGCAGGGGGAATGTGGGAAACCAGCCTCTGTGAGCCCTGCCCAGCAGCAGCCACAACACGGGGGTGTTACCAGCACCTTTCCAGCTCTCCACACAAAACCCAGCACTGGGAGGGCTGCTGTGGGGAAAATTAACTCCTGCTCAGTCAGACCCAATATGGGCTCTTAACAGTCAAGGGAGGTGAAGATAAATACATGAACAAAGTTAACTGAAAACTGCCTGAGAGCAGGAGATCAGCAGCAACAAAGAACTGAAAAAAAATGAACTTCATCAGTTAAAAGACAGCTTAAAAATCTGGAAAATCTGTCAGGTCAGTTCACAGCTTCGAGTGATTTCCTGTTACTGGCACACACTACAGGTGCTTGCAGTGAAAAGGGAGCACAGGGATGGCTTAACAAAGAGCACTGTTTTCTCTAATGTTTGTATATCATATGTGAAGTTTGTTACCGTGATTTTTCCCCTGATTTTCACCACAGATTCTGTCTGCGAACACAGTTTGGATAAAAGTAACTTTACAAGCACAGACAGACTGCTGGTGAGATATTTTTTATTCTCTTTCTTGCATTTACCAGTCTGTTGCTGGGCAAACTACTTAGCCCTGTCAGTAATGTGTCAAAGCAAATCTGATTTTTGTTGCTCTTGAATTACCCATAACATACAGGTCCAGGTGAGGGAGAGAAAAATATGCAAAAGAAAAAAGATGCCAACCAACATGAGCCTTCCCACTGCCACTGTGAGAACCAGCTATTATATGTTACTCTTTCCTCTCAGTAAATCACCACAGTGAAAGCTGTAAGAAATTGAAATACATCAAGGTTCCATCTTATTTCTTGTATGAATGTGGTTGTGCTAAAATGAATTTTGTCACTGTGGAACGAGAAAAACAATCACAAGCCTAGATGTCTCTAAAGATAAAATAGAAATGCATTACCTTGTGGAAAGTACAACTGAAGAATCTGCCATCTTTTGAGAGTTAATACATGAACATATAAACTCCCTTGTGATTGAATATCACTAAATAAGCCAACAATTTTTCCACTAATGAACTGAAACCACATTTTTCTTGTTTATGTGTATTCTTAATTATAGAGTTCACCAGGTATTTCATGTTGGAATAATCTGACAGGAGACAAATTTTCCATCCTTAAATTAAGAAGTTCTTTTTTTTTGTAGAATTGCATTTCAAGGACCTCAGATTGACTAAATTCAAGTTATTAAGACAGGGATGCTTTTTGTCTTGAACTGTGGAATTCAGCTGAATTCTGTACAGCTAAAGATGTAATAGGAGGAGAGGAAAAAAGGAGTAGACTCTATATAGAACATGAAGAAAGTCAGAATGGGGAGGTCAATGAAGCATTTCCTGGAACTTGCATTGAGCAAGTTAGATTTATATCAAATGTTAGGCTTTTCTTACTGATATCAACTAGTCTGAAGAAAGTAGTCAGCCCTGATAGCTTCTCAAATTCCAAAGCACATTCTGTTTATAGTAGTCATCCTGGAAAAATATTCATGACATATACTGCTCCTTAGACTCAAATCTGTCTGATTCCTACAGCTGGCAAATACCTGGTCCTTTGCAGCTGATGCAGAGATGTTGTCTCAAGGCAAGCTGCAGAATACTAGCTGTACCAAAAATCCTGCTCCTTGAAGTAGACAGTCCATTTTTTCAGTGCTCTGACTGTAGCTCAGTGCATTTGTGAGGAGCTGCATTAGACCTTTGTTTTGTACACAAGTGTCATTTGTGAGGGGGTGTCGGCACATTACAGTTAGACCACTGTTTAGCTTTGATGCAGGTGAAGTAGAGTCAGTATCTTCTCGTTGTCATCTTCCTCTCTGGAAGTGCTCTAAATGCTTTGTAAGACTATATATGAGACCTAGGTAAATTAACGAGCAGGATACTCAAAATATGTATAAATCCCATAAAGTGGTGTTGAAGAATGAGTGTTTTTTTCAAGAGGAAGTGAATGCAAAATAAAACCAGGGAGTTTTTAGTTTGTTTTTCCACATCACAGAGCATACAGTAATTAACACCCTGAGTAGGGCACTAATTCACTTTACAATTAGACGAAAGAAAGAGGAGGCAGCAGTTAAGTTAGAAGAATAGACCAGCTAAAGAGAAAAAGTTCTAGATGTGTGTTGCAGATAAGAACATCATCTATTTTGGTTGAAGATTTTTATGGCACTGTCAAATTCCCCCCAGCTTACTCGGTTTAGGCCAATGCATTTACAGATAGACTTGTAACATATTAACTTGAAGCTACTTTGTCAACTAAATGTTACAGCAAAGTACTGAGATCCACATCTTTTGCAGCTTTTAGGATGTACTTGTTTGTTCCCAGCAATGCACCCGAATCAATATTTTATGTCATTTATATAGCCTTTGGTTTCTAACCCTAAGAGATGTACCACGGGTGAAAGAGGCCACAGCCTCTCAACCAGAGATGTTTGTGCTCTGGAAAAGCTTCCAGCTTTCTCTCTGGTTCCAGTTATTTCTTCTGTAGTTTACCAACTTCAGCTTCACCCCTTAACAAGTATCTGACAGCCACTTGCAGCACCCACTCTTCTCCTGCGTGTTTGTTTTCCCCGTGCTGGCATGTGGTAGTGCCATTCTGCCAGAAGAGCTGGGGCTGCTTGTCCTGGAAAGCTTTGGTAACAGGATCAGTGCATTTGTGGTTTGTTCTCTTTATGGGACAAAGTCATTATTTTTGTACAAGCCTCTGATTTTTCAGTATGTGCTGCAGAGCACATCATTGTGGGAAAGTAGTATGCACGCTTGTTGTGGTTTCTTCTATGTGGATGTTAAGGAATCTTTGTTTAGAATCTATAGAAAACCACCTTTCTTTTTCTATGCAACTCACGTGTTGTATTTGGTTATAAGATTTTGGTTTGGTTTTCTCTCTGTGTTCCCATTGAGTTGAAATAGATTAAAATAATTTCTGGGCTCGCTTTCCCACTCTGCTAGCTTCAGAAGTCTGTGTCCATGTAGACTTACTTCATAGCTACTTGTAGTGAAACTTAGATTTGTTGGTTGTGATTGCCCTTGATATAATGTAGAAAGTACTCTTGGGTTTTTCAAAATTCATGTAGCTATTTAAATGTGAGTGGTGTGTGTCTGGGGAGAAAGATTTGCATGGGTGAGTGTTTTGGAAGGAAGAGTCACCCTTCAATGTTCAGGGACTGCATTGCTCATGGAGTGGAGATGGCAAAACAAGTAGATTTGTATGAATATAAAGTACCACAAGGAAGTGGGGTGTTTTGTAAGTGAAAGATTTATCTATTACTAGAGTCATGTACTCGCTTGTAAGAAAGTGGTTGTGTCTTCACTTTTATGACTGCTATGAGAAACTTAAAAGTTGTGCTACTTATTAATAGTAAATTTGTTTGTCAGATGCTAAACCATTTGTGACTCTTATTTTACTGTATTTACATGAAAGTTTTAGAGACTGAAGTATGCCTATGTCCCAGAACTGAATGACTGACTATTTCCAGGAGTAATTTGCATGTTCAGGTGAGGTATATTTGATTTCCTTACTCTGTGCTTTGTCCATCTGCATTTCCTTTTGTATTTGGCAATCAGGTGAAATGTGTATATGGGGTTCTTATGAGCGTGGAGGAGAAGCAGCTATCCTTGCTGAGCACAGCCTAACTCTTAGGTTTTCATATGTTGCAGATCTAAATGCAAACCCAGAGAGGCTTAAGGAAGCAGTAAGTTATCACTGATGTTCATTGTTACCTTATCAATTAACCCAGCAGGGTATCTACAAGCAGCTTAGATTCCAGCAAGAGAGCCAGGGCTCAGAGATTAAACTAGAGGGATTTTTTTAGAGAGAAAAAAAAAATCTTAAGAAGAAAAGATTGTTGCAAGCCTCGTTTGTCAATCTTCCATTTATTCTTGGCAAAGGAATATCTAGTTGGTTTGTTAGTTTTGTTTTTTTTTAAGTTTTCTCTTCTGTCTAGACATTAAATAAAAAATAACCTTTCTTTTTTTAATGTGCCATGTTAGCAAGCACAAAAGTAGTAATCTTCTATTTTTTTGTCTTTGAAGAGTTGAAGTAGCAGAGCTGTCGCTTAACCAGTTCCTGTTTGAGTACATTTTCCCTGTTTCTGCTATCTAGACTGTCTCACATAGAAGCATCTTCACATTTGCAAGAAAATATTAAATTTCATTCTGGGTAGATCTTCCCACAGCATATGATGGTGTCTGAATTGGGTTGCAGAACCTTCCTTTCACTGTGGATAGGCCACTCAATATTTTCCTTTCCCTCTCATATTAACAGCATAAAACCCAAAAAATCTAAACATAACCACACACGCAAAGTTCTCCATCTGGGTAGAGTTTATACCAAGAAGGAGTGTTTGTTTGGAGATAGAAATTATATCTTTTCTGGACAGAATTTTGTTGATAGAACTGTATTGGTAAAGACTCTGTGTTGCAATAGTCTTTGTGTTAAATTGCTTTGGGAGTTACTACAATTATGGAAAAAAGTCTTAAGAAAAAAATATATTTAGATCTATTTGTGGTTGTTTTGTTTTTTAAAACATAAACTAGAAGGTACATTAAGAGAACATTATTCTAGTTTTCTACTAGAGAATTGGATAAACTATATCAACCGTGCCAGGCTATGACCTACTCTGACACTTCATGTAAAATTTTGTTAAATCCTCCAGTGGCAAATTCCGTGGCATCCCTGGCTATCCTTATGTTTCACTTGAGTTCCTTTTCCTAATGTCTAATCTGAATCCTCCTTAATACATCTTGTACTTCCTACTGCCAACCTAAGAATCAGATGATTCTGTTCTGCTTTGCTGTGGTCTTGTGTGTATTATTATGTCTTCTCTCAGGTGTCTCAACTTTAAAATAACCAGCCACCGATCATTTGGTCATTCCTCCTAGGCCATGCTTTTCACACCTTCTGTTATATCCTTCAGCTCCAATAGTTCTACATCTTTATGCTGTTGATAAGTAGAATAGAAGGATTTCTTCTTGTGTTACTGTGGACAGGTATGTTGTTTGACTTTGCTTGTAAGCACAATCATCTTTATGATCCTTGAACAATTTCCTGTAAGTGTTCTGTAACGGGTTGTTTCTAGTCCTACATTGTGAGCTGACTGTTCCTGCCTAGAGGGGATGACTTGTACTTCTCCTTACTGAACAGTTTCCTATCTGAGAGTATTACACCTAGCTATAAACATTACTTTGGGTTCAAATCCTGCCCTTCAGAGCATTAAAAATTCCTTGTCCTCTCCCCCAAGATAGCCCTTTCTGTTTTCTCACCCAACATATGTAACACAGTGAAGGATCCAAAACAGACCCTGCAGTAAATCATTTAATGGTTCTTCTGTAGTGACAGTGAATCCTTGGTAACAGCTCTTAAGAAGCCTACACTGATTCTAGAGTAACTTGATCTATGTTTTTCCCATTTATTTATGAGAAAGTCACATGAGACTGTCAAAAATCTCAGAAGTATTATGAGACATTTGCTACTAATCCTATGACTGCAAGAACAGAGGGAGAAGGAAATTAGACTGATTTGACAAGACTTGCTCCAAATGAACCTGTGGGGGCTATTACTCATTCCTGTCTTTATTTCTAGATAGCTAAATAGTGTACTTGATTATTTGATCTATTTTTTTCCCCCAGGAGTTTAAGTGTAACTGACTGGTCTAATTCCTTGGTTTCTCTCTTTGGAAAAAGGACCAGTCAAGTTTGGTCCCTTTGAGTCTTCCACTGTCATGCAGATCTCCACGCTTTCTCACAGGGAGGGAACATGTAGCTTTGTCATCAGTCAGTGAGTTCTCTATTTGTCAAGATTCTTATATAAGCTTTTGGTAAAAACTTATGCAAAATGCTGACCCCTAAAGTGTTACACTCCAATGAACTTTGACCAGAGCTTTTGATCAACAATATTATAAAACATAACACTTTCAGATTTTGCATGAAAACCAATGTGCACAGGTGGACTACATCTAAGTGCTGACTTTGTATCTCTGGAAATAATAAAAATTTGGCTTGATATCTGGAAGACTCAAGGGATGGTGTTTTCAAAGACTGTGATGCATGATTCTTAGGTGTAATTGATGAAGAAAATGCATTCCTTAATTTTCTTGTAACTAACATATCTGAATATTCTACAGAAAAAGGAGTACAGAAAAAGGAGGATTGAGCTGAAAAATAAAATCACTGAACAGAATTAGTTCTCTTCTCACTCAAACCAGGACAGGTCACATATGTGCTATTCTGATTTGACCTTTTCTTTTTTGACATAGAGCAGTCTGGAGCAGTAGGGAGTGGTGGTTAGAATCAGATTTTCCTTACTGAAAAATGAAAAAAAGAAAGAGGGAGATGTGTGTGTATAGATGACTTGTAAACATTTTTGAATTTTCTTTCTGACAGTTTTCTTGTGTGACCTTGAGCAAGCCTTACTAGACTTACTAGATGACATCACTAAAAAGCCTTCATGCACTACTTAAACATCTGTGGGTGTATAAGGATTTTCCAGCAAAATTGTGTGGATTTTTGAAGTTCCTGACAAAATTGTGTCAGCTGAGGGAATTGTGGTCAGCATGGGCTGAGCAGACAGGAGGCTGTCCCCTATACTAGGCCAGTCTGGCATGTGGTCTTCATATTAAGAATTTGCTCACACTTGTCTCACCTGAGTAAAGTGATTCAGTGATGTTCAGTTTGAGCAGAACTGACACACCTTTACAGGGTCAGAGGCAGCATAAAACACCTAGTCTGAGCCCCTGGTTTTGTGTTTGTGGTGGTTTTGCTGGCTTTTTCTTCAAATATGAGAAAAAACTGTTGTTCAGATGCTGAAATAATGCAAGTTAGAAGTGGAATAATGGATTGGAATGGAGAACCCTGGTTAGGAAAGACTGTCTAATGAGTGATGTTATGTCATAGTGAAAATGACAGTAATAGCAGCTGGTAAAGAGTATCTGAAAGGGATGTTATATTGTATTGATCCAAGCCTGACAAACATGTACTAGTTTCTTGCAGAAAAATAAATTCTCTTTCAAAATGTTTCTCTCCCTTGGCACTTCATAAAAGTCAGGTTGGAAAAAATTCAAAGATTAGCAAAATGTCTGAGTTGCGGGTGGAGAATGGTTTGAGAATGTAATGCTTGGGAACAATGGACAAATCCTGAAGGAACACTGTTCCTGAAGTGCTTGCTTCAGGAACCCTTAGCACACAACATCCAAAGCAGACTCTGCCAGGAGTAGTTGTGTCCACTTGTGGGTTTTTTTCAGCAAATTTTGGCTTTATAGATGGTCATTATTTGTAGGTAAGATTTTGATACTTGTAACAGTGCTTTTATAATTAATGATAATAAGTTCTGCTGGCAATGGAACAGTGAACTCTTTCCTACATCCAATTTAAATATAGGTTGATTTCCTCAAATGATTTTTTTTTCTGCATGAATTTAACCATAGATCTAACTTTACATTGTAAGAACAAGAGATAATATGTAAGCTTAAAGTCTTACTTCAGTCAAGCTTTACATATGGAATAACAATTGTATTAATTTTAGCTGTAATTTGGTTGGTTAACACTGGGAAAAAGATGAACATCCTCTTTATTTGTAAGAGAGAAATGCAAACTGTACTGCAGGACGACCTTATGTATGGCTTGATCAGAAAGAGTTGTCAAAAAAAGAGGTGCATTTCATTGTATAAACTTACCAAGTTATGTTATCTACACTCAAGAAATTCAGCACTGGATTCCCTAAAGAATAAAAGAGATTAACAGACCACATGGTAACAGAGTACAGTTAAATATCCTTCAGGGAAAGGAGAACTGGAGGCTAAGATTGCCTAATGATGATTCCCTTTCTCATTTTTGGAACCTGGGAAAGATGTCTCTGAGCAGTTCCTGCAGATGGTATGTCTGAAGTGCAGAGTTACTGCACTAAAGGGATATATTTAATTTGCACTTGGAACGTAGCCCAGAAATGGAGAACTAGGCATAGAAGAATTGCTGTTGTGGATTCAAAAGGTCTGATTAGCAAGACCACAGGTTGGTCTCATATGATCTTAGAATCCTAGAAATGTCTGGGTTGGAAGGGAACTCTAGAGGTCATCTGGTCCAACCCCCTGCTGAGAGCAGGGACATCCTCAACTAGAGCAGGTTTCTTGAGCCTCATCAAACCCCACCTTGAATGTCTCCAGAGATGGGGCCTCAACCACCTCCCTGGGCAACCTGTCCCAGTGTTCTAACACCCTCATGGCAAAGAACTTCTTCCTAACATCCAATCTAAATCCACTCCTTTCTAATTTAAACCCATTGTCCCTTGTCCTTTCACTCCAGGCCTTTGTAACCAGGCCCTCTCCAGGCTGTTTGTAGCTCCCTTCAGGTACTGGAAGGTGGCTGTTGGGTCTCCCTGGAGCCTTCTCTTCTCCAGGTGAACAATCCCAGCTCCCTCAGCCTGTCCTTGTAGGAGAGGTGCTCCAGCCCTCTGAGCATCCTTGTGGGCTCCTCTGGCCCCACTCCATCAGGTCCATGTCCTCCCTGTGCTGAGGGCTCCAGAGCTGGATGCAGTGTTCCAGGTGAGGTCTGCCCAGAGCAGAGTAGAGGGGCAGAATCCCCTCTCTCCATCTGCTGGCCACACTTCTTTTGCTGCAACCCAGGATGGGATTGGCCTTCTGGGCTGCAAGCACACCCTGGCTGCTCATGTCCAGCTTCTCATCTACCAGCACCCCCAAGTCCTATAAAAAGTTACAATTTGGTCATATTATCAGGAAAGTCCTTCAGATCGAGCTATAGTATAATCAGTGCTTAGTCTAGTTTGGAACACAGTTAGTTTAGCCACAGTTAGTTCCGAAAAGACTTGAGAATAAAGCAGCTATTGCAAGTGCTGGTTGAATGGGAACTAAAAGCATGGAGAAATTCAGTGTTCGAGGCATAGTCATAATGCAGTTTTCCATATGATTTCTAATCAGAGACTGAAAACCCTTTGAAAAGCTAGGAGAAGGCAGAGCCTTGTTACTGTCTTCCAGATCTTCCTGTATTGCTGTATTGAGGAGATGCTAACCATGAAAAAAGCAATTTTATTTACACAACAGCCATTTCACTATCAGGTGCTGTCTACAAAATATACTCTGTACATACATTTCAGTGATATTACAGATGTATGGCATAGCTTAAATTGAGTTTTACAATCATTAGAGCTCTGAACGAGTGTCATAGCTATGTTTCGTGGTGGATAGCACAGATATTCCCCAGTCTCTTCTGTAATTAAGCAAGCCTGCTGCTGAATTTCTTCTATGCAGAAAACCTTGTTGTGCTCTCTAGTGTGCAGACACACTAGTTGTGTTCTCTGAACTGTTGGCATACACACAAGCCACTGCAGGAAGTGACAGAGGGAAAGTATGAGGCAGAAGTCATTGGAGATGATGGTGTTAATAACTTTGATATATATTTTGAGTAATAACTTGCTGTTTTGCTTGGTTACTGATTCTCTTTACTGACTGTTACAGATATTATACCATGCTTCTAGCAAGGACAGACAGCAGAGAGAAGTATTACATGTTTCTTCATAAAGTCAGAGTAAGCTAATATTAAGTTAGTCTTTGCTTGTGCATCTTGAGAAAATACTGCAATATTTCTCCTCTTGTGCTAAGTTAGTAGAGGCCAATAAATTGGTTTAGGATCCGAGCAGTGTGTGCAGCATTACATTTAACATCCTTGCTGATTATTAGTTTATAGACAGATAGCAGATGTGCCAGATGTCACCCTGTGTCTCTGGGTAAGATTCCTGGCAAAGGTGATGTTGTCACTAACACTGATAGCCAGTGTACTTTGTACATGATCTGAACCTAAATGGAAGGGTTAAAGTCCATGGAGCTAAAATTTGATTGCAGACCAAAACTTTGGAGAGGCTGATTATGTTTTATTGCTAAATTGATAGAGGGGAGAGTATAGGTAAAGAAAGAATAGGAGTAATATTATCCCTTTATTCTATTATCTTTTTCTTTTATTCTTCCTTTTTTTTTTTTTTTTTTTTTTCTTTTCTCATTTTACAAATAGGTTATTGTTTTTAAAGACAAGTGCAGTGGATAGCAGTGTCCTGATCTGCTTGAGCATATCCCCTCTGTACTCAGTGGGACGTATCTGTTGGAGAAGTGGACTGCATTTCATCCCAGGAAGGGTGGATAGATTCATTACTCTGGTACCTACAGAACAGAACTTAGGAGGTCAGGGAAAGAAGTTAGGAATTGAAAGCGTGAGTTCTTGATCCTGGCCTTGGCCACTTTCTTGGCTTATTGGAAATGAAATGGGAAGGTTTTTATGTTGCTCTGGAAAACGATTCGTTAGAATTGCAAAGAGCTAGCTGAGAAGCTGGTAAGAATCTTGAAAAAGTTAGAACAAATGAAGATTGATTTAAAGAAGTGTGGGTATCTCTGCCTGCACATTTCATGAGTCTTGTCTCCACCACTCTTGTCCACAGTAAGAAAGGCAGTGTACTCTGTTCCCAAGTGTCCTTAGTAGTTTAAGGGAGAAATGACAGATGATTTTGACATAGTTGCAAAATTGAAGCAGTTGTCAGGGGAGGAAGGAAAGAAGGCAATTCTGAAAATAAAATATGAAGGGAAATAATGTAAAAAAGATTTGAGCACTGTTGGAGTCCTCCAAAGAAGATTCAGAGGAGAAATATTTTAAGAAAATTCAAAATAATTTCAGTGTGTTCTATCTTTACCCTTTCTTCGCTGCTTTAGTTGTCTCAATAAGACAACTCAAAAAATCTTTAATTTTGTCTGTAAGCAGAGATAGACCTTAACCCATCGTACAGGAGTCTTGCAAGGAGTGTTACTAGGAATTAAATTTAAAAAAATGTCCTTAGGGATGACACCTTCAAGTACTTATGAAAGGAGCTGTCACCTCTCCACAGGGTGCTGGTACTTTCCCTGCAGGAACCAGTACCCATGGAGCAAGCAGAAATGAGGGTACCGGCCACCCACACACTTTGGCAGTCTGTGGGCTGTTGGTAAGCCAGTCTGCTACAAGTGCATTGGTACAGTGACCTGCAAGGCTGCTGTTCATCTATCTGTTCCTGCTCATCCCTATCTCATTCTCATGGGCCCACAGGTTAGGGATCTTTGCCCAGGCTGGGATAGTATTCATGCACATCTGAGTGGAACTAGACAAGAAAAAGAGTATTTATTTCATCTCCTGCGAGTCAGCTGACTAGTACAGAGTACCTATCTACTCAAAAAAAAAAAAAAAAAAAAATTAAAAGTAGACTTTTTAGTTGGGCAGCAATGTCCTTGATAGCAAGGAAAGGAAAATGTGTTTAGTTGGGTTAAGTACTTGTTCTCTTTCTTGCAATTCACTTACAATCACCGTTGTTCATGTGACTTGTGACAGAGGGCTGTTTGTGGTGCTTATTCCTAAATCAAATCAGAAGTTCATTAAGCTATGTATGAGGCATGCTGTGACTGCACACACCAATATTTCTAATTTTCCAAGTTCTACTAAAGCAAAACCCCTGAAACCCCAACCAGAGTAGTAAGACTGTGGTGCATTCAGTACTGAGTCCTGTTCAGATGTCAGGGACAAGATATTTGACTAAATGTAAGTATAGTCTGATCCATACAGGTTATTCTTTTTTTTTTACCTTTATGGATATTGCTTTATGTATGTCTTCTCTGACAGTGAAGTGTTCTGCCCAGATCTCCTTTTTTTTTGGTTGGCAGCCTTCTCTGATTCAGAGTTTGACAGATGTAGGAAATACATGTACAAACATGACTTCTCTGCTCTTGAAAAGCTGCTTTGGGGACAGAAATGCACTGTGTTAAATGTAGTCAGCTATAGAAACATTAAGGCACATCTCACACTGTTCAAACAAACAAACCCCCAAAGAAACCTCCCCAAAAAACCCCAAAACATGCCACAAGGAAACACCTCTCGGTTCGTGTGAATTCAGGTTAGCTACAACGTAAACAAGGTTCCAGCACTCATGACCTCCTTGTAGGTCCTGGAGGGGCTGCTGTTAGCTCCACCCAAAGCTGTATCTTCCAAAGGCTAAGTCCTGTTCTCTCAGCCACTCATTACAGGGAAGTGCTCCTGTCCCCCTGGCAATTTGATGGCCCTCCACTTACATCACTGCAGCTTCATGATGTCTTGCCTGTATCCCAGGGCCCGAAGCAGACACAGTTCTCTAACAAGGCACAGTGGTCTAACAAGCACCATGTTAAGGGGAATACTTCCTTCCCTTGACCTCCTGGCCATGATTCTGTTAATACAGGCCAGGATGCTTCTGATCCATAAACATCTTCCCAGGGAATCCTTTTGGCACTATGCTTCAGCAGGACTAGTGTCAGTGAAGTATACATGGAAAGGGTGGTGGCCTTAGAACCGCATCATGTGTGTCAATTATACTCAAACCCCTTTTCTGTGGAAGGTACATTTAAGTAGAATATAGTGCACAAACTTCATAGTGTCTGTTCTCTGAATAGAATGGTATTGCTGGTGTTGTTCAGGTGTTGTTGGAGGCAGTAGCTGTTTTCTTTGCATAAGAAGAAACTTTTTCCTACAGCCCTGTGCACTACTTCCTTTTATAGCTTGCAGCAGTGGCAGACCAAGTAACTTAATGTTCACTACGTGGGTAGAATCAGTGATCAGTCCAACATACAGTTGTCTTGAGTGGAAGAGGCTTTAATCTTATTTAACAATTGTTTTGCAGTTGTCTTAGAAGATGAATTACTTTCCAATGTGTCTAATCCATACTTTTTTTGGGTATAGGAGTGTTATCTTCAAAACCAGAGGAAGCAATTATTTGCTTCACTGAAAAGAAATGCCATCTTCAGGCTTACATTTGTAACTCATAAGAAAAATTCTAAATAAATCAATCAATCAGTAATGCTTGCTCTTCATTGCAGTGGAAATGGGAACTTCTAGATAGGAACATCCAATGCTGTTTCACAGCAGTTGCCTCCTCTCTATTTGTTACTTCCATAATGCATTTTGATATCATGACAAGCAGCAATTGTAATCAGGCTGGCACGAGAGGGAGAGGCACTCTACCCGATCAGAGACTTTATGTCCATCTGGTACTTCCCCCATGTCTCTGGAAAGAGTTTGTTTCCCTGACAACATCAGATTCTTTGGTCGCTTGGAGGAGTCCTGAGTATTGCTGAAGGCCATCTATGGTTATGCCCCTTTCTGAAATGTTTCCCCTCACTGCTGTTTTTACTTTCACATCAGCTCCCTGGAAGCATTGTGTCTATGCCTCAGCAGAGAGGCAGCCTGGGGAGAGCCAGCACTTCCCATGGGTTCTGACAGGCATTCAGACCTTGCGTCAGCTCCTTTGTCCAGAAGAATTACTGCTAGTAAAACAAAGCCACCAGGTGTCCTAGTGTGATACCTGTACTCCTTTGCAGCAAAAAAATGATCTGTGGGGATGTTTGCTTGGGAGAACTGTAGAACTCAGAGCTATGTGGCTGGAGACCTCCTCACAGTGTACTAATAAATACCTTGTGAAAATAATGGACTTCTCATAAGAGAGCATTTCTGCTGCCTCCACTGTTGAAACTTTCTCTAGATAAGGGGAAAGACTTGGAGGAGTTTGTGAATTGACAGGTTTTACCTGTACATTATAATTCATTATGACACTGCTGACAATTTTTCTGTGGCACAGAGGAAAAGTTATTTTCATAATAGAGAGTATGAAATTGTATTTTCATATCATGGCAAGGCAGAGTCATGCTGTCATGACAGGAAGAGACGAGTGCAGCTGCTGCACTAGGACCAAGACTGAACAGCAGCATCTCCACGCTGCAGAGAATCATTTACTGGTGCTTGTTTTTAATAACGTTTTTAAAACAACAAATCAGAACTTTCAGGTATAAATCCTTTATGGTCAGGACTTTAGGACAGCTCTAGGAGTCATCACACCTGTTTCCCATAAGCTTTTTACTCCACAGGCTGGAGAGTGGTTTATTAAAATGCTGTGCTTGAGCATGTTGTTAGAATCCTACCTTCCTGTGAATACACAGACCAGGGACGGACAGATGGTGTGTATGTGCACATACTGTCAATTTTACATTCAAACACAGACAATGCAGAAAAAAACAACAAAAATGTACCTTTTCTCTCTTATGTCTGACCCCAGCTGTCATGTACTTTATCAGTTAGATGTATTTGTGTGGTATTGATTAATTCTAATCAGGCAGAAAGGTCCCTTCCAATGCAAACTATTAAAAAAAAAGAAAAGACAAACATTTATCTGGACTGAACAAAGACTTTTTTCTCTTTAATTATCTTTCATTTCTCCTTTATATAGTCTTAAAATCAGTCTTTCAAGTATTTTACTTAAGAAATTATTTAAATTTAGCATATTTATCTTTGGCTATGGTTATAATTTAGGTTCTGCAGTCAGAACTAATAATCTCAGGAGAGATAATGACTTGCTGCATACCATGTTCTTTAGAAGAAATGTTTATGTTTCCCTCATTGGACTTTCTTCTCTTCACCTTTCCAGTCATCTAATTCAGTCAACATTTACTGAACATCAGCAATAATTTTTGTAATACCTAAATAATATATATTAATTTTGTTTTTATACCTGTTAACTTCTCTTAACAGTTGAAGCACTGAATATAAGACGTACTTGTGGAAATGTTCTGGCATGTAAATTAAAATATGAAATAATTACTTAATATTTGCTTTTTTAAAGGAATGTTAGATTCTGAAAATTGTCAGCTCTTCCTGCCCTATTTGTCTTTTTCTAAAGGATTCTTCCAAAACACCGGTCTATGTGCCCAGGAAAACCTTTACCATATGTACTCGTATTCTTTGGGTGAGTTAAACCTACATGAAGTACAAAACTTTGCAGCACAAAGTTATGTCCTCGCATGAAAGTTTAAAGCCAGTGATTGTGTTGTAGCTGTAGCAGCCTGAAGATAAAAATTTCCCCAGGTTGCAGAAGAGCTAATGCTTTTATTAGGTTAATAGACCATACTTTTGAACAAAAGCATACCTACTTTTTCTTCAGAACCATGAAGGGTTCTAATAAAATACATTACTGGCTCATAAAGAATCCCATTTTTTATGTGACTGCTTTATTCTTTTATTCTGACTCGTGAGAAAAATCAAAACTAAATGCTTTCCCTAGTAGAAATACTCTATTTTTTGAAACAGAAACACAAATCTTGTTTATTAAAAGATCTAGTTTCTTTCTCTCCCTACCCTACACTGTTCTTAATTTAAATTGGGATTCAAACATTTGTGGGTCAGAGGGGTTGAGATCTAAGGATCCCAGCCTAGCACTGGCTTGCTTTGCAAAATACAAAAAGCATGCTTCATACTGCCAATCAAACAGCTTCTGGAAGCAGTTACCTCTCTTTGACTGTCCTCATTATCATGAAACTGGCACTTTTGTATCTGCTTCTCACATGTCAGCTTCTGTTAATATGAAAAGTCTTCATGATCAGGTGGGGGCTCTACAAGTAAGTGAAGCTTTGTGGTTTGATTTGAGTGGCGGTGTGTTTAAGTACTGCTACCTTGTGCCATGACTGGAGGCTTGCTTTGCAGCATGGCTGGGAAAGCCTGCTACACCAAGCTAGGAGGACTGCCATTTTGCCACCAGATGTGTTGATTTAGGCAGCTTTTTCTTGCTGTTAAACTTCAGTAACATCATTTTTCTGTTAGTAATGTTGCTGACGTGCATGAGGTCTGCATGTGCATTAGGGAAGAGTGAGCCAATTTAAATTTCCCACAGAGCCTTGTCTTTGAAAGTTTCTGTGAAATGTTGGGTGTCTCTTCAAAAACCAGCACCCACCTCCCCCCTCCATCCCCTACCCTATCAAAACATTCTGTGATGTTAACTTCATGTCAAATACCGCACATCTTCATTATTGGGTTTGGTTATATTGCATACATGCTAAACAAATATACACTGCTCCTTGGTTTGTTCATACTGTAGTTGATTTGTTGCACAGAATTGTTTAGCTTTTTGGCTAGAGGGCTTTTGTTTTGGTAAGATTACAGTATTTCTTTGTGAATGGTTAGAAAATACTGTATTTTCATAGCAAATCTCTAAACTAGACTGTTACCTTTACCCTGTGATTGAAGATGCATGCAGATACAGAAGCATTTCTATCTGGGAAAACCATATGTTTTCATCTGGAATAAATTGTGTAGGGTAGTCTTTGATGAAGTGACCTTTTTGTGATTTATATTTTTTTTGCAATACTGGTAAAACTCTGCAGAATTTAGTGCAAATATTTAACGTTATAACTATCTTCTATTCATATTTTGAATGGTTCATATATTAGTGGGAATTTAATTGTATGGATGGTGCTATTATAAGAAATTCAGGAAGTAATTAACATGGTGGCAGAATAAGTCTTACATGACAAGCATCACTATTTTCAGTTTATATCCTCTCTTCATCTTCAGGTGTTTCAGTGGCCTGTAAATGCCTTAAACACAGTACTAATAAACAAACCCTGTGTTTTAAGGAGATGAAGTGGAGCAATTTCTGAGGTGCTGCAAAAATCTGCCATTTCTAGGCTTGCAGTTTGTCACCATTTGACTCTACAAAGATTTTATTAAGGAGTTGTAGGGGGGATCAAAACAGGAAGAAGCAGTCCATTTTGAAGGTAAAATCTGAACAGATGCTCTGGATGATAGGAGGGCTGCCTGCAGGTGTACAGAGCAGCAGGAGGTTTACACAAATCAACATTCATCTTCATTCTGAGAAATTCAGTAATGAAAACTGAAAGAAGCACATTAAGATCTTTAGAACAGGGAAGTCACTAATTACCACTGGCTTACAGCGCATCGGGCAAGGCTGGTACCAAAGTAAACTGGTGTTTTTTTACAAGGCTGTGAGGCTATAAATGATTCACAAACATTTATGACAGAAAGAAGACCAATAGCTTAGAAATGTGAGCTGTTATTTTCCTCTCTATATGGGGAAGCCTGTAGGATGTTAATGGTTTGTTCATTAAAGCATTACTCAGATGAATAATTTTATTGGAGTCTTGCATTAGCCACCTTAGCGTAATGGAACAGCTGACCTCTAAACTGGGCACTTGAAAAGGTGAAATTACTTTCCTGGATATGTCTGAATTTGTTGGTGCAGAGGTAAGGAAAAGAAAGCATTGTAAGTCCATTATATATTCACACTGTAAAATTTTACCAGCCACTGACTGAAGTCCAGTGCTTTAGAAGCATTTGTGAAAGAACAGGACTTGTGATGTTAAACAGTCAGCTCGAGTTATTGCCAGAAATATTTCCCTAGGGCACAGCTTATTTCGTTAATATGGTCATTCACCTTTCAGAGAGTGGAAAGGCAATGTTCCTGTGATACTGTAACCCACGCCAAAAGGCCATATGGCTTTGGGTCTGCCATTTTTTAGGGGATAAAAATCCTATTGAGTTGAATGAAACTTCTGAGTACAGAGACTTAAAAGCATCAGTCTTCATGGCCATAATCCAGTAAAGCCGTCTGAACACTGAGTGCATTCATATGCAGAGAATGGGGACAGACATAAGCAAGAATACATTTAAATAGTGTGTAATTGCTTCCAGGAACCAGTCAGGTTTCTAAAACTTTACACCTTGTGTTTACCTTGAAAAAAATGGGATATAATTTTGTTTTTCAAAGTACATTTCCTTTGAAACTAGCTTACACAAAATTATTTTAATGTTGTCAACACTTTCTTTCTGAGAAAATTTTGAAAAAAAGAAGGGGAAAAAAAAACAAAACAAAGGGAGAGAGGGAGGGAAGAGTTTTGACCAGATAGAATTGCTGTATTTTGACATTTGTTGCCAAGGGAATGTTAATCACCTTCAGCAAGTTTGGAAGTTAGTTCAGCACAGCTCAATCACTTACTGAACAAGGCCACAAAGCTTCAAAATAAGACACCTTACTAAGTCCTTTCTAGCATTCAAAGGGATGTTGTAATCTGAAAAAATCAACTTTCTAGTTTTCATCCATGCTCTATATTTTCCATTTCATCATGCATTGAACAGCAGATATGACCTTATGTGTCACTCAGTGATCTTTCTTGATGTATCTGCTTGTAAACAAAGGATAACAGAAAGAATGTAGATTGCAGCACTTAACTATGTAATAAATAATAAACTCACAGTAGTAAAATGTAAATGCTAACAGCAATGCTGACTGATCAAAAATATTATTAACCTGGAGACTGAAGCAGGTTCCAGAGGTAGCAGTGTTCTATTGCAGTGAGGTTCACAATGTGCATTGGGGTTCTAGACCTAACCTGCTAGAATACAAGTTCAAGTCCATATCAGAAATTTTTGGAATGTAACATTTTGATCTTTCATTTTCAACATTTTTTTTATATAAAGATTAACAGTAGAAGAAAACATAAGAATTTCAAAATGCTTTTTAGAAGGTACTGTGGGAAAGTTTCTGGAAAAGCACTGCAAAATTGCATTTCATTGTCCATAGTACTTCTGGAAACAAGTGATAGTGACACAGGAGATATCCCTGCTGTCTGGCCTTCTATGTGCCATGCTGAAAAGATTTTCCTCCTCTATTGACTTCTGGTGAGTGAAAAAAATTAACCAAAATACACTGGCTGTTATATGTTCCTGTACACCTATCACCTTAGTATTTGAACACTGCTGCACAGTCTTCCAGTGATCCTACCTCTGAAGACCCATCAGAATATCTTGGTTATATTATATTGTCCTTATGAGCTTCTGTAAGATGAGTAAGGAAGTAGGGAATCAGTAATGTCAGTCCACATGCCAGCAAAGAGTGACAATTCTGAGAAAATTCTCTCTTTGGCAACTAATCTTTAAACCTATTCTGTATTTATTCTAACAAAGAAAACCACGGGTTGAGAGCTGGTTAGGTTGAGTAAATAGAACTTATGTTTGTTAGATTTGCTTCTAACAAGTGAAAGGATAGAAGACTGTGACAGAAATTCAGTGGTACTGTTAGATATTTACTGCTAAAATAAAATTAATATATTGTAGCACTAGTTTGTGGTATGTAGTGCTTGTAGGGTTTTGGGTTTTGTTTTCTTTTTGTTTTTTTCTTTTAAAGTTCATAAACTATGACAAGTACCTGCTGTTGTTCTTTAAAAGCCCAGTTGTGGGCTTTTTTCACAGGATACCAACTTCTTTGTTTGGAGCTGTAAAGCTACACGGGAAAGTAGCTAAATTATGTGTTTCTTCTCTGGAAAGCAAGTTAGTACCAGTAGAACAGTACAGCTGTACATTTGTCTCTGATTCTGTATGGAATATCCTTCCCACAAAAAGAAAAAAACTCCCCAAAATGATTTGTGGCCTTAAAATGGACATTTGGTTGGAACGTGGTCCTTTAGATGTTACTACACTAATAAAAATGCACTGCAGTACAACAGATGAGTTTAATCTGCATTAATTATATATAATTATAAACCCAGTTAATAATGAGTGAGCAAGTATTACATGTCTTAGAATCAAGCTATGTTATGAGGCATTATGGTGAAAAAAGTCTCTTCTTGCATATGAAGTAGAGGGAGCAGTTAATAAACTGGAGTACAACCTGTAGAGGTATGAATATGCTAAGAATAATTGACAACATATGATGGTGATTCTTGTTGGTTTGGACTTATATGTGACCTACTTGACCTACATGATCTACCTGATACAGTGCAATACATAAAATACAAAAGCATTTCAGAAACAGCATTCCTAGATAGGTGTGGTGCAGGGCTGGAAAGGAAATTGAATTCCATGTCTATGTGCAGTCATTATGACTGTTAGGATAATCATAGCTATTTTTATCCATTTTATTTGCTCAGTGGTTTGTTAACCATCTCCACATTGTCCATCCACTGTTTTGAACAAAAGCATCCATATGCTTTCCTTCTGAGAATTTCCATCAAAGCACTGAATTTGATCTACATGTCTCTTCATGGCCTTACCATGCTTGCAGTGTATTAGAAAGAGGGTTAACTGACTTCCAATCGATCAGGAACCACCTTTGTTTATGTGGTTTGGTGAAGCCAGCCCCCTAGGGGCTACCATGCTGGGATGGCACTGCAGTTGACCTAAAAACCTCTGAGAGGCTGAACTACTTTTACTTCTTGGTTCCTGCTATGATGACATGCATGGAATTGTGAACGAGTAATCTGCAGCATACATGAAAACAGTGGAGATGTGTAGACCAGATACAGCCTCTGCCCTGCCAGTTTGCTATCCCTCTTGTAAAGATACTGTAGCACTTTGGGTGCACAACAGCACCAAGCAGAAAGGGTGAAATCTTGACCTCCAGTGGCAGAATCCTCTTGGTTTCAGTGGAGCAAGGACCTCACGCCAGATCACAGCCTGTTGGCAGGCAGAAATATCCTGTACCGAAGGCATCACTACCTGTGGGTCTCTTCAGCAGTCCTGCTATGAGCAGCCTCCCTGGATTTCCCTGGGAAGCGTGGCTGAGGAAGAATGGCTGAGCAGAGGCTTTAATGCAGAGCACTGGATTGCGCTGTTCGCCTGCGCAACAAAACGTTTCGGTGATCTTGGCAAGTAGGGTGTTCAAGGTAAGAGTGATAGTAAAGGAATCTCACTTTGTTTGATCCCTTACTACACTGAAGAAGCACTTCAAATATTTCTAGTAGTTTCTTACTTTTTCTTTTTTTTAACAGTATTCAGAAATACTTTGTTGAAAGGCAGTGGACCAAAAAAACTTCCATGCTGAAAGTCAGTTTTGTTTTCTATGAAAATATAATTCCAGTCTTCCAAAGCTCAGTTATGTAACATTTCATGAATACTAGAGGATTATAGGTCTGCAGGACCACTGTTAACAGGATGGAATCATATTATCCCTGCATTTACAGTTCATCAGTGGCTTCTGTAAAAGGATAATAATCCATCTCTCTTCCCATTTCTATGCCTAGCAGGCCACGTTGTGAATCTGAGAGATGTTTTTCATGATCTGCTGTGAATGAATTGCATGGACTACTGTCATGTACTCTCGCCCATTTGTTCCAGTTATGCAGCCTAAAGATTCTACCAAGGATCTCAGTTTTTGCCTACCCCTTGAACAAGTAAGAGGTAGACAGTAGAACTTGTGTGTTCAGGTCTGTTAAAAATGCTTTAACCACAAAGAAGAGATGAAACTGTCTCTCCTGGAGAGAAGGGGCAGCTGGTTCTTCTCAGAAGGCATAGACATGCTGGGATATGCACTTGGGTTTTGGGTTTCAGGGTACAGCAGGACAGACAATGTGATACAGCCAGTATGGCCTCAGTATGGACTGAGTGGCACCTGGAAAGAACAGAGGTGAGGTGATGAGTTTGCTTTCCTGAGAGACCAGTAATGAAGAGGTAGAAGGGGAAAGGAAGCAATACCCTGAGCCTTGGGGATAGTGTGGCCAGAGAGCTGTACTCATATTGAAGTACTCAGATCTCATATTGGAGCTCTCCCTTAGCACAGCTCTGGGTTTTGTTTGAGTTTTTTTTCTTTTCTTTTTCTTCCCCCTCTTTTTGAAGATGTCTCCTTGTTCCGAGTTGCTGTTTAGCAGTGTTGAATTGCAGCTTTCTTGTCTTTTTTTAGGCTCACCTGATGGAAAAGGTGCAAAATTCCTGTTATCTGTCAGTAGCAAATACAATGACTCATCTTTAACAAAGAGCAGGTTATTTATTTAGACCATCAGTGGTTATGGTTCTTTTAGTGGGAGCAGCTGCCTGCACATTTCAGAGAAATCCCATCAAGCTGTTCCAATGCATATCTGTGACATTCTCTGCACTGGCCAGTACTGAGGGACTTCCAGCTTCAGGACCCAAGAATATGAATTTCTTATCTTAATCAAAAGAAGTTCAGTAGCTCCGAAGGCTGCTTGTGAGGTTTGTCTTTGGAGGAGCAGGTGTAATGTAGTGGCATCGCTGGCTTACACATGTGGGTCCTGCATCCTCCTATGCAACAAATGTGGATATGAAAGCATTGTGAGCCTTGACTGCTTATAAGTTTGGCCTCTGTATTTGGAGTGGTTTTCCTTTTCCTAATGTGAAACACTTTGGAGACACCTCATCAAGGTGTATTCAAAATTAATTTGCACCTTAGAGACTTCTGAAGTCATCTTTTTGTTATTCCTGTTGGTAGATAAAAACAATAATGCTGCTTCTCAGAATTCTTTTAACTGGCAGGTTTTTATAGTCTTTCCAATAGACATTTACAATGAATTGGTTTATTTTACTGAATCTTTAAATCTAAATGTTAGCAGAGCTGTATTTTTACAGTCTTCTGTGGTTCAGGTTGCCCAAAAGCCAGTGAAATCCAGGTTATGTCAGACGCAGCAAAGTGTGGGATAGCTAGGGGCTCATCTAAGTGTCTGCAAACATTTCTGAATGCATAATATATAGCAAAGATCTGTGTTTGCTAAACTGTACACAGAGCATTTAATCACCACTGAATTTTCATGTGAACAAAGTGGGTTAGCACTTCTCAGTGCAAATAATGGTACAAATGGACTATTTAAAATGCACATGAAAATGGAAAATATTTGACCTTTTTTTGTCCTGCTGGTTCTTCTACAGATCATTCCTGAACATGTCAGAGCAGAGAAAGTTTTCAACCATGTTTGTTTTTAATGTATATAATTAACCTGTGGTTTGTTTACCACCAGCAGTGAAATTGAGTATGGGTATATAATGGAAACCCAGGAAAGTGTACACAGATACCTGTGCATGCTTACTGTTTAATTGAAAGCTGCAACTTGGATTAGTCCAGCTCTGGAAGATTTTGTTTCATGGAATGGCAGCATTGGAATGGGAGATAGTAAACATGCAATGGTATAAAAAGGTTGTAAGTAAGGAAGTAAATACAATTTTATGCTGTATGGGTTGTTGAGTGTGAACTTTCAGTCTGTAATCTGGGATGCAATGGCTGAGAGAGAGACTTTCTGGTCTGTGGTGTGTATTCTTAAAAGAAACTGCAAAATACACATGGATGTAACTCATTATAATTCTCTAGGGGGGTAAAATTCTACCCACAGGCTTAATATCCATTCTAAAGTGAAACCCAATCAGTGCTACCCATTGTTATAGTTTGTGCCTTATATTTGTGCAAGAATTCCTTATCCCAATAGATATTACAAATAAATACAACCAAAGATGTGATTTCCCTTAACTTTAGCTATGTTTTCCTTTATTACATGCAGTTTATCTAGAAGAGGGGGGTTTATATGTCTTTGACAAAATTATTTAAAGAAAAAAAATTGTTTTCCAAAATGAGTGGCTTGTCAAGGAAATAAATTCCTCTGGTCACTTATTTTTGGTAAGGAAATAAAAATTTGCAGTAGGAGTAGAATTTATTTCTCCTTCAAACCTTGCTTGTTTGAAACCCCGGTCTGTGCTTTGAGTTGCAATAATGTTTTGTTTTTGTCGTTCTATTCTGTACGCCCAAAATTCTCCAAATATTCATCCTTAAGGCTGAAATCTTTCATGGGTGACCTTTTCTCAGAGGTGAACTTATTTCTCAGTGGAGGAGAAAACACTGTCTAGTCCCTTTACTCATGAAGCTATGGGGAAGAGACAGAAATTTAATCTGCTCTGGAAGATTCTGGAAGTGAGCTTCATGTTTAGTATGTCATATGCTCAGTACAGAGCCATGATATGTGCTTTGCTGCTTTTAAGTTTAAAAAGTCCTTCCACAGTGGCAGGCAGTATATTCTTTGTGTTTCTCTATTACTCTTTCTGATGTAATTCTAAACAATTCCTGAATACTTAAGGAACTGTGACATCCACATTTGGACATGAAAACTTGTAAAGAACTGTCCGTTCTGCTTTTCTCTCCTGACTCATGGAATGCCAATGTTTTAATCACAGCAACTTCTGCAGACAGGCAAATACAGTTTTCCTTTTAAATAAATTCCCCCAAAGCCAACAAAGAAGAAAAGATTTATCTACACAACCTGGAGTATGTGGAGACTGTTGTTAATGTTTGTTCTTTGAAACTACAGCCAGGTGGCTGGGGACCTTTTTAACCACAAATAGGCAAGTACTCCAACTGATTCCCAAATCACCTCTTTCTGTCATAGCTTTGTTGCTGTGGATGAGTATTTGCAACGTGTCTGTGAAATCTAAGGAACAGAGGGAACAGAGTGCAGCGGGAACATCAGACATTCACTTTTTCTTTCCTTCCTACAAATCTGAAAGGCTACGAAATGCTGATGAAGTAATGAGGAAAAAAATAGTGGCAAAAGCAGATTATCTGGAAATTATTGATTATCTGGAGATTATCTGAAATTTTCAAGAGTTGAATGTTGCTCTTTGGTTACGCTGGCAAAACTTTGTGTCCTAAATATCTATTTATTTTTTTTCCTCCAAAACTCTTACCTGCCTGTCTAAAGACAGTGGGATCTGGTTTTCCACCTAGTTAACTGAATTCCAGGTGACATACTGTGTACATTTGAGGATGGGACTCTAAAAGCTTTGCAGTAAGCTTCCAGGGGGCAGGGGGGAATGGGCATATTCTAACAGCAGGCTGATTTTTCCTTCTGCTTTTGTACAGGTTTTTATCCTCTGTCTACCCCAGTCTGGCAATTCTTCATTTTTGCCCCCGTTCTACCTTCTCTCTTCAAGTGTCTTCATACTTCATTTGATGGAATTTTTGATGTATATTGATGGATTTTTTTTTTAAGTGGATTTTTGTGGATTTTAAAAAGCAGTGCTGAGTGATGTCTGCATGGAAATAACTGTGGATTATTAGGAGTTTGTCTGTACTGTGGTGCTAACTGTTAACACTTTGCTTCACGTTTGCAATGATAAGCTGATTTTTCTTCCTCATGGTGCTATTCTGCAACCCTTTCTTCTGCTGAGTGGTAGTGCTTATACTGACATGAACCTGTGGTGTACGTGGTCAGTGTGATTCCTTTTGATGTGCTGGTCTAATCGTGTCATTGTCCATCTGCCAAAACTTTAATGTAGCCACTTTCAAATCTGCACAAAAAGATCTAACCTGAGCTTTTTCTTGTCACTGTAGCTTCTGGCTTGTGCTGCTCCAGACCTTTCAGGCGCTGGTGCTTTCCTCACAGGAGTGTTGTGGAGACAAAGTGAGCACTCACAAATTAAAAGGATGGTTTCAACAATCTTTTTTTGCAGGTGATTGTGTGCTATCTATCTAGCATCACTTTGTGTCTGAAAATAGGTAACAACAGGCACAGTAGAGCAGGGAAACTGCTGAAGATTCAACTTAACCACTCCCAGTTAAAGAAAAAAGAAGTGAAAATAATGCTTCTGTTCTGTAGGTATTCACCTAGTACACTGCATCAACAAAATCAAACAGAAGCATTCTTTGGGGGATTGTAACCCAGAGCTTTTGTAGCAGCACATGAAATGTAAGGAATAATGCAGAGATGTTTTCTATAGGTGTGTTTGAAACATACACATAAATATTTTGGTTTACTTTTTCAGTTTTAGGTAAGACAATGTGTTTGGCAGCTTCTCTGACAGTAATTAATGATTCCTTGCCTAAATGGTCATTATATTTTGTCACACACATCAAGCTGTTCTGCTTCTCCACGGATAGTTCACTCCAACAGTAGCCAGAAAAAAATATAGATGAAGTTCACTGTAGTTTCAGTTGGTATAAAGTAGTAATAGTGGAACAAATTTTAGAGCCATTGCTTATGTGTGACCTCGAGACATCCAGGTCCTGTAATTTCCTGCAGCAATTCTAGCTTCTGGTCTGTTTGTAAGGCAGAGATATTTCATCCATCTCAGTAATGATCTTAGGTGTTTGCCTAATCCCTTACTGGTTTAAGAACTGGCACAGGGTTTCTCTGCAGCTCTGCTGTGTTCTCTGTGGGGTGTACATGCCTCTCACTGAAGCCTTAATTCTCTCCTTGTGTCATTGATCTTGACTGAAGGCACATGGGCAGGAAGCTTTTGCTGGGTTTTCTTTAGGTAAAATAGAGAAATTTAGATAATAATACTTTCACTTCACTTTTAGACTCAGTCTTTTCTTTAGGGAAGTCGTTTAGACAGTGAAACAGAACACCATTACTTTTTAGGAATATTTGATGTAAATGTATTTCTGCTGTATAAATTCTGTTTATTGTTTTTGCAGCCTTTCCCTGGGCATAGGTTCTTAGTTAATAATCACAGAACCATGGAAAGTTTTGGGTTGGAAAGGATCTTTATAGTTCATCTAGTCCACTCCTCCCTGCAGTGGGCAGGGACATCATCACCTAGAGCAGGTAGCTCAAAGCCCTGTCCAGCCTGGCCTTGAATGTCTCCAGGGATGGGGCATCGACCACCTCTCTGGGAACCCAGGCCAGGGCCTCACCACCCTCAGTATAAAAAACATTTTCCTTCTCTCTAGTCAAAAGCTCCCCTCAGATGCAAATCAGATCCTAGGTATAGGAACACCAAGTCTGGCACAAACATTTTGTTTGTGAGATGAGATGCCTTGTCAGGGAACACTTGATACCAACTTCAGAAAAGAAATCGGGAACATTCTTTGAGGTAGAAATATTTCAGACCTTCACAGGAGTTTACTGAAGGACTGCAGTAGTGCCTAGAACCCATTTAAAAAGCTAAAGCTGTTTGGAATATCAGAGTAGAGAAGAACTGTGGAAGAGGGCAGGCATCTGTGATGAAAAATTACAAACACACTTCCTCTCTTTAGGAACTGCTTGTAAAGCTTACAGTGGTCATGTGATAATGAAAAATGAAGGCCATGCAGCTTATCCTGGCAAGAATTCAGTCGTCAGTGAAGACACAGCTCAGTATGATGCCAAATGTATAATTACATTATAATCTTCTACAAAGAGAAAATGATTTTGGAGATTTTAGATATTAGAACCTTGGACCTTTTCTGAGAACCCTGTACACTGTTAAGTGACTGCAACCTGGAGTGCTTGAAAAATATAAAAACAGGGACAGCTCTGTAACCATTGGAGTAATGTAGAGTCTGTTGCTGTCAGAGAAGGGTCTGTCTGCTGGGCTCCGGATTTAACAGGAGGTTGCCAGCAGTTCTGTCAGTGCTGTTTCAGAAGCTGGAGAAAAGAAGAGTTGGAACATAACCCATTCTTTCCAAAACATTCTAAAAAAAAGAAAGGAGAGCCATTCAGCCAATCCGTGATGTCCAGGGCTGCAGGTGAATTCCAATGTGCAGAAATCTCAGAGTTGAACTGCACAGTATCAGGTTCTGTGAGAAGAGGTCGAACTGTTCCTGTGTATTATGGCATGTGGCACTCTTCTGTTTCCTTAGGAGAACTTGTTTTGGCTTCCACAGCCTTTGGGGTTTTTTTATTATTTTATTTATATTAGGAAATTTATATTAGGAAAATTAAACTATAGTAATACAGAATTCAGCAGATTTCTGTTCATCCCAGAGTGACAGAGGACATGTAAGATTTTTAACATTACACAACCCTCTGGTACATGAGATGTTCATTTCCCTTCTAGCTCCTGACCCATTTAAAACTGATTTGTGTGATGTCCTTTACATATCCCTTCTAGTACAACCTCAATTAATCTTTTCCCAATTTCTCCATTTGCTGCAGTTATTTTCACATGATTGATCACAGCAACCATTAGGGATGTAAGGTTACAGGATTTTGGAACAAAAAGCTGGTGAGACAACATTATACCAGGCTGTTTTCAATGACAAACTGTAAATAGAGGGTATGATGAGCGGTGATATTCTGGCTATTAGCATCTTTGACCTGCAGACTCAAGGAAAGTGTAAGTGTTGGAAGAAAAGAACATGCTTAAAATTCGTGTTCTAACTTTATTATGCAACATAGCATTTGTCATGTTTAAGACCAGAATTTCCAGAGTATCAAGTACCAGAATTTCCAGAGTTACAAAAGTAACTTCATTGCAGCTTTAATTTGGGGCTTTTCAGATCTCGATGTTTTTAACATTGCAGGAGGTCCGTGCCTTTTCAGAAAAGTTATTTCCCACTTCTGGTAAGCTGTGACTTGCACGTTGGAGTAAGGGCAGCTTCAGGGGGATTATGTGAACAGTAATCTCTGTGTGAAAAGCAGGGCTGGGGTATTGAAGAGTTGTGTTCATCCAGACTGGATTTGATGTTTTCATCTACGTGACTGTCTACTGAAATATTCTGGAAGTGCTGAAGCGAAGCAAATAACTTGAACACTTGCAGTGAAACATGACCGATGATGTCTCACCATAGTCATCTGCTGATCGTGTTTCACATAAGCACTTTATGTATCTGTTGTGCTGGACTGGAAATAATGAACTGAGGAGACAATCTTAAGATGAATCGATAGAGGCTACGTCATGAAAATGTGATGTTGGGGAGTTGACGTCCAAACTGTGAAAAGCTATTTGACAATCAGTGGAGGAATGTCTATGTTCAGATGGAAAAGACATGGTTTAGCATTTAGCATAGGATTCACAGCATCAATTGATACACAGCCAAATGAAGAGAAAAAGATTCTAACACCTTCAGATCTTAGTGAAAAAAATCAAAATTTTATTTACTAATCTACCCAGTTTATCTCAAAAATGTGGAAATAAAAGTTCCAAGATGAGAAGTAACTCATGCACTGTAACATGGAATTGAAGACAAATTGTATTCAGTGCTGTGCCTTGCCCTCTATACGTCCAGATGTGCTTTTGAGAAGGCAACCATTTTTATAGTCTCATGTGATTTATTCAAATGCATAGTGAAGAAATACACATTAATTGATTTCACTTTCCTACCCTTTGTCTTCTTTCCAAATGTCTCAGTGAGGTGAAATGTGAGATCAGTGGCTTAATGGTGGATGTGGAATTTGGAGAGCAGGGAGATACTTGAACAGAGTTCTTTTTGAGTATTGTAAAGTGTCGTGATTTATAATTAGGGATAGACAATAAGAATGTTTTAAAATACAGCTGGTATAGACTAAGATGAGTTGTTTTGTGAAACAAAGCATGACTCAATTGTCCTTGTGCACCGGACTGTCAGAAAGAGTTGCTCTAGTGCACTGCTTTTGGTGAAAGGAAGTTAGGGGAAACTCTTCTCTGTTCCATAGCAATGAGTACTTACTACTGGACTTTGTGGATGACCCCATCAAAGGATACGACTGGCCTGAAGAGGCAGGCCATCTGAGATCCCGTGCTTTTCCAAGGCAGGTCCTGGTCGTTGCCAGCTAGCTGGAGTTTTGAAGGCTCATCAGTTTCAGTAAAGCAGTTCCTGACCCTACAACATCACTGTATGACATAATTTGTAGGAGAGTAATTGGGAGAGATCCTATAATGACTAAATGCAAAACCAACCTGAACACGATCTAAACATGCTGTGAGAGGAGATATTTCAGGATGATTATTGTTTGGTGTGGTTAAAAAAGACCCATGGTGACCTAAACTGATAATGATAGATGTTTGTAAACATTATTTGTCACATGCTTGCAGGGAGAGAGTAACAAGACTTTGAAATGTGCACTACCCTTTCAACACATTAATGCAATGTCTGTAATTTGCTTGTCTCACAAGACCAATCAAGCAAGGAAACGTGGTCTTAGGCAAAGAAACTGAAGAGGAGAGGGAGAAAGTGATGGCGGAAGCACATCATTTTAATCAGGGAGGAGGGGAAACCACCCCTTGGGAGGATGCCCATGAAATGGGTATGTTTGGTAAAATTACTGAGGTTCATATAGCAAAGCCACAAAGTGTATGGGATGCATTTCCCATGTAGCAAGGAAATAGAGATTTAACAACAAGAAAGCAAGGGGATACAGTAGGCACACCGGAATGAGTGCTGGCTCACACTGCTGTGTCAGTGCACAACCATATGGAGATGGTCAACAATCCCAGAACTGTCCAGCTGCATCAGCAGAACTTTTCACAACACTAATAAACTTGGATTTCCTTTCACTGTGCTCCATTGTTCTTTGTAAGACAGCCTGAAGTATTCATCCTCTCTCTGGAGGGGTTATTCTGGGACAGTAAAATTGGGCTGTGGCACTGGCAGGGCACAGCACTCTGCTAACACATTGGAGTTTCTTCTGATCAGGGCTGTTAGCCCTTTGAGTGTCTGTGCTGTGGAGATGCATTACCCTGGGTCAGTGCTAGTGTGGGGGTCTCTGTACCACGCTATGCTCTCCAGGATTAGTGTTCAGGCTTCCAAGCAAGACTGTCAGGTGCAGCCTGATGCCTTCTGGAATAATTTCAAACCTGCTCAATAAATAAATTTGAGATAACAGCACTACTGAGCATACTTAAACCCTGGGACCAGAGCAGAAGCATTACATTCCATGGCAGGTCATTCTGTAATTTTGGAGCTAGCTTGGACATGGAGAAAGAGAACACAGAAGTATTTATAGGATGTGTTATAGCACAGTTTCTCTGACATCTTCCCTTTACATTTCTGTACTTCACGTGCAGCTTACTCATTAGACTGTAGTTACAATTGCTGTGTGTTCTGTAGCATTTACTTCAGTGGCTCTGCAAACTGCCGCGTTCAGCAAATTTCAGGTGTGCGGGGTCTGTTCAGCCACAATGCCAGTAGAGCAGAAGCTTGGATCTTGTGTACTTCTGGCTTGTTCTGACAACAGGCCTGGTATTTTTACATAAATCTGTACAAGGCAGTTATTTTGGTCACGGCCAGAGACACTGAGATCCAGTTTACTGACCCATAAGGAAAACCTCTTTATGCTTTTGTAACTCTCTGCTCTTAGTCAGGCACATTTCCTACTCTATTGGATGTCAAATCTCTCTTTGCTTAGTCTGGTGGAGAGTTGTGGTATTTGTTACTGTTGCAGGATGTGTGTTCCTAGAACCAGAAAGGTAGGTCTGAAAGCAAGGCAAGAAATCATCTGGTATCCACGCCTCTCAACAGAATGAAATGTGTAAGTGAGCAATTCCAACAGATTTTCTTTTTTTTCTTTAAAGTGTCTATCCCTATCTGTGCTACTTCTCTATACAATCCATTGCAATGCTTTCCTTGATGGCATTTAAATAGTTTTTTTCTCATGTGCTGTCCACTGTGATCACAGTGAACAGATGATTTTCTTCCTTTTTTAATATTTGAAAAAGATACGTAATTCCTGTAACTTTTCTCTTGGCAGCCTTGGTCTCCTCAGTTATTACTCTAAATTCAAGTGGGTTTTTTAAAGACTCACGTGCATGCTCAGAATTTTCTTCCCTCTTGTTTAGAAGAGAAGTTTTAAGTGGGGGGGAGGGTGTCAGGACACCGCAGGAGTTATAATGCCCACAACTATTCACAGCACTTCAGCTCTGTATTTTTTGTTGTTAAAGATTATGAAAGGTAACCAGATATTTTTACAGGCTCTGATCTATTTACTCCACTTTGATATTTGCTGGGTTGGGCAGAACTGGAGAGGGATTTACAGCAGGACAAAGTATTTGGCTTGCACTGAGCTTGTGAATTCACTGCTGTGATTCTTCTTGGTAGGGCTGTAGTATGGCCAGCAGTTGATTTTTTCCACTGTGAGTACAGACATTTGTGCACGTTGAAATGTGTGCTTTTTAAATTGTTTTTAGGTTTGAGTCTGTTTCTGCAAGTTAGCAAGACCGTTTCAGTTTTAAGCTTGCCCTTTGTCATCTTTGTGTTCTCTCAGCTTTCTCTTTTTCATAAACTTGGTTGAGAATATTTATTTCTTTTTCTAAACACATAAATAGTTTCTGAAGAGCCTTATTGGACACATATTTAAAACCACACGGGAGAAATTCCATATGCTATTGTCTTCTGCTTCTTGTAGTCACACCCCCATGACCCTATTAGAGAAATAAATGAGACTCAGCCAACCCAAATTGTCTTAATTCACTTGTCACTTTTCTTTTTTTGTGCTTGCAAATGCTCTTTTTTTTTCAGAATTACAGTTGAATTTCTGTTACCTTACTCTTCCATGTTCTACTATTTTTTAAGGAATCTCTTCTTTTAAGGAATTTTATTTTTTTTTTACCATAGTTCTCTAGTTACCTCAATTTAATCACGACTCTCAGGCTCAATCTGGGTAGGATGGGATGAAACTAAACAGTTGAAAGCTGCCAGGTTATTGCAAATATTCTTTAATGTGTTCTTTTCACTATTATTCTGAAATCTTTCTTTTTTTTTTTTCCCACTGATTTTAATTAATGATTGCTACTGGTCTTTCAAAACAAGTCTGAAGAAAATAAAAAAGTAAAAGAAAAAAAAAAAGCAGTGAACTCTTTTTTTTCTTTCAGAGTATAACCTGTCTTTGGAGATTCCCCTGTAGTGCTCCAGCATTTACTTCAACATCTTCCTACTACTTCAACATTTCCAGAAAAGCTTCTTGCTGTGTTTGGTGTCCCTGGCTAATTCAAGTTCATTTCATGTTTTTCTAGTATTGATTTTTGTCCTTTACATGTTTGTGTTATGTTTTAAATTCTATTTTAGTAATCTGACCTAGTTTCTATTTTGGATAGGCTGCTTTCATCCTTCGGAGAAGGTAAGAAATATTTGGAGATTAACCCATTTGATCTTTTTCTCTCCCTTCTCCACGTTGTGACTATTTATTGTAGGCCACTCTGTGTTTGTCAGAGTGGTTTGGTTTTGGTTTCTTTTTTTTGGCCGTCCTTTTTTTTTGCTAAAGGAAAAACTGTATCATGAGAGAGTAAAATGCATGAGCCAAATGCCTCCTGCATGCATGTGGTAGGGTAACTTAGCTGCAGAAAGCAGCAGCAGGCTATACCTGTGGGCTTTTTGCCCAGTAGAATTAGGTTGCAGAAGAATGAGTGGTCATTAGTATGAGAAGGAAGGCTTGTAATCTTTGAAATGCAGAGACTAGACCTGGGACTTGCCTTGATCTGTTGGAGAAAAATGAGCAGTTCAGGAATAGATTAAAAACTGTGCTGTAATTTACTTGAAGTAAAAAAAGTAAGGAGATCTGACCTATAAAAATTGTACTGAAATGTAACTGGTTAGAGGAGATTAAATGGCTTCATGGTGCAACTCCTTTCAGTCTGAGGTAACGAGTGGCACTCACTAGAGAATTATTTCACCAGGAGCTCCAGCAGCCCCTCAGCAACGGGGAAGGGATACCACGGGTGACAGTGAAAACAAACAGGACTTGGGGGCTTTCTTTGAGCCTTGGTGCAGCTCTGGTCCCTATGAGCTAGCTGCTGGTTTCGACGTAAGCACAATCATTATACAGCAGCAGAGGTATGGATGAGTTGGATGCCTTTGTGTAGCCAAATGTTGGTGTCTCCTGGACGTAAATTCTTTTCTTTTTGAGCTTAGTAGCCTTATTTCTAATGTCACTCTTCCTCTGCGGACTTTCTTGTTTATTCATTCAGACATTGTTTTGCTTGGTACTGCTGCAACAAACGGGATATTTTTGCTGACTGTCCTGAACAAACACATTTGATAATTAATCTGAGAAAACTGAACTGTTCAGAAGTTTTCTGAATTAAGTGAAGAGAAAATGAGTTACTGGGATCTGTTTTTTCAACCTGTTACCCAGTGAAGTGTTTCTGACTATGGTAAGGGTTTTTTTCCTTTAATGATTTAAATATTGTGAGCAGTGCATTGCAATGTGACTGTGCATAAGGCTTCCTAATGAAGCAGTAGCATAATGTAATTTAGTTCTTGGAGCTCAGCCATTTGATCTTTAGTGTGATAGTAAAATGCAAATGCAAAAGTATCATATTCTTCAAAGCAAATCCTCACGGTTTGGAGAATCGCAGCTGCCGTATAAACAGAGAAGTAGTTCTGTACAGCTACTACTCTCACTGCCCTTATCCTCCCCTCAGCTGAAAGTTTACCAAGGCACTGCAGGCTGGTTTCAAAAAGGTTTACATCACTGAAGATTGGAGTACAGAGTCCTACAGAAGTTGATGTGTTTGTGCTAGTATAGAGAGCCACAGTTCTGACAGGAAGGGTCTCTATCTATAAAAGCTGAAGATTCTGTGCACTAATGAGGAAAGTGGAAAATATAGGAATTTTATGTTGAATATTTCTGGATTTTGATATGTCAGGCAGGCTGCTCGATCTCTTGGCTATGTTAACTGTACCATATTGTGAGCATATGGCTCTTGGCTTTCTCATAGCTACTATCATGAATTGTCTACTCAGGAAGAGCTGAATGCCTTCTTTTGATATCAAAGTATCTGCTTTTCTTTCTTGACTGAATAACAGAAAATTTACAAACTCACTACCTGTAGATTTTGTAATGGGCAGTATTGTTTTGTGTTTTGTACACAGTAACTATTTTATGCTTTAGATTCCTTCTAAAAATTAAATCCCTAATCTTTTCTGAAGTAAAAAAATCTGCAGAGTCCCCCAGGGACCAGTGCTGGGTCCAGTCCTGTTCAACATCTTTATCAATGACTGTGAGGGTGGGACAGAATATCTTCTCAGCAAGTTTGCTGATGACACGAAACTGGGAGGATTGGCTGCATCACCTGAAGGCTGTGTGGCCGTTCAGCAAGGTTCGGACAGTCTGGAGAGCTGGGCAAAGAGGAATCCAGTGAGGTTTAACAAGAGCAAGTGCAGAGTCCTGTGCCTGGGAAGAAGAGTGGGGCCAGCAGATTGAGGGAGGTTCGTCTCCCCCTCTACTCTGCCCTAATGAGCAGTCCCCTGGAGTATTGCATTCTGGGCTCCCCCCTTGAGGAGAAACAGATCTGCCCTGCTCTGGCAGTGGGGTTGCACTCGGTGATCTGCGGAGGTCCCTTCCAACCCCTGAAGTTGTGTGATTCTGTCAGTTTCTGAGAAATGTATTCCACTGCAGCGACAGAATGATTTTCTTTTAGCCTTCATTACTGACTAGGAAGACTTGATTAACATTTCTGACTTTTGACATATGGTATTTGATGAACTCTTTGATCTAAGGATTTGATAGCGATATATGGGGCCTTCAGTAGAAGACCAGCAGTTCAAATCTGACTTTTTTTCCTCATGATTAGAGGTGACATATAAAAGCTGTTCTCTGTCCCACTGGCAATCAGCTCTGCCCATTTATTACTCTACCAGTGCCCACATAATTACTTGAAGTTAAGCAGAAAGTATGTCTCTAGTCCCATGGAAGTTGGTGACATCACTTGTGTTTTCATTTAGATTTATGTTTGCTGAATCAGAACCTGAGTAAGAGAATGACTTTAGTAAGAGTAGGTGCTAAGTCTCTTATGAATCAGGTCCTTTAGTTAAAGTTATTTCTAAAAAATGTTCCTTACAGAAAAGGAATGAGTTTTAATGACTTTGGAACAGTTTTTCCTGGTGTTAATGGATAGTCAATCTGTTGGAAAATTCTGTACTTCGCCCTGGAGAGAAACTTGCAGAATAAATTATTACTTAACCTAACAATAAAGTTTGGGTCAGTTCCTTGAAAATAAATTATTGCTCATTTGAAGGTCATGCTGTGGTTGGTATTGTTTCCAGCTCAATGATTCAAAGCTTACTCATCCTCTTCAGTTTCTCCTGGGTTGGTGCCTTGTGTGTAGGAGCTGAGTCTGAGCTTGACCAGGACCAGTAGGCCAGTGTGTTGGTCTCTGTTGATGAAGTCAACAGTAGTAACATTCACCAGGTTTTGCAGCGTGGTACTCTTCAGGTACAAGCTCTCAGGGAAAAGAGGAAGGAATCTGCCATCTCTGACAGAGGAGTTCAGCAGCCTCATTTGGAAGCAATCATAATTATCCCATTATTTCCAGAGAAGAGTAAGACTGTTGCATTTCCTCCAAGTTGACAGCAAGTCATGGATCCTAACCTTCCTTGCACATCCAGTCAGACCCAGAATTTTCACTTGGGAGGGGGGATCCTGTTATTCAGAGTGTGCAAAGCACCATACTCCTGCAGCTGTACTGACCACGCAGCAACCAGTGAGGGAAAAGGTGCCAGGATTCTTTAATACCACAGAAGAGAAACCTTTCCTCCCCTCATATTGCTCGTTGGCTATATAGCTTTCCCCTGCTGACTGCCTCACTTTTTTTTTTTCCTGTCATGTATATGCATTTATTCCACTATTTTTGCAGTTTACTGGAATGGCAAGTTTAGCCAGGTCAACTAAAATGTGTGTTTTGTTTTTGCTAGTTACTGCAGAGTTACTGTAGGATGGTGAGGTTACCAGCATTGGAATTTTCAATACATGGTTTACATACTTACCAGCAGCTACACATCTTGTTCTTTTGGAAGGATTCTTACTAATTGTCATGAAGATAACTAGGCACAAGTCCACAGGCAGACCCTCCTAAAGAGTGCTGACAGATGTACCAAGTTGTCCACCAGCACATGGCACTGGTCCAGAGTTATCAGCAAGTTTCCTTGCAATATAGCAGCTAGTGACTGCAACATAGGAATGCTCTAGAAATAAACGTGTTCTGATAGAAAATATAATCCTCTTACAGAGATAATAAAAGTGTGGGGTTTTGATTATCTGACGAGACTGTAATTATGAAAATTGTTTTCCAGTGGGAATTGTTATTATGTGGTTAGATTTTTGGCAGCTTTCTGTGGTTGTTACTGTGGCATTAAAAGGCTGAATCAGCAGCACACTTGAACATACTTCACTGGCTTTCACAAACCTGAGTTTTCAGGGCTGTTTAATACCATGCTCAAAAGAATTTTGAATGTTTTGCATTTGGGTGGTTTTTTTCTGTCCTGAAGCTATTGGTGATACTGATTTTTTTATGTCTAGAAATTTGCATTCTGTGACTGGTTAATAAGGACAAATTATTTTTGTCTAAGTTAGGAGTGTCTAAAAAGAAGGAAAAATAGTTAATAACGGACATTCCACGGTGCTGTGGTTTGAACGTGAACAGACTGAGCATGGAGGGGGACAGGTGATAGCCCCAGGACCCTGAGGGCAGCTGTTACCCCTTCACCTTCTGTGCCACAGTCCACAGAAGAAGGAAACAGGGAGTTTGGGGTGGCTTCTTTCTTCCAGGGCTCTGAGAGCTGTGAGGCCATCTCAGCACCATGTGCACCACCCAATCCATTGCCATCCGAGAGCGAGTTTCCTATATAATTCTGTATCCTTCTTCCCTTAATGTTCCTTCTTAGGCTTTTACTCCTGTTGTTAATTAAATTTATTATAGTCTTAACTTCCAATCTTGAGTGAGGCATTTTTCTGTTTCCTTATTCCCCTTTTTATCCTCCCGTGGGAGGGAGAGGGGAAGGGGGCTAATCCATCTAAGGTTGTCCTGAGCCTTAAATGGAGACACACAGCTGCTGTGTGGGTGTTTTAAGTTGGGGAAATATACACAATGCAGGTGTATGCATTTGTTAAATACTCTCTTGGGTGAGGAGTTTGTTGTTAGAGTATGAGAAGCACTTTAACAGAAGAGTATTTTCCACGTTGCAATTTCCATATACAGTATCTACTTGGATCACAGTTCTGTAGAGAGAATGGGGGACAAAGAACATTGAAATTATGCTGGATGCTTGGGTAATTTGGAAACAGACTTCTTTGTTTTCAGTGGATGATTCCTAAAAAAAACACCCCAAAAAGAACAAAATAAAAACCTCACCAAAAAAGCTCCCAACACAAAAGGAATCCCCCAAACCAGGAAATGAATGATAGGAGTAGTTTTCACTGATATTTGCTAAGTGTGAAAAATGTTGGAAGTGAATGATTATTTAGGTTTGAAAGAATATGGTTGCCAAGGTTCTGTGGGACTGCATGTGCAGAATCTTCTTAGCTCCCTATTCCAAGCTGTGGAGTGATCTCAGAGTACAGCTGGCCGGCTCAGAGCCTCCAAACAGGCTGCGGGCTTGCAGGAGTCCAGATGGCTTTTTTTCCTGTTTGGGACCACTGTTCCTTTCTCCATGACTCCGGTGCCAGGTGCTATTATTCTTCCCATATCTGTAATCACTAAAAGGATTTATTTTTTACTGTTACTATTATTGACATGCTGAGAACGTCATGTGCATTTAACAAGTTTCCCTCAGATTGTCACGGTCCCACGTAATTGTGAACAACTCCTGCCTCTTCCTATTCCATTCCCTTCTCCCCCCAGCCTGATTGCTCTCCAGAACGTGTGGCTATAATGATGTATCCCTCTGCCCACATGTTGATTTTCTCCTTTCCATGTAGTTTCTCTTATCTCTCTCTCTATAGCATGACCTGTTTCTGTTGGCTTGGGTTAGGAGAAGAGCATCCCTCGTGTTCAGTTTGTGCAGTGCCTGTATGCTGAGGCTCTGATCCAAACTGCTACTGTGCAACCCTACAGCAAATTGCTCCAGCAGAGGATCCTTTACCCTTTGTCACTCTCTTTTGAAATGTCCAAATACACAACTGCATCTTACAGTTATGCTGAAAGAAGTTTATATTAGAAATGTTAGATCTTTTTCCCTGAGCAAGAATAACTGTAAAAGCAGACTAGTAGAATAACATACAAAAGATTTGTCCCTTTCAGAAGGCAGTTATGCTTCTTAGCTTTGAAGATCAGGTCTGTGAAGGATTCCACTTTTTAAAACTTCTGTTCTTTTCAGAAACGATGTTTAATACTAATAATCTAAAAAGCAAAATGATTAGCCATTGAGTGTGATTTATCATTTTAACAGTGAAGTATTGTCTTGCAAAAAAAGCTTTCATGCTGCATTAATACATCACAAGAATAATCTAGAAGAAAGGAAACATTTCAGAAAGTTTATTTTCCTGTTAAATAAACTTTCTGAGACAAAAGTACTGCAGTTTTTATATAAATATAACTTAGAGTCCTGAAATTATAAGATATTATGTTGATTGTAGTATGTCTTGGGGTGGATGAAAGAGAGAACATAATTTACTGCATTTAAGTCTCAGCAACCCAAGAAATTGCACGAATATTCCAGAATTATAAACGAAAAGCACTCTGGCTGCTGGTAGATCTTAGAATTTGTGAGTGTGCTGCAAAGACTGATAACTGTAATGAGATGAAAGTAATTAAATTGAAACTAATTAGGCAACGCTGAAATGAAAGAAATGCCTAAGTCAACTGCTTAAAAAACAAATCTAGAAATATGCAAGCAGACTTTTGTTGTTCATGGTATTCACATTTATTTTGCAAAGACACATATCGTGGTATCCCCTTGGCTTGAGGCGATTTTGGATCAAAGCTGTGTTTCCTCAGATTGCATCTAACAATGGACTACTCTAAACTCATTAGTAACATGGTGTTCATCTCAGAGGAGTGATCGCTGGTGAGAAGTACACAGTGGCACAGAGTCCTGATGGTGAAGTATTCAGCACTTGTTGAGCACATGAAGCTAAGTTTCTGTGTGAAATGTGGCAAAGGTTTTAAATGCTACCTGTGTCGAGATGGTTTCTGCTTGCTAAGTTATTTGGTCGGCTGAAGTTATTTGGTAGTCTGCTATATCTGCTATTCTTTCCGCTTGTTGCCTTTAACTTTTTCTCTACCTCTGTCTTTGCTTTTTAACTTATTTTTCTACCATATTTTTTTTCTCCCTTATCCGCTTAATTACATATCTTTCCTTCATTTTCCCCATCATTTTTGCTTCCTCAAATGCACGTCAGAGCCTATGCCCCAGTCACAGTCTCTCTCGTTCTCCAGAGCATGTAGAGAATATGTGAAGACTGGAGGAAATCACTTATTTATATTGACTGTTTGTAACTGGCAGACTTCTGCTGTGTTAGATGTTGAGCGAGGTCTTTTGTTGCTGGAGGCCAGGGAAGGTGGGCTTCTGCACACAAGTCTTGCTCGAGTATGATGTCTTCTGATTTGTACAGAGGAATGACTTAGTTTTTAAAGCCTATTTAGATACAATGGCTTTTTCCCTTTGAGTTTGTGACATAGGCTTAAAGTAAAATATTTTCAGTGTGACAAAACAAGAGATGGAGATGCTGTCTTTTTGCTCCTTTACAATGTAAGCCAATTGTTTTCCACACTTTATATCTCACCTGCAATTTGTGTTTTATTTTTTTCCTTCATTTATTTTCTTCAACACACCTGGAATACTGTGTCCAGTTTTGGGCTCCCTGGTTTAAGAAATGGGGATCTACTGGAGAGAGTCCAACAGAGCTATGAGGATGATGAAGAGACTTGAGCATCCCCCCTTATGAAGAAAGACTGAGGGAATTGGGGCTGTTTAGTCTTGAAAAGAGAAGACTGAGAGGGGACCTTATTCATGTCTATAAATATCTGAAGGGTGGGTGGCAAACGGAAGGAGCCAATTTCTTTTCTGTAGTGCCCAGCAACAGGACAAGGAACAATGGATATATAAGGTTCCACCTCAACATGGGGAGGAACTTCTTCAGTGGGATGGTGAAGGAGCCCTGGAACAGGCTGCCCAGAGAGGTCGTGGAGTCTCCTTCTCCAGAGACTTTCCAAACCCACCTGGATCTCTTCCTGTGTGACATGCCCTGGGTGACCCTGCTCTGGCAGGGGGGCTGGACTTGATGGTCTGTAGAGGTCCCTTCCAACCCCTAACATTCTGTGATTCTATAATTCTAGGATTCATTAAGTTTCTCCAAACTTAACTGGAGTTTGAAGTACACGTGGTGGAGGAGAGATATTTGCTAAAATATTTCCTGCTTGCCACCTGCCAGGTTTTGTGGAAAATGAGGTAGTTAGCCTTCCACCATGGCAGGATTTCCATATCCTGGACAGTAGGAGTTTTGTGCATCAAAGATGCAGAAGAAGTGATTTAGATGTGTATGTTTTTGAATCTAACATACCAATATATCACTTATCCTTTACCCTGATGGGACTATTCAAGGAGAACTTTGTTACTATATAATTCCCTGAAAAGGAAGATTCCCAACTTTCCATAAAGCTACAGAATATTCACTTTCAGCCCTTGAATAAAAAAGGTAGTGTCCCATTTTAGCTGAAAGGGACCTGCAGAGATCTAATGCAATGTTTTGCTCAATGCAGAGCTAAGTTCAACGTTAGGTCAGGCTGCTCAGGTCCTGTCTGATCGACTTCTGAGTGTATTTAAGGATGAAAATTTCACTGTGTCCCTGTTACAATGCATCATGAGCTTGCGGTGAATTTTTTTTCACCCTGTAAGTCTTGAATGGCAATTTGCTGTCCTCTTATCCTTTGCTGTCTCCGCATCTCTGAGAAGAGTCTGGCTCCATCTTCTCTGTAGCATTCCTCTTTGTAACGAAGGCATAAAATGGGATCCTTCACTTTGTGCAAACTTCTCTTCAAGCCTGAGTAAATCTGGTCCCTGAAGCCTCATGCTCTGTGCTCCAGCACAGCTGAAAACCCTCATTTTCTTCTGCTGAACTCCTGAAAACTTGACAAACCTGAAATCTTGTGATTTTTGAAGAAGGATAAAATATTCTTCTCTTTCTAATATTTTCTATAATATTTCTATTGTCTGCACAGAATCATGTCATAAGTTTGGGGTTTTTTTTTTCCTGTAGTAAGATCAAGCAAAGCAAAGAAAGATTGATGTTATTTTTAACCTCTTCGTTTTTCTTTCTGAAATGAAAGGGTTTTTTTTCCCCAAGATTTTTCATTAAGCACTTGGTTATTTACTGAAGATTGTATCATTTATTTTCCAAGTTACAAGGTCCTAGGGTTTAACAAATACTAAGGGGGTGTCTTTTGTTTCAACAGGGGAAAGATTAGCTTCCTTAGAAACACTGAAGTTGGAGTAATGTAAATATTGCTTAACTGAGACAGCTGTCCTAGACTCCCTGAATTGCCTGAGGTACTCTTTACAGTTACTGTAGTTTCTAATTTGAAATGCTCCTGATGGGGATGTTTTCTCTGACAGTGACCTTTCCCTCTGTGGAAAAACTGACCTCATTATCACTGGTGCAAAACCCCTAGTCATAGAAACAAGCGTGTTCCATTAAGGCTTATTATGGTGAGGGGTTTCTAAAAGAATAGGAAGTTGCTGCAAAGCAAGAATAGGGTACTACAGAGAAACAAACAAAACCCTTGAATAAAAACACTTGTCAAGCAGTTTAATTGGATGAATCTCTGGATGTTCTGATTCATTACTGTTCTTCCACATTTGATGCTATCATTATGAAAAGCAACAACAAGCAAACAAAAAAAGCCTGACACAAAACAAAAAGGAAAACCAAACCCAACTAATTCTGGTGACATCTACCTAGTTATGCAAAATTTCCACTTTTAATGAAAATTAATAATGAAAAATCATTAATGTAAAGAAAGGTATCTGTAGGTTTCGATCCTTTAGATCAGTCAAAAATAGGGAGTTCAGCATATAAATGAGTGGAGGACACTTGGCAGAGCTGCTCCTGCTGCTGTGTGAGTTTGGAAGTAATTCTCCATTTCCTCTCTTTCACGGAAAGACCATTATGGGCTATTTTGATCCATCCTTAGGTAGGAAGATGATAACAAAATGAAACAGATTGTTTCTGATGATGACTGTGATCAGCTGTGGGTTCATATTTTCTTCTTTAGGAGATTCAGTGCAACTCTGTAACTAACGTATTGAGGGACAGTTTGGCGCAGGTAAAGTGTCTGTAAGGTCCTCATCAAACTGTGATGGCTTTCCACTGCTTTTTCTTATATTAATGGGAATCATATTTTGGATGTTGTTTCTGCTGAACACAGCTGTGTGAGATCACACTGCCTGTGGTACCCCTTGTATTAAGATTATGTGTCTGATACAGGGATAAAGATGAAGTTTGTCCAGTGTAATAGGCTTTCATAGCACTGGACTTCTGATGCAGAGCATTTCATGTAGAAAAATGGAAGTTATGTATTGGAACTTTCTGTTTTTCTGCAACAAAAATCATAATGAAATGTCTTATTTCAGATCATCTTACCTCAGCTGGATTTTTTCATCAGACTCAAACACCTTATTTCTTACACGTTTAGAGGTGAAAGTGGCATTTACCAACCTTATTTCTATGGAAGAAATGCACCGTGGTGTTAGATGTTACTTCTATGAGACCAGGAAGATGTTGTATCTTCCTGAGTCATGTCAATTATAAAAGTTGGAAGTTGACATACAAATTGGGGGTTGGATTAGATGACTTTTAAAGGTCCATTCCAACCCAAAATATTCTGTGGTTCTGTGAAATTAAAATGGGGGTTTACTTAAGAGTCTGTTAACAGTAGTTTAGTCTTCTAAGGTAATCAAAGTACTAGACAGTGCAGTTCCATACTGACCTCATTCATGAAGGAACTACATGTTCAACAAAACAAAATCATTCTGTTTCCATTGATTCTGAAATTACTTGTCTTCATAAAGATATTATTACAGAGTGTTTCTTGTAAATACAACTGTTAAAATGTCTGTTGTCTGAAAAAGAATATTTCAGAAGTTTTTCTGAGTCAAAATTGCAGGCTGCTAAGTTGTACTTCCTCCTTAGTGAAGAATTCAGATCTTGTTCATCCCTTAAAACTTGCTTGATGTTCACAAATAATCATGTATAACTGTTGAATGGACGTGTGACCTTGGGACCCAAGACTTTGGATTTCTTCCATAAAACTAATTAAGGTTTTAAATATTGCTGCATACCATTTTTATAGCTGCTCTGTTATACTACATCTTTTATAGTGTATTGAGTCATGCTCTGGGGCAGGTCACTATGCTGCAAAGGTGACGCAAGACACTCTCAAGCATAGAGCAGAGTAGAAGTGTGTGATACAGTGGCTGGCATCACTGCTGGTAAGGATGCATCTGGAGAAAAGCTCAACCCTACAACCTTTGCCTCAACCCTACAACCTTTGCCTCAACCCTAAAACCTTTGCCCCAGAGATTACTTCTTGTGCATGTCTGTTGGGTAGTATAAATCACCTGATCAGGGTGCTGTAGTATTCTGAGTTTCTCAAAGCATATTCTATAAAAGATGTAACATGGTAATCGTTAGCTTTTTACACATTTGTTACATTTATTTTATAACATTCTTTTGAAGTTTATGCTTCTCAAATTTTGTTTAACAGTGATAAGAATTAAATGGCATTCTGCATTGAAGTGCCATCAGTGCCATGAATAAAAGTTCTAATCGAAATAGAATCTGTGTAAGGGTAATTTCTAATTTTTATAGGAATGTTAAAATGAAGGAAATCAAGTTCTGTATTTGCAGCTTTTCTTGACAGATACTGATGTTGTAAATTATACAGCTGTTCTTTCTCTGTATGGATTTTGTAGTACTCACGGCGATTTATAGGTCCAGAGTGCAGCTGCTGGAAATCATTTATTCTCAGTTCTGTATTAAATCTATCATATACAAATGCATTAACATTCAGTACAGAGCTCAAGGGCTTACAGCTTTTTCTTTCTTGCACTGACTTGCTGTCCTAAGTGTTTGCAAGGTATGCAGAAAACAACATTAAAAAACATAAACTGATAAACATGGAAAGAAAAAAAAGAAACAAATACTCAAAACCAGCTCGTTTTGTAGTTTAAGCTGAACAGCAAAAACAAAACCTGCTGTTAAAATTTCTGAAATTGGTAATGCTAATCAGCTTGTTTTGATGGATTAGCACTTCAGTTCCATTTGCTTGAGTGCTGCTCTTTACACATGTCAATTGTACCTGTCCTTGCATTTCAGAAACTTAATATTTGCTGCAGTGTTTGAATTGTGTGCATCTTAAGAGAGTGTGTGAGGCTATCTTATTAATTTACTTGTTTGAGCTTGTTTTTGTTCTGGAGTTTTTTAACTAGAAAAAAGGAAACCAGCTTATCTTAAATATTTGCTAAGTATTTATAATTACTTAAAAATGATTGAACTGTAACTGGAGTTTGATGGAAGAATAGGGCAAGGGCCCTCAATATTTGTTTGAGTGTATAATCTATAAGAAAATAATAGTTGCAACAGGCTGATATGAATTCTGTACCTATTTATTGTTGATGATTTCACATTTTTTATATTGAGATACTAAGTTCAGAAAATTTGAACTGTGCTCTGTTTAAGACTAACTTAAGAGGAACTTATACCTAGGTGAATGTGAGCTGATTTGATGGAGAAAGAGATCCTAAACTCTTGTGGCAGATGGAATATGTTTAGACATGATTATTTGTATAAAAACAAGGCTGAAACATAACAGGCTAGAGATTAAAGGTCTGTTTGTTTAGTATCTGTTAAAATGTGAATCACTGAAAATGCTAGTGGACCATGGATAACATGATATTCCACTGCTAATGGCTTTGATTGAATTCTTTTTAAGGAGCCTATTACCACTAACAGAATGAAATGTGTTTTCAGTCTAATAAATATTCCCAAATCTCTTCTAATTTTAAAATCTGAAAAAGAAGCAAGTAGAGTCACATATGGTATTCGGAGAATTTAATAAAATTGCAGAAATAAGTAAATGGAGATAAATGTTATTTGGCCACATTTCTCAATGACTCCTCTCCCATTGACAAAATTCCAGTCTAGAGTATTTCCTGAAAGCTGTAACAATGTGTTCTGTACATTGTCCCATATATGGGAAAATGGTACTTTATATTTTCTGTCCCTTTGAAATAACTACAGTGTAAAAGATCCTGTATTGAGTCTTGTTCAATGGGTTTTACTTTTTTTTTGTTTTGTTTTGTAATGAATTTTTACAGAATATTTTAAAGTCACTTCTCACAAATGCCATTTTTCAGGTGTCTTTACTCCTGGGAGAGAAGTTAGGCACTACTTTGGCATATCTTCTGAACTTCCTGCTTCTGCAAGTTCTATGTTCTGTACTGTTTGCCTTGTATTAGTTAGGCATGGATGCATAAATTACTTCGATGATAGGTTGGTTTAGTATTAAGCTTTATGTTAAATTATAAATTATTGTGAGTGCCAGAAATGTGTGTCAATCTGAGCTCATTTCTTCCAAATATGGATGTTAACCAACAGATTATTTATCTTAAAGTGTAAGATGGAATTTTAAACAACATGCATCCAGCTTACACTAACTAAAAGGTGCTTCTGAAAGAGGTATCTCCAAGCATGTTAAGAACTAAGCCTTGAAAACAAAGCACATTTAGATGGGAAATCTATGCCATGAAATCACTAGACTTGTGAAAATTTTGAACTGTTTTTGACAGCAGCATAAAGATATGGTATTCCTTTGGTAGAAATGTTAAAGAAAAAAATTGCTGCTTTACTACATTTTTCTTTACAAAGAAAAGATTGCTGTTTTACCCATTAAATTACATAAGAGAGCTGTAGGCTACTGCTGCCCTACTTTTGGGTGCTTCTGTACTGGTTATTCTATTCTCAAGTGCTTGGAATTCAGTAAGGTTGATACATCACTGACTATTTCCTATCTTTTATTTCTTCATCTTAGTCTTCCTTACACTGTTTCACCTTCACTAATCTGTTTTGTATTCCTCTGTTTTCTGTTTTCTTCTCTTTAAATTATATTTTTGCTCTATTTCCTCCATCTCTTCTTTGCTTCTTCTTCCTTGCATCTTTGTTAGCTATCCCCTCTTCAAGATGTGATAATACCTTATGGAGGTTTCTAACTTCAGAGCCCTCTCCCTGATGAATGCTTCCTACTCTAGTTCCAGGCAAGCTCACTGATGACAAATGTGACCATAATGGTACGAGGAGAAGACCTTTGTAAGCTAATATATTAAGTGGTATATGGTTGCAGAAAAAGGATTGCTGGACTTCAAGAAAAATTTTTACTTTAATTCTTACAGGGAAGAAATTGCTTTGCTACCTTTCAAAATCGGCTACTTCATCTAGGACACTGAAAGTTAACAGAGCTGAGTATTAGAAGTGTGGGTACCAAATCCAGAAATAATGGATAGAGTAGTGACAGCAAGGTGTTGCTCTATCATCTGTAACTGGACTAAAAGTTGCTGAAGCATGAGACAGACAAAATATTGTGTGATAGTGGCAATCTGATGCAACAAAGTCATCAAAAGAAACTGTAAAAGAAACCCTAGCTGAACAGCAAATGCCTGAAAAAATTAGTAAATTGAAAAACCTCGGACATCAACCAGTCATGGGTAAGTTTTGATACTTTGTAGAAGATAGCTTTGCTGTTCTGTGGTATTATATATCATCTTGAGTATGATTAATAGTAAATAGGTATAGATAGAGAGAGAAAGTTGCAAGGCTTCTTGTCTGCTGGGAACCTCAGTCCTGTAAATGTGTTTCCTGCTTGCCCTAAATTGACTGAGAGTTATGGTTTTATAAAGACAGTGCAGAGTCATCTTAGAGGCAGAGAGTATTACTTAAGGCTTAGTCTGATGATAACACTGACATGGCTTTGTACTGTAACACTTAACATTTTCTGTATTCATGCATTAGACTGATGCAAACAATTTCTGCCTACAGTATATAGCTGTACAGAGACTATATATATTTTCTTTGTGTGTATTTATATATGGTGTTTATGTACTCTGTATATGTGCTGTATGACATGAGTCACAGAGTCGTTGATAACTTCTAAAGCCAGGAAAATTAAATTTACAGGCCTTCAAGGACTTTTTTTTTTTTTTTTGTTTAGTGGAAAGTTAGCTGAGAATTCCTGACAGTCAAGCACTTACTGTGTTACTGCTTTGTAAACATAGGGTCCTACTTTTATCTCCAGACCTGGTCAATCTATACAATACATCCTTTAAACTATTTTACCTTTGTGGTTCCTGAAAACACAGTTGCTCTGGGGATTGTCAGTGTTTTGGCATTGTCTATCTAGAGCAGAAGAGAGATTAGAATGGAGAAAAAAAATGTTTCTGGAGTGTAACAGTGTTAATCTATTTCATCTACCCATTTGGACTGGAATCATCACTTGAAAACTACGTATTTAAAAAAAATAAAAAGACGAAATGCAAACAAGCTGGCTTTGTGAATACATTTTTTCCCTGAAGTTGCAAATGAGATGTTTTTAAGAAGAGTTTCCACTGAGTTTCCATCTCTCTGACAGTGGAAGATCTCATCATTTGCTTTCTAGTGGCAGTGGCAGGGATTTGATCTGGTCAGTGAGAAATGCAGAGAGGTGTGTTTAAACAAATCCCTTTGATTCAGTGCCATTCTGAAATTACTAGCATTCCTTCCCAGTGGTGTTTGACTTGCTGTGAATGCCTGTAAAGTGCTCTTCTGTGGTTGCTGTCATGCAGCTCTATGATCTAGTGATGTTTTATTTGCACTAACAAAGCCATTATCCCAAATCAGTTTTTCCCAGTGTGTGTTTTTGTCCATCTCCTGTATGGCTACAGTCACTTCTGCAGCTCATCTTTTCGGGTATATAGCTAAAAGCTTCACATGGAGGAAAGGTGCCGTTAGGTTGTGCTGTTCAACTTCTAAAAACATAGCATTTTGTTTGGCAGGGTTAGCTTTATGATAGTTTTTAGCAGGTGATCCCTGCTGATGGTAAGTGCTTATCTGTTTAGAAAAAGGCATTGTGGGGTTACGGCCAGGGCTGGCTGCTCGCTGAGGCTGAGGCCTCGCCAGGCCCTGTCCCACGGCCTAGCATCAAGGTGAACTGGTCATGCCAGGTGTTGGTAACCAGACTGAGCCAAGAGTAAGAGTTGATCACCAGGAAAGTTTGTGATGGTGAGACGGGACAGAGGAGAAGCTGGGAAGTCGGTCCATGGATCAGACTAACCAGGTGGGTCTGGTGAGGGTAACCAGATGAGAGACAGACCAGTGATACTGCAGAAGCACCATGGTGACAGGGAGGACCAAGCTCAGGAGGTCAGCCCATGGGCTGAGGTCTGGACTGGGGGCCCATGGCCAGGCAGGGGGGCAGCTGTGGCTGAGCTGGAGAGCTACTATATCGCTCAGAGAGGGACTGAAGTGAGGTCCCAGCGAACTGAACTGGAGCTCCACTGCTAAAGGGTAAGGTGTGGGTGTAGCCCTCAGCTCTGGCTGGGCAGGGCCTGCCCTCAGGGCCCTGAAAGCTGAAAGTCTTTAAAGTCTGTGTGGAAGAACTGACACTGCTGAAGAGTAGTGTGGCAGCCAGTATCAAAACCAGATCTTTTTTACTTCCTAGTTTGTGAGATATTTTCCTTCACTGAAAACTACACAGTATTTATGAAGTATGTAAACTGGAGTTGTACACAGGTAGTCAGTGCATGAATGCATTTGGAAGAGTTTGAGCTTTGTTATTGTCTTTGGTTCACCACATAACACAATTTGGCAGCCATTTTGAACTGAAAGCTGACCACGAAAGCCAAAGTTTAAATTGTGATTAAAAATAATGCTTTTGTCTCCCAGACTTACAGTAGTAAGAAATGGTGGGGACTTGTGTATCTGTTTTTCTGGGACAGAACTCCCTTCAAGGACATCTGTCTCTGCAAAGAACAAGCTAGAGGACTGCAGTGCACTTTATTTGAAGCTGCCTTTGTGAGCCTTAGTCTCACTGCAGCTGGTGCAAAATATGGCAGTGTGATTTATACCCACAGCGATGCCTGGGTCCCATCAGTTATGCTGATACAAATACTGAAGAGCTGGCTTCCTGGTGTATTGCACTGTCAAACCTGGAATCTATTAAGTGTAATAAAGAACAGATTTTTTTATTGTTTTGTTTCTTTTTGTTGTTGTTATTGAAGTAGTTCAACTTAAGCTTAAAAGATAGTTTTCAAGTTTTCCATTTAAAGCCTTTGTCCATTCACTATGTTTGGCTGGAGCAATTCACAGCTGGGAATCTGTGACTATCCGTTCATTTTCCATTCTTGTTAGAGAAAGCCAGGTATAAGGAAGACATATACAATATGTCCCAGGGCAGGGGCTGGGACAGCAGCCTTGGGGAAATATCACTGTACTGGGCCTCTTAGATTGGGGATGGTTGGAGACGGGGTTATCATAGAATAATTTAGGTTGGATCTTTGATCTCAGCTGGTCTCCCAAGAGGTATCTAGAGATTAGTTGCTGACTTAGTGTGGAAGAGCACATCCCAGACCAGTGGAAATAGTCCACAAGTCTAAAAAGGAGTTGGAATAAGGGAATGTGTCAAGCTGTGTAGAAAAAGTAAAAATAGTCTAAAGCTCAGTGATGTAGCTGAAGAACTAGAGCATGAACATCTGTAGGATGAACTATGGTGTGAAGAGAGTAGTATTAAGACATGGTTTGGAAAATACCTTTTCTGTAGTTCTATTTGTCTTCTGTCTCTGTGCAGGTAGAAGGTCATCCATCCATACCTAAAACAATCTCTGAGTAACAAAAAACATAGTCCTAGTTAGTGTTCTCCTGTTCTTCCCCTTCTGCTGCCATTGTTTTACAGGTATTTCAATCCTATATGTACACAGTTTTCCCTGTATGATTCTTTTGCATGCTTGAGTCACATACTGTCTTGTTGCATCCTTTACCAAAGTTAATGTTATATGTTTGGGTGAGGATAACTGTTCACAGAATACCTATCTAAGTGCAACTTTCAGTGCAGCCAGATGTGACACACCAAATACTCAGATCTTTAGAAGTCTATAGTCTTGGTTTGGAAACTTGTGTACAAGTGTGCAGGTAATTCAGATTAGCACAGTGCCTGTCAGCCTGTTTGATGTGTTGGTTTGGTAGCTCGTAGGAGAATGTTGACTTGAGAAACATAGTTCTCAGGTGATATGTTCTGTCAAAGGATAATGTAAAAGAAACTGTATACTTTCTTAGTGTTGCTTTCTTGTGTTTCCTTGTGGTATATTCTCTTTGACAAGTAAAAAAGGAATCAGACAGTTTCTGTGTTTGCAGTGGAAAAAGTACATGGCTATGGGTTCACAATCTCTTTGTAGAGACTAACTTCCTACTTCAGAGAGCTGGTTACATCATTCTGTTAATCCACATATGCAAAGATTTGATAGAAAAGCCACTCAATTGTAGAATTTTTTTGGCCCATTTGTGCAGAAGATCAGACAAAGTTTATCAATGGTCTCTTCCTGTTCTCTAGAAGTATCTTAAGGAATTAATTCTTCATCAAGGTGGAAAAGAGCAATGGCCCTACAGCTGCTTTTGGGGCTGTCCAAGCCTCACAACTGAACAACAAATTAGTGATGAATTTCATGGGTCTAAGCATTACCTTTTTTTTTTTTTTTTCCTTTTAAATGTGTTATTGAGCATAATTGAGACTCTTTATTTGTTTTATTTAATTCACCAATAGCATGATTTGGAAACTGCACAATACAGTGTGAAATGAAACATTCTGTGTTTCCAAAAACATGAATACGTTGGATTTTTTTTACTGTTTCCAGGTGAGTTTCTGGATGTCATGTTATTGACTTGCCATTACTGGCTTTGTACTACTGGCTTACCAGTTTGGGATTTCTTGTGAACCCCTTGTTAGACAGCAAGCACTGTTTGAGAGGGGAAAAGACATTTGGAAGGACTTCTTAAGTTTGACCGTTTGTATATGACACAGCAAAAAGAGAAATAGTTAAGAATAGACAGTAGCTAGAATTGTACTGGCTTACCATGTATCTCTAGGTCTATAGATTCCTTGCAGCACAGGAGAAAGGAGGGAATTCTATTGTCTTGTGATTTGATTGAGGGAAAGGTAGATTCACTAATTAGAACTAGAGTTCATTTGAAAACAAATTATGCTTTTTGCTGAGTATGCACTGGATAAATTGCATATACTTTTACTGGGGTTGGAGGTGAACAAGTGTTTGGATTTAAGCATACTGGGCAATGAAGTCATTCCTGCACAGTGGTGATTCATTTATATGTTGGTGGCCTGATTTGAGTGAGAGCAGAACTAGTTCTGTTCAGTGGTTTTCCTTTCCAGCTCAGTTCTTCTCACTCCCTGCCCTGGCTGCAGTCAGCAGCTGTTTTCCCAGGCAGGGGCTGCTCCCAGCAGTGGTAACACCCCATGGGCAGAGTCACTACCAGGGGTTGGGGTGCAGACCAAGGCCACTGCTGGGTCTTGTGCACCAACCCCGTTGGGGGTGCAGAAAGTGAAGGGCGGCACCTGCAGGGAGGAGGGGACAGGGCAGGGGACCCCCAACTGACCAGCGAGGGATTCCAGCCCACGTACCTCCTATTCGGTATAAAGCAGAGGGATCACAGGGTTCAAGCGGGCTGCTTCTTCCTTGGTTCTTTCTCTCTTCTTCAATGGCTGACATCTGAGGAGGACTCTGTTCTGCCTTTGATCTTGATCCGTGTGCTCCTGAATCCATCCCCTGTACATGGTTCCCATCTGCCTCTAGGCCTGGTCTGGGACTTGCCCAGTGCCTGCCACAGCATCAGTGGTGACGGTGATGTGATTACCATTGGGATGGGGGTTTGGCTTGATTCTGGTTTTATATATATATATCTATTTGTATATTTGTCTATATTCCATTACATTAATTATTATTATTTCCATTCTCATCCAAGCTGTTCTAGTTTCCTTTTCTACTGTCTGAGTCTCTCTCCCTTATTCCCTTTCTCTTCCCCTCTGGGGGGGGACTGGGGTTAACAGGGAGCAGCTGTTATCAGTCTGGTGGGCTGCCCTGACCCTCAACTGTGACAATTGATTTATGGACTATGTAAAAATATGTTAAGTATTAATATGCATGAGAAAATAACTTGCTTTACAAATTCAGATGAGCATCGGGTTAAACCACTGTCTACTTCTGTTTGAGGTTCTCTCACTTTCTCATTTTGTTTGTTTTTTACTGTATCACTGAGATAACCAAGTTAGCCTGAGGAGGTAACATGCTGTGCTTTGTCCAATGCACATTTTGTACTAAATGAGATTTTAAAAACACAGGACTGGTTCATTTAATATTGAATGCTCTTTCTTCAGACATAAACATATAAACTTTATGCAGTGAGAAGCGGGATATGGTGATGCTTTTGTAAGTAATGCACATAGAAACTAGATGCAATGCAAAGGAAAAGAATCAGAAAGACTTCAGATTGCTTTAGAGCAGCCTGCAAGCAGTTTTGTATGTTTTGTTGTTCAGTCTTCATTGTGCCTTTTCTCATCATTTGAAGCTGGTGCCACAGGCTTTTATTTTTTTGATGTGTTTTTTTTTTCCCTGCCTTTTTTATTTTTCCCCTGAATTTAATTGTCTTCCATCACCCAAGCCATTTTGAAAATATCTATTAGATTTTTTTTTTCTCGAAGGGGCAAGATGCAGGAGAGTGAGGAGAATGCCTAAAGTAAAATAGGATGAGACAGGAGGCTCCTTACAATCCTGATGTTGACTGTATGGTTGTCCCATACGCTTGGGACATATGCTGGTGGGTCAGGGAAACAGAGGTAATTTGTTTAGATGCAGCAGCCACAGAATTCCTTGCTTAACCCTGTCTGCACCTCTGTCCTTCTCTATAGCTTATGAAGAAAGACTTGTCTGGGAGGAAAGACAGCTGATTTCTAGCCCAGTTTTCTCATAGGAAAACTGTGCTTAAAAACAAGTGAAATGTGGACAGATCATGGTGCTGGTTATAAGACACAATAATTAAATGGGGTTGTTATATAAAGACTTTATTCATTTCTCCTGAGATAAAGATGATTCAATTGTAAGTACTGATGTAGCCCATTTTCACAGTCTTTGATTAATTTAACTCGATGTTTCCTTAAACAGAATAGACAGAAAAAAAAATGTTTATGCATTACTTGTCAGTTTTGAAGTTTCGAAGTGCTTTTGGAAATAAACAGCATGTTCTTTTCCTGACAGGATTTGAAATCTAGCAATCAGCGAGATGAAATTGCTGCAGCACGTGCATCCCTGAAGGAAAATTCCTCTCTCCTACATTCAATATGTTCAGCTTGTTTGGAACATTCAGATGTTGCATCCCTTACAGCCAGCAAGGATTCAATCTGCAATGAAATACAGAATGCTCTCAATGTAATTTCTAATGCATCCCAAGGAGTTGGAAATAAAGTGGAACAACCTACATCTCGCACAGCTACTCTTGGAAATGCTCTTGATGAGCTGGAGGTATGTAAAAGTGTGAGACTGCAACAGTTTTACAAAAATGGTTTATTTCCTTTTGTAAAAAAATTAACTGTTGCTTAGTTCTAGTCCAAATAATAGCACTCTAAATGATTTCATCAGGAGGGTTCACTTCCTTCAGAAGAGATTGCAGTTAAGTCTTCATGTATGTTCATTGTTTGTCTTCCTTGGAACAGCAGCAAAGAATTAGAGCCACTAATGATGGAGACAGACACATCCTTGAATAAATAAGCAGAACCTATGAGTTTAGTTAACAGCTAACAGTAATTAGCAGATGATGGTGATCATGGCTACCTTGCCTGCATTTGGCTGGTACAATGCAAGGTGAAGTCCTTTACTCCCAAGCTAATTGGCATCATTATGTAATTTGTATAACTGAAGGATTTAGAAACCTAATTATGTTTTCTGGTGACCATTAAATAGAGGCAGGTAACCATTATGCTTTCACAAATTGTGCATTTCTGCTTCTGTTATTTAAGGAAATACTTGGTGAAATTCTGTTCTTTCTTTACTGACCTAATCCTAAGCTTTTGTCTGGAGCTTTTCCTTTTTTCTCATGGCTGCTCTGGCTCTTATCAGTGTTATTTTCCATCCTCCTGATAAAATGGTAAAAGGCCTCCTGTGGATGAGATTACAGACCATGTTCTTCATCTCGTGTAACTGATGTAGGCCCAGATCAACAGAAGGAATGAAAGTTTCGGAATGCATTTGCAAATATGGCCTTTTCTGGTTGTAAGTTCTTGAATTGACTAGATCTCAACCCTGGAACTCCAGTATTGTTGATACATTTTTAGGAGAATTGGTGTTATTACTGATGGTAATAGATACTGTCTAAAACTTCCAATGAAAGGTTAGAGCAATACGTTGATATATGACACAAATCTTGTAGTGGCAGTTTATGGATCAACACAGACAACTCAGCCATGCTCAATGTTGAATCAGACAGGGTTTTTTGCCCCAAAGGATCAGTCTACAATTACATTTTACGTGTCATCCTTCCTTGCTTCTCAAACCAGGTTTTAAAAATGACAGTTTCTGATCTGTTTTCTTAATGAATGGAAGAAAAAGGAAACATTTAAGAGCAATAGGTGATTTGTTACAATGAAACTCTGAATGACAAGTGCTATACTTTAAATGAGAGCTGTTATTTACCTGTTTTAATTACAAAGTTTTTAAACAAAATTGCGACTGCAGATGAATTCACCTTGACTTCACATAAGCAGTGCCATTTCAATCACTTAAAAAAAGAAATTCAATTTGTTACTGTTTTAAAATTTAAGATTCATGATAATCAAAAAAGTGTCTTTTGGATGGAATTTGTTTTCATTTGAAAACATAAGAGCGTAGAAGGCTGATTGTTGTAAAAAGCCATTTGTTTATAGGGTTTTAAATATTTTTACCTAGGTAATACAGAGGGGAATTGAAGCTGTGTGAGTTAGATAAAGCACAATTTATAGAGCATTTAGCTTCTTAAAATGATTTTATGAGTTAGATGGTTGCACTTTTCTTTCTTTACAGTAAAGTTCTATTGGCTAAGGACCTGAAATAACCTTTGCTCTATCTTCTTGTTGCAAATACAGTGCCATGAAATAGATTGATGTAGTAAATAGTCTGTTGGGAACAAATCTCATTAAATGTTTATAGTGTGGAAATGTATCACGGAGCTTACCCAACAATCTAGCATCTAGATGTTTTGCAATGTCATTCTTGCTTTGCTGGTGCTGGCAGTGTGAAAGTGATTACAGATTTATAGGTGAGGAAACTGCCAGTAAAATTAGAGCAGCTGACTCTTAAATCAGTGGATTCTCAAAAATTCCTTTTAAAGGCTCCATATAACTACCATGTCATTCATAAATAAATGCAAATTTGTAACACTGCAAATGTGATTGCATATTAAGATCGGTGTTTAAAGAGCGTGTAGGTGCAGGTTATCTCATGCCTTTCACTTGCCTTCCATCTTCAGACTGCAAAGAGACTTTTCACAGAATGATACTGATCTGGCATTCCTGAGTCCCTGTCAGCATGTCCATGGTCCTCTAATGGCTGCAACTGTCTAGCACAGCAATTACTTATGAGATACCAAACTACTGTAAATCAGACCAGAATGTCAGGAAATAAAACCAGTTTTCTGGATAACTATGATCCCTCTTTTTCATGGATCAGAAGACCAATGAGGGAGTAAATACGGATCTAATAACTCATTGTAAACGCTCACGCTGAAGACCTCAGGTAGCTAACTAGTGTTTAGCTCTCTTAAAGCAAAACTGTGGAACTGCTTGTTGCATATCTGTTGGCTTCTCACTGGCTGCAAACTGGACTGTTGTTTCTGTGCAGAACTACTGATCATAAACTGTTGATGTAATTGCTCGAGAAATTTAATCTGTGGGCAGAATCTTAAGTCATATTTTCTTGGTTATTATTGCCCAGGTTTTGTTAAATTTATTTATTTATTTGCATGGACTTTCTACAAACTGTCTCCTGAAGGTAAACATTTCCCTTCCAGTTTCATCTGAGATTGGAAGGCAGTCCCTTTGCTAGCTAAATGCCTCACTGGCTGCAGCCTTCAGCTGTGGCTTGGTCTTCCACAATCCAGAAAGCTGTTTCTTTCTGTAGGAACACTAAAATATTCTACTTGGCAGGTGTGTTTTACTTTCTGACGGACATTGTACGTACAGACCAGTGTTGAGGGTGCTTACCTGAGATACAGGAGAGCAGCAGTGCAGTTGCTGCTCCAGAGGAGCAGGTGGCACAGCTCCAGGAGAGGTGAGGTACCATGGAACACTCTGGAATTAAGGACGTGTGAATGAGAGCAAGAGAGTTTCAGATCTCTAACACAAAATAAACCCATCTTTCCACATCAGAAAAGGATGTCCTCAGCTTTGGAAAGTGACTTTTTAGGATGCCTTCCCCTGTCATTCTTAGCTCGTCCTGGATGAACCTTTTCTGTATAAGATTAGTTCAAAATGATCTGCTGGGTGTAAGCTAATTATATATATATTTAGAAGGTAACTATTTAAACATTAATGATTTGTTCTAAGCAGTTTTCCAAATCTGTATTAATGTGCTAGTTATTGAAGTCCAAGATGTTTCATTTTTCATTTTGCTGTCTTTCAAAGTAGCCAGACTGATGGAGACCTAGCCAATGTAGTCATTAAACACTTGTTATGCAGGAAAATACAGTTGCTACTGCTAAGAACTATTTTTGATTCTGCTTTTAAAGTTACTCATTCTTAGAGGGGTGACAGCTGGAAGGGGTTAATTTCCACTGCACTTCAGAGTCCTTAATGACATTTCTTTACAGTTTCCTTTACTTCATTTCCCTGATTTCCTGCAATGCACGTGGTGTTTGAGACCTGTAATAACTTAGCTTGTCTCCAGTAAGGTTGGTACAGTTTTCCTCTGTATTCAGTCATAATCTCACTAGTATAAGGAAGCTCATCAAAGAGAAGAAATGAGGAAAAAATGAATACCTTATACTCATGCTCTTAATATGTTATGCTCATGAACAAATGATCCTTTACTGCCTTCACCCTTCCAGAGCAGTGTCCTCGGGTATATTTCTTTCCTTCTGTAGAAATAGCTACCATAGGGAAGGACACAGGAGTCTTAAAGTTTTATTTGCAGTAGGAAGGCTTCTGATGATCATTAAGAGTTGGATTACTGCTCCTATCAGGCCTGGCTCTAGGAACTGGCAATTAAGAAGTTGCCTACAAAAGCAAAATTAATTGTGCTGTTGCCCAGGAGAGCCAGCGTGACTCCATCCAATGACACAGTGTAGGGTATGGGGAAAAATTTCAGAGCAGAAGAGCAAGTTGTCTTCATCCTGAACAAGTGCTCTTCCTTTTCTTTGGATCTTAGCCCTATGGCAGGGTTTGCCAGACCCTGGCAAATCTCAGTTTTTCTTCTCTAATTCTTGGAGAGGGCAAAATTTGGATTTTTGTAACTACAGAGTAGTTCTTAACTGGCTCCAACTTCTTTGCCTCTCGAAAAGAGGATAAAAGCAGTGGAATCCCTCTTTCCTTTGCTTTGTCTTTGTGAGTGGGCAAATTATTGTTCCATCCTAGTTCTGAGACTACTTAAATAATACTAGAATGCTTTGTGAAGGGATTTATGTGGAATGTAGGCTCATTGATCTGGGCCATATTAACAGTGTTTCAAATATTCAGTTAGATTAAACATTACTAGCTTGAATTTCTTTAAATGCTGAAGCTCAAATATATTTACTCTTAAATTTCAGGAAAATAGCACCTCTCCTTTTCTTTATCTTTAGAACATTTGCTTGACACACAAATGCAATTAATTTGATCACGCCAAAAGGGTAGTCTGATTTTGTACACCCCAGGTAGTGAAGAGCAAAATGACACATTTATGTCCTTTGGAAAAACAAATGTTGAACAAAAGCCACTGTTTGGATCTTTGTCCATATTCAGCCTATTACACAGAGCAGCAGTGACTTTCTGCTAGAGTGTGGGATTGTATTAGACTGGAACCCAGCACAACCTGAGTGCTCATGAAGCCAATTTAACAGTCTCAGCTGTGAAGCATTGCTGGCTGAGAACCTGGGGAGATAGCACCCAGCTGCCTGTTTTAAGGCATACTTTCTGTGGGGCTGGGAACCTGGCAGTCTGGGCCTCAGTTCATCTGGTCTTAAATGGTGTTGAGAGCTGTGGAGTAGGATAAAGGTACATAAAGATGTACAAATAATGTTTCTGTGCCTTGTGGAAGGAGAAATGCCAGATGCAGCTGTAGGAGAGACTGAAGCTGAGGATGACAATCTTGAATCTCCTGCAGCAAAAGAAGGGAACAGAGGAAGGACTCAGGGACAAGGCAGTTGTAGCCATAAGGTGGCCTGCCCATAGATGTGATCTTGTTCTACTTGTCCTCTGAGCTGCTTAGGTGTGAAATAGCTCTGGCTGGAAAGCTCTGTTGCCATCTTAGCATTGAGTACAGGCCAGTAGGATTTGATAACATGAATAATCTTAGAACTAGTGAGCTCCTAATGGAAAAGAGAACTTGGCTTTGTCTGCATGCTCAGCCTTGATAGGGAAAACTGAATCTGCCATGGTCAAAAGTATTCAGGATACTTCAGGAGGAAAGGGCTGGTTGCAAGTCTAGGAAGCATATTTAATGTCAATGTAGTTCATACAAGTTAAAAAATAGAGCAACAACTTCTGACTTGTCTTACCAGTACTCCTAATGTTTTCCAGAATTTAATTATCCTGGATCCTCTCGTAGTGGTTGAAGAGAAAATCAGGCCATCCCTAGAAAAACGTCTGGAAGCCATCATCAGTGGAGCAGCTTTGCTAGCTGATTCTTCCTGCACGCGTGATTTTCATCGGGAGCGCATCATTGCTGAATGCAATGCCATCCGCCAAGCTCTCCAAGACCTGCTTTCTGAATACATCAACAATGTAAGTGACCAGACCTTTTTCCCTTTTCAGATGCCTGTTTGAAAGCCTATTTTAATGTGTATTAGAATTTAACCTGTAATTGGTCTAAAATAGTTTCACCTACCTTTCTCAGCATGCTCTTTAACAGGCTGAAAGGACCACTTTTCTACATAAATAAAAGTAACAGCTAGATACAGAGCTTGAGAATGAGTACAGATCATGTTATATCATACAACAGGTGGAAAATGCTGTACTACAGATATAATGAACATGCCTGGGTTATTTTATGCATATTGTGACTCTCACTAGTACAGCACAGACATCATCTTTCAGATTAGCAACAAAAGTTTCTTTATAATGTCACTTCCTGAACCAAAGTTTTAAAATGTCATCTCTGTTCCTGTGGAATGCAATAATTTAAATAATGATTTGTTAAAACATAGGTATCATTTTAAAGTAGAGTGTTCACACCACTACATTTGACCCATGTAAGAGCACCAAGTTACAACTGTAAAAATAAGTTTATTAGTCCTGGAAAGCTCGGATTGTTTGGTAAAACCCCAGATCAGGTGGTGAATTTTGAAAAGTAAAATAGTTTGATTGTGTTTTAAAAATAGCTGTCAGATTTAAAGTATGGATTTGGTGCTTCTCACGTCTGGCAGTTAAGTGATAAATTAGTGGAGACTTGGATATTATTAATACGGGTACACAGTGTTAATATCATGCTTTTTCTAGGGAAATATTTTCTCTAGACGTACTGTTCTTACCTAAAGTTAACTCAAGATGAATCATCAAGCACATTGAGAGGATAATTGTATGGTGCAGCTATTTCTTTCTTTTTTTGGGGAAGCTGAAACTCCTTTTTGTTCTATAAATCATACTAGGTAACCCCATCCAACACTGGCCTACCAAGACTGTTTTCTTTGTCTTACCCTCTTGTCATTAGGATAACGAAGTGAAGGGACTAAGATAATCTATTTACATCAGGTGTTTTTTCATTTCACAGATATTGTCCTTGTTGATATTTTTGCTTTATTTATCAGCAGGCAGGTAGAATTTACAGCTGATTTATTCCATTTGCTGTGAATTCAAGTTGTTCTTTTAGTCCCTATACCAGATAAAGATGCTTTTATATTTTTACTCAGAATTTAGCTGCCATTTCTGTTGAATGCAACATAATTCTTGAACCCATTTTGGTGGTACCTTACCCATGGATTAGTTGTGTGAGATTTCTTTAGCTCTGGTTAGCTTGGGATGTTAGTCTTTCATACCTTCTTGTAGAAGATGTCTATTGCAAGATCTGTTTTAGAGCAGATCAGGTTTGCTGTTAAATGGCTGAGAGATTAATAAGGGAAGATACCAACACTTTAACAGCAGGACTGGATGATCTTGAAGGTCTTTTCCAATCAAAATAATTCTGTGATTGTATCTTGTAGTAGCCAGAGTGTGTGGGACGATGCAGGTGTGTTGAGTTTCTTTAGGATCCCTAAAGATCACTGCAGGTTTGTCACAAGAATGCTTTAGAGGAGTTCTGTATCCTTCAGGAGTAAAACTACGTGATGGTAAGTTAAATGATCTTAATTTCTCGGACCCTTGAAACAAAGCAGTGATTGCCTTTTCTGTTTTGGAAGCAATCATGGCTTTAGGGTTACATAATACACACTAATGAGAAAAGAAGGATACATAACCCACTCCTGACTTGAGAGTCAGGAATCAGCTATTTAAATTTGGCCAAAAGGGAAAATGTGGTATAATTTGCTGCAGAACACAGTGTCAGCACAAACTGGCAAAGAAATACAACATAAAAGGTATGAGGTGTTATATTAGGGTTAAATGACAGGAGTGAACTTAAAACTTTTAGTTTCTTCTAGTGCTCTTGGTCTGCTTATGCAATTAATAATGGTCTCAGCTGAAAAACTGTGACCAAGAATAGTTGATGGCTATTACTGAGACCGCATTAAATACATTTTTTCTTGAAAAGATTATCAGATGTCATTACTTTATTTCCCAACTCTAACTCACTGAGGAGTAGAGGATAGATTGAGGAGACCCTGCTGATTTATCACTGTCTTCTGGGCTCTTCTATTAATAATTTCAATAAACTAGGACTGTGAATTGGATGAGCTATAAAAATTATTCCAGCCGTGTTAGCATAGTACAATTTAAGGACCAGTTTATGATTCCCTTGCTCTCCTTGGCAACGCTGTTGTAGTCCCCAGGCAATTGCACTGTCCCTGTGATACCTCCTGTGAGTTTATGGGTGTGTTCTCATGGAATATTCTTACCCTATGCCCAGAATGAGGCACAGACACTCTGTACCACAGCTTGTACGTGAGAGTGGAAAGGTTTCCTTGCCCACTATCCACAAAGGCCTTACTTCTGCCCCTGTCTTTGTTCTGATGGTGTATGGTTCACAGAGCAGCCTACCCACTGTCATTTCACTTCTTTCTGGTCACTTTTATCTGGATATATGTCTGTCATCTCTTGCTAGTGTATTGGTTTGATTTACTTTTCTTAAAGCTTCTTCCTACCTGAGTGTTGCTAGCGGGAGCTGCATTGCTTCAGAGACACCACACACAGTAAGTGCCACCTTCACAAACCCTTCTCTAACAGCTGGCTTGCCTGGAAGCTGTATGAGCTGTCCTGACACTACCAGTGTATCTCTAAAGCCCCTGGGTCTGGTGCTGATGGTAGATGTGGCCTGTCTGATAAGTGTTTAGCTTCAACGGGATCGTTGCCAAGGACTTGAGTGCCTAAATTCTATAAGTTAGACATCATCTGTTTTTCTGAAACTAGCCCTCAGTGCCTAAATAAATGGAACTTATGGTTTAGCCCTAACTATTTGAAACAGTCTAAGGAATACAGCTTTTGTGGTACCTAAATTTGGGTTATGTTTGGTGGGGTTTTTTTGCTCAATTATTCAAAGTCTCTAATAGGCCTTAAGGATACCAAGGGACAGCCGAGTGCTGTCAGAGATGAAATTTAGAGTTTTTACTGCAAGCTGGGAGAAATGTATTTTCAGTAGATACTACCTTTTATTTAAGTGGCAGTTTTACAGAGAGGCTATATCCCAGTGAGATGATGCAATGGGAAGTGAACTGTACTGGTCTCTATGCTGAGAAGTTTCTTTATTCTGTCTCCAGGAAGCTTGTTTTTCTGTTCACAAAGTAATTCAGACACAGAGTAAATTGCAAATAAATTTCTAATTCTTCTGAAAGGCAACCATTTTTCTTCTGGTACTTTGAAACTATTTGTGTACAACTGTTATCCTCTCTGAATTTTAGGTGTATATTGTTATGGGATATATTTACACTTCAGAACATCAAATAATGATGGAATTACCGCTGTGAATTTGGATAGCTTATCAATGCAGAATCATACTATGATGTGTGGATAATAATGTAGCCATAGGAGCAATCATTTTGTTCTGGTAATAAGCACTTGCATTTTCCTAATGACAAGCTCTTGTCTTGTCTCTGCTCATCCTTTAAAATGAAAAGTTATTGAATACATTGGAGTGCAGTAATATGAACTTCATGTTTCTGGAGTTCTCTCTGCTTTTACTCCCAGTCATGGTAGGGAAACGCATTTACCTGGGTGATCAAAAGGAATAATGGAGTTGTGATTGAGTGTGGCTCGAAGCGGCTGCTGCGAGCAGCAGTTAGGGTGATTGCAGGCACTGCTTTCTCAGCTGTCATTAGATAGGGAGGGTATGTCTGGCTAGTTCTTCTGCACCCAACCGTGGGCTTGAATCTGAAGAGCTCTTCAGATGAGGCTGAAAAAAGGCTGGTAAAGAAATGTCAGATATACTGGTGGTATGAGAGATGTTTTCTTGAATTAAAGTTGCCTTACTCTGGGAATGTTTCATGCTTTAAGCTTCATTAGTTTCCCAGCTTATTCTGGGTATGAGCTGAATGTATATATATACACACACTCTATTGCATACTGGGCCAGTATACTTTAGGTCTTTTCTGATAGGTTGTGATTCCATTTTTTCTTGTGTATTTCAAAACCATCTGTTTCTTAACTGCATTTTTATATCAAAATTACCTTAGCTTTTGGGTCAAGTAATGTCAATAAAATAGGTTTAATTTTCAAAGTTTTTACATATTTTCAAGACTTCTATCTTTAAAAATAGTTTTAAAGGAAAATCTGAAAATACATTTATAAAAGCAATATTCTTTTGTGTATTTTTTTTAAATACATTAGTCAACTTCATACAAATTTTAAAAAAAGCTGTCAGTGCCCCAGAATAATTTCTCTTGTTAAATATTTTACACACAATTCACAAAAATATGTGACTGTACAAACCAGCAGCAAGCTGGTAGTTTTGTCTGCAGTTCTGAGCATCCCTGTGCTGCTTGTGCCATGGGCAGTGGTGGCTGGTGCTGCTCACTGCAGCACAGCTATACGGTGAGTGTGTCCTGGAGCAGAGCCAAGCCTCCTTCTCAGGCCAGCAGAGCTTCAGGCTCTCAGTGAGACATTGAACAAAATGGGAGGAGGCTAATGATGGGTTTTACATTAAGGCCAGATCAGAAAGTGGGTTGAAGTTGGCCACGTTGTATGTGTCTAGATTACATATCTAGGGTACTGATTGTTCACGTAGCCTAAAGGCAGGTCAGGCTGAGGCTGACTATACATCTCATTTGCTTTGTGGCAGACAGCATTGGGCCACTCGAGGAATGATGATGCAAGGCAGATGAAGTAGTTGGTGGCAGATAGTGAAGCATCTGTATCACATATAGGGCATACTTCATTCTCACTGGGAATGCAGCTGCTGGAGTTTTATCTTCTTGGGTTCCCTGAAGGTTCTCTAAAGCCCTGTTGCTTCACCATATGTTTGTGTTCACAACTTCAGGATGTGGGATACATTTGGATTTGAGGCATATTCAAATCTAAGCATATAAATTGAAGTGCTCTGAGGATGAGACTGGGAGCTATGATCCCTGGAAGTAGGGGGATGCCTGAGACAGGGACTGAGCTGGACTGTGCTGAGCCTGTAAGAAAAGGTACGCAGTACGGAGCCCTCCATGGCCACGAGGAAGGTCCAGCTGTGGGAAAGATGATGTCGCAGATACTTGGGACATCTGCATTTAGGTCTGTCCAGATTTCCAGTTTAATTATAGATCACTTCCAGGAATCTGAACATTGAAAATTCAAAACCAGAAAATGGATGGGAAACCAGGAGTGTTGATTTACTTCTGGCATGGTTGTGGACCATCCCCTCGGTCTCAGCTCGTCAGTTTGAGTGCTGTGGGGTGCTAATGCCTTGCTTTACCCCTCTGACGAGTACTCTTCAACAGCAGCTGCAGGGCTGACCTGCTGTCTCTTTGTAGAGACTGCCTGTGATTTATAACATTTTGTGCACTGTTTTATTGCTGTTCTTAGAGCAAGGACATATAGATACTGCAGGTGTACAGATGCCTCAAACTTTGTTACTTGTACTTTATGGTTTCCTGGTGAAGACTCTTATCGCTTCCCTGGATAGAGGGAAGACATGACATTTTGGTTTATCATCACAGTGGTGCAGTGTATCTTGCATTTAAGCTACTTAATCTTCTGCTGAGCAGTGGATTTTTCATTTCAGTGCTCAGGGGGAGCATACTTGGTAGTTCTGGAAATTCCCTTTCTTAATTACCTGTGTGCTATAGCTGCAGAAATGTTGGATTACTGATGGTTCATAGGATGTACATGAAAAGACTGGTACTCCATAAATAAGAAATTAGGGCAAAAAATCTTACTTTTTTCCAGAGAAAATGCACATTATGTGAATCAAATAACAAAACCTCTGAAAAAGCTCCAGACACTTTTCATATCTGCTAAAGCTCTTTATGGTAAAGCTTACGTAAGGGTTCACGTGACCTGTTCCTGTCAGGCTTTGGAGAACACAGGCAATTGCAGAAAACAGTGTTTGTCACTTTTTAAGTTTCATTAATATGGGACTAATTTGCATTTATGTTTTGGAGTGGGGGTGTACTGAGCAATCTTAATAGGAGTATTTTTTCATACTATGCTGAAAATACATTTGGAATGTATCATTTCCTTCATGAATACACTTTTCATCACTTAAAAATGTAAACCTTCTCACCTCAGTAGCTGTTTGCTCTTCTGGAGAATACTGCTGCGGTGATGTGTGTTAAATTTTTTTCAGGAGATCTTCTTGACAAATATCAAAAGCATTACAACCAGTCCACAGCCTGTGTATTGATACATGCCTAAAGATTCATATTTTACCATTTTCACGTTGTTTGTCCTTTTTTTTTTGCTGTTGTTGATGGTGAGACTACTGTAAGGACCTTCCCAGTTCTGCAAAGGCATGTATAGCTTTTTACAGAGCTCCAAAACATGGTGTGATTGAAGCTCACAGTGCAATGGTCTGTGTGACTACATGAGATTGTGAATCTGCAAAATTGATAATTCATCTCATTAGCTTAAGAATCTAAGAGCTATGACTGAAGAAATGGGTTTTCATATACAGCTTTGTTCCTTATTCTATTTAGCTGGACGTGCCTCTAACTTTTTCCATATAAGGAAAATGATTTCCAACAATCATATAAGACACAGATGAAGATTACAGCAACTATTTATTTATAGCTGTGTTAAATATGTTATTTGTTCAATAATATACTTCAGTATTGGATGCTTCAAATTGTTTCCAGGGATGTTTAGGGAGATAGGAATAGGGAACTGTTTGACTTTTCCTTCTTGGTTACTTCCATTTTTTTTTCCTCTAACACGTATTTTGAAAAGTTCTGTGTAATTGCTCTCTGGTTGAAGAACTGAGCCCAAACTTTGCAGATTAGACTGAAGAGTGTGAAGAAATTCCTTGTTAAGGTCTTCAGGAACAGAATAGCTGTTGCTGCAAGCGTTTGAACTAGCTGACTTCCTGAAATATTTTCTGTACTTTTGTGAAGGAACACGAACAAACAGAGCTTGTATTCTAGTGTTTTGGAAAAAAAAGGATTGAAGTGTTCTTACTTTATTGTCTTCTTCATATTCAATTATTTAAAAAAACCCTTCTGTTCCAGATAAGTTTGGAAGTCATGTATAGCAAGAAGTAAACTATAAAAATTTCAATGTGTGATGTGTGGGTGGAAAGTGTCACTCAGATTGTTCTTATTCAGGGTTATTATAATGACTTTATCAAGTATTATGTTTCTGGAAAAAACATTTATTCCAGTAAAATTGGTATGCCCATATGGCATATTCTGCTGGCATTTATGCAGGAAAACATGCAGTTTTCATAATTCTGTTGTTGACATTGGCTGAGTATTAGTTCAGTTGACTTTGAACACTCCTACAGTGGTTTTTCTTACATTTTATTTGCACTATGTGTAATTGAAGATTATTTTTCTAAATGTTTACTTTTGTCAAACATTTAGTTTTATGGGGAAATTAGATATTAAATGTTCAGGAAGGACATTTGAAGTGTGCTTAAAGGACAAAAGTACTCTAGTGAATTCCCCAAATAGATTTACATTTGCAAACTAAGCTGCTGTTAAATTTACCTGATTATAGATGGTATTACAGAATTTTCAATAAATTGGGATTTATGCACGTGAGCTAGAGAAAAATAATGAAAGATCTTTTTATTCTTAAGCCATGGTTTTCATTTAATGGTTCTGAGCCAAGCTATTTCAGGATTAATCGGATCTTAACTTAAGGCTTGCACTGAAGTAATGTAGCGTGATGAGCGACTCGTGGCTCTGCAGAGGATGATTCAGTACAATAGGCAGTAATTTGTATTTGGTATAGCTGACAGAACTGGAAATACATTGAGTTGTGAAGACTAATATTTTTTTTTTCAGGGAGCCTTTAATACAGTAGCATTTTTCTTTCTCCAAGGTGAAATGCATCTTTGATTGTGGTAATAAACAAGCATTACAAATAAATATTAAACTGTTTTTTAACTTCTACCTAACCATTTAATTTACAAGATTTAAGATTTATTTATTGGTAATATTTTCTGGGAAATGGTTGTCATTATGCGAGGTTTTCCTTGATCATTTTCCTATTTTCTGGAGGATGTTAATGACTGATTTTTTTCTAGAAGTTAGTATGGTATTTCTAAGAACACTACAGAAGTCTTTACTTTGAAGAAGGTATTTAGTTCTTGTTTATGGAATTATGATTATTATTAAAAAGATCAGTCACTAAGGGAATTTTTACTAGAATCTTGACATTGCAGACAACTGGAAGACCAAATCCAACATTTTTATGAAAGATTTTTTTTCTAAACAAATTCAAAATGCCTTAAATTGTTATCCTAATAAATTCTTAATTGATAACTATGTAACCTTAGCAAAGTGCTTTTTCCTGTAGCTAGTCAGTCAGTAAAGAAATGTGTGCTCCAGCAACCTATGAGATGCTGCAGTTATTAAACTGTAGAAGCAGAGGCCACTTCTCTGATAGAAATGGAGATACCTGTATAGATACCTGGCTTTTCAACTGAATTTCTTGACTAACTGCTATGGATCATTTTTATGAGGAATGAACAACGGAGTTTTCTGTGAAAAAGCTTATGATCAATTTTGATGAAATCAGTACTGTATTATAAAACTATTGCAAAAGTTATTCAAATTCTTTGTCTTTACTGTTCAGCCAGATCTTAAAACAGTGATTTAAAAGAGACTGGGACCTGAGGATCTAAATACAAATTCCACATTTCCATTTTCTTTCTGGAAAGAAAGTAAAAGCATGGCATAAAGAGCAAAACCAGCTCTTTCTCTGTGGTCATAAACAGCTTTTACTGACACTTCTTTTTCTATTTTATCTTTCATTTCAGTGGATTAATTTCCTGTTGATGCTTTTCTGTCTGATGTGCTACTCTTATTTTTCTTCATTAGCTAAAAACAAAAAGGAAGAATATCCTTCTGTGTCATTGCATTTGTGACCAATGTGTTTGATCAGAGGGCTGGAAAAGTAAACAATCAGCTTTTCTCAAGAACTGCTTCTCGGCAGTTGTTTTCTAAGCCTGTGTTGCTAATTGGCACATTTTCTTTCTGTCTGAGTATGTGAAGACAATAAACGTCTCAAATCAGACAGCTGCAATGCTCAGTAGAATACATAAACTAAATTATTCTAATTACTCTATTTACTGGACAATCCTTGCTATCTTAGGATGCTCTAATTATTTTTACCGTTGCTTCATTAGCAGTAGGAAAAATTAAAACTTATACGAAGATGGAAAGGATAAGACAGCTACTTAACCTAGGGGATATACTCAGGAATAATCTAGGATTATCTTTTCTATCAAGTATCAGTGTTTCTCATTTTTTCAAAACCTTAATATTGTATATTATCAGCCTGTAAAAGGAGATAACTGGTAGGGATTCCTTCCATCCTCATTCTGAATATATTTAGCTCTTTGCAGGAGAAATGAAGAACAATAATTAATTTCAGTTCCACAGAAATAGAAGAAAATAAGAAATACAACAATTACATACACTCTGGCAGTAGTTAATGGAAAGACAAAGTGAAGCCCAAGGTAAAAGTCTTCTCTGAAAACTTGATTAGTACTATTTTTTATTCTTTAATTAAGCAAAAGAGTACTGTATTATTAATTTTACTAACTGTGCACATGCACAAATGGACAATATATAGGTGAGAGAGCATATGCACACAAGCAGGAACCGTTGTGGTTTGGTAGTGATGTTTCCAGTCTACTGTTGGGAATAATATGGAAAAAATAGAGGAAAACTTTGCGAAGTTCCAGTGGGAAGTGTGAGCTAAATGAAAGCAAACAATGACTAGGTAAAGGAGTCATGAAATGCTATATGACAGTTTGTAGCCATTTTTAAGGTGGCCCGTTCATAATGACATTCTTTTTATCCTTGCTACAACTGTGTAGGAAGCAAAGCTTTTATTTCTTGATTTTCAAGTTACTGGAAAACTTTTTGGTTTAAAGAGGCCTAACAATCTTCTGGATTCTGCCATCCACCTCCTGTGTTCATCTGCGCACACGTTAAAGCAAGAGTTTTAAATTGAAATACACTGGGATGTCTTAGGTGATGCTGACTGGTTCTGCCAAGATTATTCTCAGTTTTACACCTGTCCACTCCTGAGCAGCTGTGGACCAAGTGACCAGATTGCTGAGATGAGAGATGAAGTAGTGTTCTAGATCCCAGGGGGAACCAGAGTGCTGTTGCGTATGAGTGAGCATGCACAATCTGAATAAGCCCCAGGTAAGGCTGCCAGGTTCTTAGGCTGTTTGGCTCCTTAGACCCTCGGAACACCTGCGTCTCTGAGCTGTAAGAACAGCTTTATTTTTTTTGGTAGAGCAGAACTACTCAGGGACCGAGACTTCCAAGTTGTTCCCAGAACAGACTGGGAACAGCGGATCTGAAACTTTCAGATTTTGATTCCAAGGCCATCTTGCAGAGCTGGCAGGGCATATGCCTGAGTTTTGTCAGATCTGTTGTGCTTGTTCAATTTCCATGGAATGTTCTGCTGTTAATAAACTGGCAAAATTCAATAGAAGAAGGATTCCTCTGGTGAATTTCCAGTCAGCTGTATTCCTGATTTCTGATGTTGTGCTTTGATTCCTGCTGTTTCTTTTCCACTTAGCCTGTTGCATTGTCAATCCCGTTTCAAATGTTAGAACTGTAAGAAAGTAGTAAGCCCTCTCACTACTTAGTTTTGTCTTTGTTGCTTTCATCTATATTAACTCAATCATTGAAGCTATTAGAATATGATCCTGTAATATTTTATGTTGCCAGGGACATCCGACATGCGGTGATACTCCCCGGTCAAAGGAGAGCCCAGTCCAAAGTTCTTCAGGTTGCTCAGGGCCATGTTCACTCAGGTCAGATGTCTAAGGATGCAGATTCCACCAACTCTCAGGGTGCCTATTCCAGTGTTCTGTCATCCTCATTGTGAAGCAGTTTTTCCCCCTCTGTCTCATCAGTTTCCCTTTCCCCTTACTTTGATCTAAGTGCTCAGTTCATCTGGAATAGGTAGTTCCATTGTGTACTTTGTGTGTCTGTGCTGCCAGCCACTCGGGTCTGTCCCCTTCCTGGTGCTAGCTCTGTCAGCCAGGTCATCTCGCCAAACTTACTATTGGCTTCTTGTTGGATTATTTCTCTCACTTTTACTGAGCTGAGTCAAACGCCAAGAAGGGCATGCAAGCTCTATATACATCCCAGGGAAATGGGAATGAGGAACTGAGAGTGCAGAAGTGAGTTAACTGAGCAGAACTGTCCCTTTTTTTGGTCTGTGAGCTGGTAATTCAGTCCACCCTGGAAAATTAGAAGGTCCACTGCAGTTTCTCCCTTACCCATCCGAGTCATCATCCTTTCCTGGCAAGGTGTGTGCTATGGATTTATTGTTAACGTCTCTTAAGCCTCAGGTTGCACTTGCAGAGAGGTCCTTTTTAGAGAACTGACTTCCTAGCACCTATTAGTTCTTGCAGCTAATTCCACCTTAGAAAGCTTGAGTTTTTCCTCCCTGATTTTTTTTCTGCTTTTCACTTCCAAAGTGAGGTAATGCTGATCCAGTGAAGAAACACGAGCCTGTTTCACTTTCTTGGATATACCAACGCCTCTTCCTAGATCAACAGCTCTTCCTCTTAGAAACATCAGAGCCTTCTTTCTCTTGCTTCTGTGCTTCACTGATTTGTTGCAGTATGAATTGTATATTTGTCTCTTGGTCGATATAAAACATGAAGGTGTCATTAGGCAGGTTGGGGAAACTGGGTGTTGCTGAAACACACTTGCAGAATGTGAGCTGCATGATGTCCAAGGATGAGGATTTGCAGTATGGGGAGGAGCTGATCCTGTTCTTAACACTGGTGAGGACAGAGGTGAATTGGGTGATGTAATTCAGGCTTCTGTATATTTATAGACATTGCCAAAGAGCTTGGCCTTTCCATATCTGGAGCAAAAGGGATGTTTGGCAAAAGTCAGGTATTCAAAAGAATTGCCTGGTGTTTATTTAGCTAGAGCTCCAGTGGCATGCTACTACTAACCCAAACATGCATTACAACTTAATTAAATAGGGAGATGGAAAAATAAGCGGGAGAAGTGGTTTTAGATTTTTGCTTTGACCACTAATTCAGGGTGGAAGGTTTAATTTTTTTATTCTTCAGTTTATTATTATAGTGGAGAGTCTGTGTGTATCTGTGATAGATGCATCTACAGGCAAGCCTGTAAATCTGGAATCATGCATTGCTTGCAAACAGCCAGAATATGATCCTGTCCTTGGTGTTCCCTCTGGCTGGTGGTGAGAGTGAATCTTCAGTGACAGGAAGAAGTGAATGAGGAGGAGTTTGAAAGTAGTGTCTTGGGACTGCTGTCAGACCTAGCTCTGTGCTAGGACAACCTTCTAACATAGTGCTCCTGTGGGAGCACTGGGAAACCATTGCAGCCATCTGTCCATGAAAGTTGTCCCTTCCCCTCAGTTCTGTCAGGCCTGGCTGTTGGCTGGGTGAAGATTTTTGCATGTGGATTCTAGGTCAGAATGACTCTTTGCTCCTTTATCCAAATAACAAGCATTCTAATTGCAAAAATAATACAAGTTGTTGTATAGCATTAAAGACTTTTTTTCTCTGTTAAAAAAAAAAAGAAGTAACTAGTGAATTTTAATAGTGGAGGGTGGAAATTTAAGCATTGGAAGTAATTTAGTCAAAAATACTATGAGAAAACAATAAATATAATTCTGAAGATTGCAAGTGAAACGGCAAAATTATTCATTAGAAAAGATTGCAATAAAGACAAGGGATTGAAAAGAAGGTAGATGGTAGAAGGTATTTAAAGGACAAAAGCAAACTTCTGGAAAAGAGGAAAGCACAGAAAAAGACCATTTTGCCTGCATCAGAAGCTTTCTATTGACTGGAAAATGATAGAAATGCAGTGTAAATAAAAAGACAAGGATTGATTGTGGATACAGCCAAAAAAGCTGCGGCACAGAATGTGTTAAAATGAGTAGCAGTTGCCTGAGATAAGAATTGAAGTTTCTGCTAATCCATTTTTGGTCAGAGGAGCTAAGAAGGAAAGTGAAGACCTTTCCAAATGGGAGACAGTAACTCAAAATGACTATGATTTTTCTACCTGCTTTAGGCTTCGTGTAAATAATTAGCTGGGAATGAGAGCTTAATGCGGTTAAAAAGTGAAATACACGCCAGGAAGGGATTGAAGAATACTCGAGAAAGGAATTTCTGGTGAAAAACAGTGAGGAGCAAGTAATAGAAAAGCAACACTGATCTTAAAACGAGGGAATTTATAGATCAGTCCCTGTAACTTACTTAAGTGGGAAGAAACTGCACGAAATCCCTAAACATTAATTTCTGAAAAATCATCAAGATAGGAAGTTGAGCATGAATTTTCTAAATACATTTTGACAAATACATGCAGTTCTTTAACAGAAACAGCTGGCTAGTGGTTAAAAGGGGAGTAGTAAATATGATGTAACTTTGCACAGAGCATTTCACACTGAGAAGAGGTCTTTTTCATAGGCAAACTTGAGAAGAATGCTTAATGGTAAGGGAAATGAATGCTGCTGCCCTGGGTAAGAGTTTTAAGTATTTTATAGGACAGTAAAAGCATCCTTCCTTCCTGCCCCTGCCCCACCCTCCCCTTTTATTTAAAAAAAATTAAAAATTGAGAAATGGTCTGAAATCTACGAGATGAAATAAGAAGTGCAAATGTTTACCCTTGGGAAGCAGTCAGACAAATAAAAACCCAGGATTTCTGGCTTAGCAGTGGTATCTGCAATGGGAGCTGGAGGGAATTACAGATGAAATCAACCATCAGTAGGACTCAGCTCAGTGTGTATTTTTTCAGCATCAGAGTTTAAAAATAGTGTGGACTGATAAGAGGAACGGAATGAAGTAAGGCTATTAGAAGATACAAGAAGCTGACTTAACTGAGTTTGTGTAATTTAGAAAGGAAAAATGGAGAAGAGGAAAACAATAATGTTGTCAAACGTGGAAGATGTTTACGTGAGGTGTATGTTGTTGTTATTCTCCATATCTGTTCAAAGAAAGACAAATGTAACTGGCAAAAGGAGAAATCTGTGTGATGTTGGGTTAACCATATAGATGAGTAAACATTGGGACAGGTCATCTTGGTAGGCCACGGAGATTGGTTGATGGACACGGTTGAAGACTGGTTAGACAATTATCCCTTTTTGAGGAACATTTTTGTGCTTTTTCAGACTGGTTGGGAGGCAGCAAGTGACTATGAGGTCCCTTCTAGCCACACTGATTATTGGCTTACATTTTTATTCAAGTAGTATTCCCAGTTTTAATTGTGTATTTTCTTACTACAAACTATTGGGTTTTTTCCCAGATTAGTGTAGAATTGTAATTGTGAATGTTTTTCATACGCAGTGATCAAGACTGAACTGAAATTTGGTGGTTCTTTTGGGCTCCTGAGCTATCTACAGATCTGTCCCTTCTCTAGCTTTGTCTTCTCTCTCTGTGGAAGGCTGGATATACAAAAGCAGCTCTGAATAGTTGTATGGATACTGAGAGCCTGTTTCCTCATGAGCTGCTTGCGTGACGGTAGGACATTTAGCAGGGATTCAACTCACCATGCCAGCAAGATTTTTTTTTTACCCTGACAAATCTATAACTATATTAGGAAGCTTTATCTAAATTTAATATTTTAGAATCTACCTAACAATTTTACATCCTATAAGCTATTCATGAACTAGAAATTAAGTATAAGAAATAGAAGATTGGAATTTTGCTGTACAAGATTAAAAATTTAGCAATCCAATTGCATTGGTGTAATGTAGTATGTAAGCTGTTTTCTCATATTAACATTTTTCTCTACAGAAAGTTGATATTCACTGTAAAAAAACCAAGCAAGCAACCAAATCTTTCTAGAATTGGGTTGCATGGCATAAATCCACAATAATTTCCCAGTGTTAGTATAAAGTCTAATAAAAAATATTAAATATTTAACATTACTCTTTGAACTTACTGTAAATTATATTAATATCTATCTTATAATTTAAGAGATGTCAGTATTGCTGTTCTTAGTGCTTTTATGACAGAGGGAATATCACTTTGCTTTCTTTTGACTCTCTTTGGAGGAGTAATTTCCCTAATGTTTTGTCAGGCAGCTAAAACTGTACCTAACCTGTCAGCAGGGAAACAACTTGACAAACCCCCCTCAATTGTGATGTTAAATGTTATGTTCTCAGCGTACTCCGGATGCACTTCATACCACATTATTTTAAAAGCAGGATGCTTTTAAATACCTGTTGCTCACTTTGAATCCAAGGGATCTCTGCAAGTTCCAGAGGCTGCTCCTGCCTTTGGCGTGTGCCTGAGTCGGAAGTGGGCAGGATACATCTGGGAGGCAGGAGGCTGGGAGCAGACCTCCAGCCAAGCCTCGCCTGAGATCTGGAGAGGGGACATTTTCCCAGGGTGCCCGAGGAGGTTCTCTAAGAGCACTGCAAGCCAGGAAGCTGCCGCAAGGTGTTGGACTAGGAAGCAACAAAGGAGTAAGCTACCCACTGTGTCAGGACACAGATGAGGGGGAGGTAACCATTGCCATGTTTTGAGTCACTTGGCCATCTTAGCTCTTTCTCAGATAGTGATGGCAACCAACTTTATAGTCCCTCTGTTGTAATAAACAGAAAGCTGTAGTAAACTTGTCTTTAGGGGTTGGCTGTGCTTCTGCTACCATCACATAGAAGAAAAACCCAGTCCTGTTCCACCCCAGGACCCTGTCACACTGTGCCCTTTTCTGAAATCTAGTATGCCAAACAAGCAGAAAATTTGTGCGGGTGATGATGTGATTTTGTGTGACTAATTTCAGCGCTACTAATTGCAGTGCTTCTGCTAAATGTCAAGTTGATTGCTCGTAGAAAAGCTGTTCAAGAAAGTGTGTCTGCAAAACTAGCACCATGAAAAGTGGAGCAGAGACCTGCGTGGGATGTGTTGAAGATGTGACTCTTGTGGTCAGCTGAAAGGTCCTTCTACAGAGACTAGCTGATGTTCCACTCACTGGAATATAAGGACAACCCAGAATATCTATTTGCTTTTTGTTGGGCAGAAACTGTGTAAAGACAAGGCATGGGAGAGCTTTGCAATTCTTCCAGAATTTTTACTGGAATTTTAGATACAAACCGGGGGACAGATTGTAATTTGTTCATCTGCTCTAGTTGAAACAGTTTGGGGTGGGCTTTTGTTCCACTTTGGTTTTCTTTCTCCTTCTATAATTGGGTTTGGTGGTTATAAACAAAGAATGACTTCATTATGTGTTGACTGACTTTTTCACAGTAAGCTTGAGATTCTAAAGACATACTATCTCCTGTCACTACTTTATGTAGTACATTTTACAGCTTAAAACACAAATTTTTTCAAGGGGTAAAATGAGAATTGCTGACAGCAAGGAAATAAAAATGACTGATGGACTATTTACACTTGACCAGCTGTTAATGAATTCTCACTCAATATCTTGTTAGCTTGTACTGAAGTAATACATAAGGCAATTTAGAAAATAGCCTGAAGTTCCTAAAACTACAGAGAAAAAACCTGTAAGTTATTCTGATGCCTTTGATCTATGAACTGTGATATAAGCTGTGACTTTTGATGTTCTGGGATGATGTGATTGATAGTATAATTTTTTTTTAATTTGATCATTTCCTGAATGTTACTGTATGTTATATTTTGGCTCAGAGGCAGGGAGAACAGTCACCAGTTTCCCTGTTCAGGTGGAGCTTTCTGGAAGGAAGGGAGAATGCACTTACTCTGAGGACAGCTGAGCATTCTCAGCTGAGAGAAATTGGTGGAGTTTCGTAAGCTGGGGACTGGTATCTCTTGGAGGAGGCTTCAGAGAAAGGTGGTTTTATTTCTGTGGATCCTAAGGGAGTTTTATAAAGTTACTGCATCGCAAAAAAGCTCCATTGAGAATTCTTAGCCTGAGAACAAGTGTGTAGGAAAGGAAGGGTACGTGATGAGCAAGGGAGGGATTGGCTGACTAACACTTTTTGATATTTGATTTATTTTATCCAGCAGAAGAGCTTTTTTGCTCTTTCAGAAGTGTGTTGCAGTAAGGCATAGCTTAGATTCAGTATCTTTTTGATTCTCTTAAGGAGAAGGTGGAGGAGGTTTGGGGTGGGGGGCAGTCTCTAAGGGGTGTGTATTCTGGGAAGCTCCTAATAGTTGCTTCTTAGTGACACATAAAATTTAAGTTCTTAAATCACTATATGGATGAGTTGTTTTTTTCAGTGTGAGAAGGAAGGAAGTTACACTCTTCAAATGCTTCTTCAAGCATAGGAAATACCTTAGAAGGTTGCAGGTGAGTATTTGATTATGACTGGCTAGTGCACTGAGGCCATTGCCTGTATCAAACTGGGCTACACAGACCACTCATTCTGATCTCCATTGCTAACTCCTGACTAGCATTTGTAGAAGTGCAAAAATCCCCCTCCTTTAAAAGGCCAAATCCCCTAAGGGTGGTGGTGGAACCTCAGCTGACTTTAATGGAGCCAGAGAATCCTCTTGTTTCAAGGAGTTAAGCTCTGTGAATATGAAATGACAGCTGTGGAGCATCTGGTAAAAACTGAAAGAAGGGGGAAGGATAAGGGGGCAAGGGAACCTTACTATCTTTTTATAGAGTGTGGTCTATGTTGAGTATTTTAATGCCATGCTTTTTGTTGTTGCCTGTATTGCCAGACATGTTTATTGTAGTGTCTTATAAACAGTCTTGGAAAAATATACTCAATATTTTTGTTGTAGTCCTGGCTTAATCTCCTTTTTTTCTTTTTTAACTGGACGTGTTGTGGTTTTGATGCTTTGACATTCTCTCCAAGCAGTTTGGCTATTACTTTCTTTTTCTATTGACATGTATTGATGCAAGATGGTTGAATTTCTGCAAAGCAGAAGGAAGAAATTGTGGTTTGACCTACTATTTAAGCTAAGCAAATTAGTAAATTCATCCTGTTTTTCTTCTGCATTTTTTTTTAAAATCAGTGTTTTGTGGCAGCTGAAATTTCTGACCAGGGCTAGGCTCTGTATGTCTCTCTTGGCCTCAAACTGCATGTAATTTTTCAGAGTATGACATTTCTCCATGTAGGAAGCCTTATTACCCACAGGCAAATGTAATCTATCATCTTTTCCTTCAACAATTCCCCCTTTCTCTCTACCCTGAAAGAAATCAGAAAAGATTTATAATGTTCTGCAGCCCACAAAACCTCCTTCATTATCCTTAAATCAAGTATACCTGATTGCAAAGCTCTTATTTTTATAAGAATTTTGGGAGCAGAATATTTTATGGTCTTTGGTGTGCTTATACTAAAGGTGAAAAATGCTTGGTGGTTATGGTTTGGTTATTTTTTTTACCTTTTTTTTTTTTAAGTAATTCTTTTGAGACCTATTTTGCTGCAAAGTAAAGACCCTTTTTATCAGTAGAAAAATAACAGATCTACCTTGAGATGTCCAAAAAGAATGAAGTATTCCAGCTGAAAAGATAACATCAGTTCAGATAGTACTGTCTTAAGAGAAGTAAGGTGTTACTGTCCTATCCTTCTGATGTAGCATAGCATCTTACTTATTCTTACTGCCATGGCAGATGAGGTTGACAGCTTGTTGAATCTGGGTGGTGTTGGGTTAACTCACCTTCCCCAGAGGACCAAACCTGATTTGGGACCAGTCAATAGGAATGAGCAGCTTAATTTGTGCCTTTCTGTTTTCATTGCTTCCAGTTTACTTGCTTATATTTATCTGTCATCGTAATGACAGGTTACAGAGTTCTGTCAAGTCCTTCAGAGTTGAATCATTTTGGTCTCTTTTTACATCTGCTTTTCTTACTGTTTTCTCTCCATTTTACACATCTATCCCTTCTCCTGTATAGGCAAAACTATTTCTTTTCCTAGCTGGATATATTTCCTAATGTCTGTGGCATAGCATAGATGTTTTTCAGTGAATTGTTGTTTTGCTTTGGATAACTTTAGCAGAGATAATGGCTTTGCATGAGAAATAACTGTAAGGATCTCAGGAATTGTTATGGGTAGCTAGCACATTTCACCCTCAGGTGCTGGTTTGCATATTTCTCTTCAGTCTGACAGAAACAGACTCATACTATTAAAGCAACTCATACTATTTCAGCTTAGCTGACCTGTTGATGCTACAGTAGATATGTTAAAGATTTTCCTTTTGTAATGCTTGCTTATTTTTTTAATGATTTTCCAAGGTTACCTTTATAACTGAGGGTCTTGAAAACTGGGCTGTCAATGGAAAACCATACCCCTAAAGCATAGCAGACCTCTGCTTCTGATAATCAGCAATGTATGTCCTCTTTGCCCCATGTAATTTAATTATTTTGCTTATAAGCAATATTTTGGTATCCTTACATATATTATTGTTCATTCATTTCTCAATAAGTCTATCTTTAATTTACTTTTCCACTTCCCTTGGTTTCCCTGAAGTCCTCTTAGGTGAAACAGGTCATTAGCAATAAGTTATTTTTAACATAAAAGCACTCGATGGAGGCTCTAATGTAGAACCTTATTTATCTGCCTGCCAGAGCAGTTAGATAATTGAGATTTAAGTGTCTGCATATGTGGGTTTGTCTTCCTTTTCTCTGTGGTCAGTTACATCTTCTATTTCATGGAAATATTAAATGTTTATATTTTATTTTAGAACCCCAGCATGTTTAGTCCTCTTAGTGATTTACATTTGGATACTCTTTTTCATTTCTCAGATATACAGAAGATATTTACTACTTAAAAAAAAGGAAATAAAATGTTTTTAATTTGGGAAGAAGGCAGAAAAGGCAAAGAAATAAAGAAATAGAAGAAAGCTTCGGGGAGAAAAAGTAGTAGTAGGCAGTAGATAGGATTACAGATCTTGTCTTAAAAATATTACCAATTATAGCATCTTAAAAATGGAAATAGAAATTTAATCCTTAATGCTTATTCCAATTCAGGTTCACTAACTCCATTGCTATTTAGGTATATACATTTATTTATTTTTTAATATACTCGTCATCTTCAAGAACAGTGCATCTGAAAGCTCAAATTTGGGAATGAAAACATGATGAGGCTTTCAGTCAGGAGAAATACTCCGATAGCAAGAAGAGTTACACCTGGATACAAGATGGATGTAGACACCATGTTCCCCAGGGACTGAAGGTTTTTGAAGAAGTTGGAGAGGCATCTATCACAGTAAAGTTGATTCTGCTTTGAGGTGGGGAGGACATCATATTCACCCCTGCCTCTTCCCCTTTTAAATTGCGTTGTAATCACTTAATGAAAGTGGAATTAGGTCACTTCATACTGACATCTATTCATCATATACGTTCAAGATACATCTTCAAAGAGAAATTAAAACAAAGCAATCAAATAAAAAGCCCACCAAAAAGCAACACAACCTTGTGTGGTGGTAGAATGATAAACGTAGATTTTTATTAGTGTATTATCGCATTAACATGTTTATGAGCTTCTGTAAAAGGCACTTGAGTCAGGAAACCTTAGCATGTGCTCAGGAGACAGGAAACCTGTTCAGCTCTGGAGATGGATATCTGCAAGGCTGCCGTTTTCCCAGCCAGTTACTCAGCCTGAACAGTTTCTTTTTTATGATTATTTCTTGTATTCTCAATTGTGACAGAACTTGGAGAAAGAGGCAAGTTGTAGAAGTGTAAGGAGAAGAAATATGAACTGTCTAGGTGAGGCTGAAGTAGAAGACAATAGAAAAAATCATCTTCATGAATCTGATTTGCATGTTCAGATAAGCTATTGGTAATTGTATTTTTTCCTTTCCTGAAAATGAGAATAAGGCTTTTGGACAGTGAAGGCTAAAATAATAGTGTCAGTTTACCTGTTCTTTAAAAATAAAGTTACCAACAGCAAAGGGAGGTGCTTCATCACTACTAAGAAAATAAATCAGTCTTATTATTTCTTCTGAAAGAATATATGATGACAATGTATTCAGTAAGAATGCTTTGGCTAATAGCTTTCCATGCCTCATTTATACATACTGTTTTATGAAACCCCTGAAATTATGGATGTGCACAGTGCTGGAGGAACACAGCATTTTCTTTTAGAGAGTACTCTCATCCCTAGTTGATGAGGTTTTGTTCTCGAAGAAGCACAGAATTAGTATATACAATGTGTAAATTATTTGTCTTTGAAATATGTTTCATTGATACAATCACTTTAGGATTCGATTGTAGATGGAACTACTGCTGAAGTGCATCCACCTTACAAGTTTATCTCTTGTGGAATAAAAAGTGAAAGATACTCCCTGTGAAAGCCGGAAAAAACATGATCTTACAGAACTGAACATTTTAATTCTCTTAGTGTTCATTACAATAACATCCATCCTGTTTATGTCAGCTAACCTAAGGCAATTAATAAAGCAATCAAACATTAATGTTAATGCAGAGACATCTGGTGCTAATGTACCATTAATCAGTGCTCATTGGTACATTATTATTGTTACGGGCATCATGTCTGTGGAGGGGACACCTTGAAATGTCCACCATGATGAACATATTAGAGCTTTAATGTAACAGGACTGGGTAGAATGAATTGCAGGTTGCAGGCTCATTTGCTTTCACACAGCAGGTGCTCCTTTGTAGTTTGCCATCTGAAGAGACAGTTTTAAGAATGAATTATTTACATACAAAATTGATGTTGATAAAGTAGAATATAAGCGCCGTGCCATGTGGGATTTTCACAGTTGTACACTCTGCACTTCAGCTTGCATAAAGTATCTTGGCAAGGTTTTAGTGGCAAAGTGTTAATTCCTTAGGTGTTCATTAAAATAACATTTATCATGAACTCCGATGATGTTCACACTGATTTATTCTGAAACTTTAAAATTAATCAGATTCTATAATTAGGTAGAGCAGGAAAATGGAATTTGGGCTTGTTACTTTAATAAGACTATTAATTCACTTAAAAGTTAATTTTTTTTTGGAGGAATTTAATGAACACCTGCTTTTAAATATGGATTGTGCAGTCAAACTTCCATCTAATAAGATGTTAAGTGTATTTTTATATTGAAGAGTGTTTTGCAATACTTTGTGGGATACAGGCTTACTTTTTGTTTATGATTGTGATGGACTAGAGACCATCTTTGTTTTAAGACCCACCCTGAGGGAAATCTGGTAATTAACTTTACAAGGTTTTGGGTAATGCCTGTACTTTAGATGACTGGATGGATGTTATTCAAGCTACCTGGAAGTCATTAGCCTGTCATTATTAATTATGTGATAATCATATTTCTGTGTCAGAAATGGAAAATGAATGGAAGTGAAAAATATTATTACTACACTGCCTTTCATTTCTACTAGAACAAATAAAAGAGGCAGCTTTTCTTGTCACAGTAAATTTACTATCTCCAGGACTTGTGAATGTTACAAATTTACATGGTTTCAAAGAAGCCAGGTACACCTTCAGAGAGGGACTATTAAGACATCACCTTTGGCTCATTAAGACTCTGACCTATAAATTGTTGGGGACTTGAGGAGCATTCTGGGGACATACTGCTGTGTGCCTGCCCCATTCTTCAGTTCCTTGGGTTTCATCTTCTAGCAGCTATTTGGGACAGGTTATCAAACCTAGAGGTACCTTTGATCTCACCAAGTAAAACCATCATCATATCCATTTACAGTTATTTGTGCCTTTAGAGGTACGATTTGCCTTCAGGAAGCCCAGGCTCCTGAGATCCACGTAAAAATCTGGAGCAGGCTAGGGAACAGGAGCTGAGCTGCTCTTTCTCACATGTTCCACAGACTATTTCTGCTGCACTAGTTGGGAACTAAATGCAGCCACTTGGTTGACACTCTGCATGATCCAGTAGTTTGTTTACAGTAACCATGTCTGAGTACCTGTATTACTAGTAAAGAATTTCTAGAATTTATTACACTTCTGCTAATAGGAGAATCCTGGCTTTAGTTTTCTAGTCAGTGGTGTTTCACTTGCAGGTTTTTTTGTTTGGTTCGTTGGTTGGTTTTCTTTGTGTGGTTTTGTGTGTGTTGTGGTTTTTTTTTGTTTGTTTTGGCTTGGTTTTTTTTCTACCATTCACATGATGTTTTTTGCACAATTTCTGTTCTCTCATCCAATTTGAGGATTGGAAATAACAGTATGAGATAAAAAATGCCTTGAGAGAAAAAGGGGAAATTGAGTGGCTGTCAGTAGAACAAGCTTAGTACACAAGTTCTGAAGCTGGTACATTTTCTATTTGTTGTATGATGCCAAAAGAAGTCTAATATTTGCAATGTATTGCTGAAAAATGTGTATAAATTTGTTATGCTCTCTATCAGTTTGTATTTTGCAAGTATAATGAATTCACCCAGCTTTTTCTTGTTAAAATGATCTACCAGAGTATGGTGGTGTCACTTAATTGTAAGATTGAGATTGATGCTGTTGGCTACCTCTATTCCTGGCCTATGGATCTTACTGCAAAGGGAAATTATATATGGAAGTGTCCCTCTGTAAATAAGTATTTGAGTCCATAGGCTCAGCCTAATTTCTTCTTGCTAACTTGTAGCTTTGAAGACTGGGGCTTTCTTAGGTAATACTTCTTTGTTCTGTCCACTTAAGTGCAGCATTTACTATTTCTCTGCACTCAGTATATAGCTGTTGGAAAGTAGGTGCAGGTGCATTAACATGGGATCCTAGGAGTTTGGCCTTGTTTGGTTAACTTAACCTAGATTTTTTTTCCTGATAAGTATTTTTTAGGGAATGTACCTACCTGCCATCGAGTTTTCTTGAAGACATCCATCTCGTTGAGTATAGCAGATTTCAGGTTGATGTAGTTCATAAAAAAAAAATGGTGTCCAGATATTCTGCTGTTGCTCTGGGCCCTGGGATGTTGTATCCGTATTTGAGAGCACTGAGGTGGCCCATTGAGGTTCCAGAGAGCCTGGTGCTGGAAATGCCCAGGAGGTTGATAGTGGTAATATAGCAGACCTGTGCAAAATGTCTCTAGGGATGGGGCATCTACTGCCTCTCTGGGCAACCTGGGCCAGTGTTTCAGCACCCTCACTGTAAAAAATTTCTTCCTTCTCTCTAGTCTAAATCTCCCCTCATTTAATTAAAAACCGTCACCCCTTGTCCTGTCTCAACAGGCCCTGCTGAAAAGATTGCCCCCATCTTTCTTGTGGGCCCCTGTTAAGTATTGAGAGGCTGCAGTAAGTGTCACCAGATCCTTCTCTTTAGTCTGCTGGTAGGTTGGTCTGAAAGTGCAAGTCTTTTGGGAGGGGTCCGTGATAAACTAGATTCTTTAATGTACACTTCATCATGGAGGAGAAAGGAAAGGAGAAAGGCGTGTGTGTATGTGAATGGATATACCCCGCTGTGCTCGTTTAACCAGGTACTACAAAAAGATTGTGTGTCTCTTGGCATAAGAAAGTCTTGTAGCATGTTCCTTAGCCTGAGTTCATTAGTCTAACATTAATATTTTCAGTGTCATACAATTCTCCTTAAAATAGCAAAGTACATGGAGCCTTTGAACATTTGTGCACTTGGAGTAGCTTCGTCAGTGCTAGGACTGTGTTCATGTACCATAAATATCCGAGGGCATCGGGTCAAGGTAAGAACGGGAAGGGCAGAGTAAAGAATAACAGAAATAATATTTTGGGTGGGTGGTATTTGATGCTAACAGCTCCAGCCTTCCATTATGACCAGAATCAGTAAACATTAAACCTTAAAACCAACTTTGAAATGAAGTAGTTAATTTCTTCCCGCACTACAAAAGTCACTTGACTGCAAAATGACACCTGGTTTGTTTTTTCTGTTTTGGTTTTTTTTTCATTTCGTAATTAGAAAACTTTCTTTTCAAACTGTGCATAATAAAATTCCATCAAGGTGGTAGATGATCAGAAATTCTAGAATCCTTGTGGTAAAGAAATAAGATACTGAAGTGTAGAGATCTGGGATGAGTCTTAAAAAGACAAGTAATGTTTTGAATACCAAATAATTTATGCAAAATATGTTACAAAATCTGAGATTCTAAATAAATACCCAATACAATGTATTCCATTTTGACACTTTGTTTCCACTTAGAAGATAGTGACCGCAGATTCATTTGCTAACAATGTTTTGAAGCTTTTTTTCATTATATTTGTTTCATACTTTGTACAAATAATTGAACTGTAATTTTAAGTTTCAGTCTTCTGCTTTGAAGCTACAGGAAAATACGGTGGGATAAACATTCAGAAAAATAGATTTGTGGTTATATAATTTCTTTTTATTATAAAAAAGTTGATTCACCATACGAAACTTTTTTTCTCCTATATTTTGGAAGGCTCATGTTCCCTTTGATGTTTGACCAAGTTGGCACGATACAACGCGTTCCTAATTTCTGTAATCATTTATGATTACAACATGGAGGTTGCATTATAAAAGTTATTCTCATACATTATTGAGAAGACTTGAAGATTTAAAACTGAAGAATGGGATATAAGAATGCTTTAATCCAGATAATAAATGGTAGACAACTATGCAATGGAGCAATTGTTAAAGGCTTTAAACTATCTTTTTGTATTTAAACATTTTGGCATTTTTTATTAGTTTGATGAATCATAATGTAAAAGGACTATTAGCCTTTACCATTGGGTCCAAATTATGATATTTTTCAGCTAAGTAGAGGTTTTTTTACTTTTGAGTAACATTTGATATACTAGGAGTAGTATAACTCTAAGGGCTTGTTTCTGTTTCCCCTTCTGTCAGCACCTATCTTTGACAGAAGTAGCTTTTGGGTCCATATGTCTTTAAGGAGAAGTGCAAGTGCCTGATTTGGCAGGCTACACTTTGGCAGCAGGTTTTGTAAAGACAGCTGCCTGTTGAAGTCTTCTGCCCGTACTGTCTCGCAGAGCAGTGGGACTTCATGAAGTCAGCATCAGCTAACAGTTGCATATGAAAACTTTGTTGTTAAAATGTGTTTCTCACTGTGTTTCTCTGATTTTGAAATCAGGCTGTATTTCAAGGCAACAGGTATGCTGGAGGAGAATTGCTGATTTTTTAAATTTTCATTTAGAAGAGAACTTGGCTATGTATTTCAAGAATTTCTTATTAGTCTGAATAGTTAAACCCTCCTTTTGATTAATGCATTACTTCTGGAGCCAGTAGATAAAATTCTACACATTAAACACGGTAAAAACGGTGCATATTCTGCAAAGGACAGAATTTTAGATTAATTTTTTCTGGGCACAAAAGCAGTAACAAAACGATCCCTACAAAACAGAGTAACTTAATAACACAAGAAATAACTTCTGTTAATTTTAACCTTTAGAAACGGAAACTTGTAGGATGTAATTAAATTATGGTACTGTACAAACCAGCTGTTCTTGGTAATTGAAACTTTACAATATGAAAAATACATTACATCTGTACAGTTTATACAGGTAGGTAGGGTGAGTCTGAAAAAGATTCACTTTAAGGGTCATACTCTGAAGTCAAAAAAATACTGCACAACTTAACTAAGTACAAATTGTAGACTTGAAACCATTAATCTTTGTGATTCATTTTTAATTTGAACAGGGATCCTAGAATCCATAATATTATGTCTTCTCACTTCTGTCCATAATGTTACATAGAATTTGGTTGCAGCCTCTGCTACAGGGGAAAAAAAACCCAGTAATAATAAAAAAAAAGACAACCACAAAAACCCCCCAGTTAAGCCAGCTGCTGACTGTGTTCCTTGATTCGTGCTGTTGTTGTTATTGTGCTCAGATCCAGATCAGTTTCTAGGTGTGTTTCCACTGGTTCTTCCTGGTTATTCGAGTCATAGGGCTTGTGAGCAAGCAGTTCATGGTGTACTCCACAGTAGCTTATTGTGGGCTGGTCGTAGGCAAGAAATGTTGACACGTTCATAGACAATGGTATCTAGGGGAAAAACAAAGGTGAAAAGCAGCCAGTTACAGAAAGATGTAACCAAACTGGACTTGCCCGAATTTGCTGTTGAAGAACCAGACTGTCTAAAACCACTGGCTAACACCAAATATAGTGCTGCATGTAAAAAAACCTCTTCCTTCTCCCTAGCCCTCTGCCCCCTCCACTCCACCCAACCCCTGCTCTTTACGAGGGTGTTTCAAGCCTCACCACTACCACCTTTGGTCTCGTGGCCCAGAACTGGCTGTGTGCTTGAATGGGTTAAGGTGTAGTTTATCTTTAGAATGTAATTAGCCTTTGCTAAAATCAATCTGTCAGGGAGGAGGAAGAGGAGGGACTCAACTGGGGGCATATTTGGAATATTTAATCTGAAATTTAAATGGATTTTTCAAGTTTAAGAGTGGTTGGTAGATCTTGCTTGAATATCTCATACCTTTGGTGTGCTGGGAAATACCCACAGTTGACATATTTCCTGTTACTTACAGGGTAGGCATGGATTTGAATCTAGCAACTTTCAGTCAATATTGGACCATGGTAGATCAGAGCTTCCTACACTGTTATGCTGGGGTAGCTCTGGGAGCTTCATTGTTGCAAGTTTCAGTCATTTCATTTTAGGCTGAAATATTTCTTAAATTTTTTTACTATCTTCTTGGGGATTGAACACACTTCAGAAGAGATTATTTACTGTAGAATCAGAGGTGAAATAATGTAGGTTTTGAATTGTATGCATTTGCCCTACTATTAGGTTTATTTTTATATATATTAAGAGAATCCGAGGATGAAAGAGGTGACTGTAGTGGAATGGTGGTGTTTGAAGTATTTATAATTCAGATTTCCAGTCCATTGTAACAATCAAGAGAACAGCTTTTAACAGCTTTTATTTTTTTGACTTATTGTTCTCTTGCTGTTATTTTGAAGACTGGCTGAAATAGAATTAAACTAAATATGAGGACAGGTAATATTTAAAAGCATTTTAATTTTAAAGAGCAGATAATAAAACCCAAGCTGTTTCTCATTAGCACAACTGGTTGATGTATTTGGATGTCCCACGTGTACCTCTACATGGCCATGGCAGCACCTTGGAAGGCCCATGATAAACACTGTTCATGTGCTATGCAAAGCATGGCAGCAGCCTGAAAAACATAAGGAGGCAGATGCCTTTTCTGCCTACTCATGAGGTATCAATAGCTCATGAAGAGCTTATAATATTCAGCTTAGAAGAGGGACATATGTAGCATATCCTGTCATCACACTGCCTGGAGCGGAAGAATATCAGCTAAACCTGTGACAAAACTCTATCTTCATGGCACAGAACTGGAAATCTAGTGGAATGTGTGGTTTTCTATCCTGACTCATATTTGAAAGATTTCCTGCTGCAGGCACCGGGGCTGTATTGTGGGTGTCTGGTGATCTGCATCTCTTCACTCACAGAAATTAATGAGTGCTCCCTACTCTTCATGTAGCCACCATGGATGGGTTTTCTGGGTTTTGTTTTGTTTTGCTCTGGTTTTCCCACTGATGATGAAATACTGGATGAAACACACCCCAGGCTTTCTTAAAATCACAAGAAGACTTTACCTAAGAACTCAGATGTTTTAAATACATGCAATAGGAAGCAATAATCCACATTTTCCCCCTTCATAAACACCAACATCCTTTTTCTTAAACTACTGACCATTTCCCTTTCCAACTCCAAGTGTATTTCCTAACCCAGTTTCATGAATGCAGCACAATACGGGATGGTGGCAATGAACATGAGCAAAATGAATGCAGTGAAGCATTTTGTTCACGTATTTTTCAGGTAATATATCTAAACTGCTGATGTTTGATCACACTCTGTTTTCAGCAACATCAGAACAGAAAAAAAGCTGAGGGAGGAAAGGAGCCCTTTAACTGCTTCATGCTATAGTCAGAAACCAGCTGGATATGGCTATGGACTTGATCTGATCTCTTTCTGATGATGACACAATGGCCTTTTAGTAAAGCAGCTCTGCAGGAAGGTGGCCAGCAGTGTACGTGCCATTGCCATGCAATGGAGAGGCCTGGGCTGAGCTAGGAGAGGGGTAATTTTCACAAGCAGCTGGCAGGGGCCACAGCTGGGATAAGTCACTGAACCAGCTGGTTGATGGGATATTCAATACCATACTCAGGGTATGGCTGCTGTGTAAGGGGGGGAGGGTCCAGAGAGGGGCTGTGGCTTTGCAGCGTGGGGCTTCAGTGCAGCTGGAGCAGGGAAAGTGCATCTCAAACACCAGTATAGCCTCACAGTTTATATCACCTGCTTTATATATTATTTTACTAGTGCTATCATTATTACTGTTGTTTCTACTCTCTTTGTGGTGTTCTGTGAAGTTCTCCTTCTCTCAGCCCAAGGGGTTTCACCTTTTTTCTCCCCATTCTCAACACAGGTAGGGGGGTGTGCATGGGGGGAGCCATGGGCGAGTGGCTGTGTCGTGTTTAGTTGTCAGCAGAGGCATCTTGTTGCATCTTTTTACCCTCCCTAAGCATGTCCCCTTCTGTCTCTTTTTCCTAGGATGGTGAGGAATGTTTTTTTTAGTGTGAGTATTTGGGGCAGGATATTTCATGGTCACTCTGGTTCATACTGTAGCTTATTTGTAACCATCAGGTGAAGCTCCTACCAGCTGCCACTTTATTGCTGTCTGGATGTGCTGGAGCACTTTGGGCTGCTCAGGTTATAGTCCTGGAATGGCAACGTCAGCCCTTATGGCATGGTAATTAAACAAGGAACATGCCTGTTTGTATTTCTTCCTTTGCACTTCTCCTTCCTGTTTTCCTTCTGATAGTGGTATGTGTCTCAGTAGTTCTATCGCCAGAAACCTTCTGTTCTTTGGATTATGATTTTTTAAATTCTAATACGTAATACCACAGCATTTGTAGTGATAGCTCTCCTCTCTTTGACAGCAATTTTGGAGGAAAAAACACAGCATTGTTTAATTACTAGTGATGTGTGACCTTCATATTGTTGGGAGTTCAGGTTCAGATGAGCATCCCAAAAAGCTTTGGCTTATCTCAGATTTGCAGTTCAGAAGCCTTAAAGCTGCAATTACTATTCAAGGAAGCATCTATCCTGCAAGCTGAATTTCACTGCATTTTTCACTGCATTCAGTTGCTGTGCAGTGTGTGTGTGGAAAATTTTTAGCATCCCTGAATCTTTTCAGTAAGGAAGTCTAAAATTCCAGACTTGCTTTCCATAGAAAATGTAGCCAAAAGGTTCCATTTAAAGATCTGTATAGCAAACCAGAATTTATTATGTAATTAATTAATTAAATTCTATTCAGTGCTAACAAGAATTAAACCCAGTGTTTGGGGTGTTGACGTTTTCACATTTCTGTTTTGATTCCTATTGGCAGTTACTATGGATTAAAAAGAAGGTTGGTTGGTTGGTTGGTTGCTTGGCTTTTTTTTGAGACTGAGAATTTTGCTCTGGCTTCTCTCCAGCAAGTGCAGAGATCTGCAGGAAACAGGTTATTTTATGCAGACTGCAGAAGTATATTCACTACTTAAACAGATGTGATGGGTTAGGGAGGGGAATGCTTCTAGCCACAGATGAATATCTGGGCAGTCAGCAGAGATGGGAAAGGTTCTGGCAAAGGTGTACAGCATTTATTAAGCTTCTTGTGTTGTGGCTGTGTTCTTATCTGATTGCTTGACCTTGGCTTGGCTTTCAAAAGAAACAGAACTGCTTATTTTTTTGTTTTCTGCATGTGTTGGATTTAGAATTAGAGCCAATATTTTCAGCCTAAGGATCTTAGTGTTTTGTTAAATTTAATAGATGTGGGTTGCTCACACTTCCTGGGGGGATTTCGAGAATTGGACACAGAATCCTGGAAATGAAAGCTTGAAAACTAAAGGCATGAGAGCACAGCCACAGATCTGGAGTGTCTTAAGATTGTAACCGTGCAAAACTACAGTGGGGCAAAGGAATATTATCCATGGAGATGGCAGGGTAAGGAGCTGAAAAACAGAAGATCATGAACATGAGGGAGGAAAATAAGTTAACTAGGTCGTACACTGGAATAAGAGAATGAAATGAGCTGAAGGATGGAAGCAATAGAAGTGATGAAGTTGTGATATATCATTCTGAAAATGAACAGAATATAGGAATGTCATTACAGCTTAGCCATGGGAAGATAATATATTAGCATAGGGTCAACTTATGAGATTTAAATCTATATCATACAGAAGTCTGTGGAATTTTGCTCTTGGCTTCAGCAAAAAGAAAATAGTCCTTGTAATATATACCAGGGAACCATGAAAGTTTTATTGGCATGAATCAAAATGAAATGCTTTATTCATGACCACTGTGAAGAATACTGCTATTTCAAATGAACCTCAAAACAAACCTTGGTACTTTACCAACCATTAGTTTGTGTATGATGTATTTGCCAAACTATTTAAATTTATTTGAGGTTAAATGTTGAGTAGTGCTCTTTTTGAATCCTTATGCATGTAAAACAGAAAAAGGCTTGAAAGGAATAAAATACCTTGGGTTTATTAGTTAGAGAATACATTAGAATAAATTATAATTAAAGTATTTAAGAAATCTTATCTAAATTGGCTCTTTTATGAATCCTAACAACCTGACTTCAGACTTTGAATTATAAGTGAAGGCAGATATTGTCTTCAATTAGCAGCTCCCTGGATTCCTAGTTTCTCTCCCATTTTCTATGCTTGTGAACTTCACTATTGAATGTTGTTCTCAGCAAGACATGACTGAAACCATTTGATTCATATTTACTTTCCAATATTTCTGGGATATCTTTGATTATTCTCTAAGTACCCCTGCTTCCCACAAAGCTTTTTTCTTTGCAAATCACTTAGCAAATCAAAGGACAATTTGACACTTCTGTTTTCTCAGCCCCCTCTCTGCTTCCCTACAGACTTTAGTTCTCTCTAGAGTAGTGAGATACATTGACCTATTTTCCTCTGTCACCCTCTGTCCTATTTTATCATGTTTCTCTTCTGCACGTTTCCTATCTTGTCCATTGCTTTCTCCTTCAATTTCTTTTATGTCTTTGCTTCACAGAGTACCTAGTGACTTCTGCATCTGCCTTTTGCTCTCCAGTGGCTCCATTCCTCTGCCAACCCACAGTTTCTGTCCTCTGGCCTGCCCCAAGCTCATTCCACAGAAAGGGATCTTATCCTGCCCACTCTGAGAGCTGTCTCTTACAGCAGCTGCCTTGGATAGTGGAGCCTATAGGCGGTTTTCCTGACCTTTTCCATGTGGTCCTCCGCAGGTGCCCTTTTGATTTCCTGTGCAATGTTGCAGGGCACTGTAATGCCTTTCCCAGGTTCTACCACAGACCTTGCAGAACTTTTTACCTTGTTTCCTGTGTCCTGCTTTTCTCTCAAGAGGAGCTGATTTTCTCCATATCCTTTTCCATTGCTATCTAGCCCTGTTATTTCCCTAAGAGAACTATATTAACTCAGTGCTTGCTTTTTCTTCCTTTGCTCTAAGATGCAGAGAAAATGCCATGTAAGAGTGTAATCCAAAAAGTCTTGTTCCAGTGCTGCTGGACTATAGCAGTTCTGTGAATTTTTGGCCTCAGGTTAGAAACCACTCTTACACTGAATGGAGTAAGTCATATACACATTAGGCACAGTGTAGTAGCCTTGCAGATACTCTCCTCCTTTGTAGTTCCTGTTGTCTTCCAATAACCTAGATAGGTCTTGGAATATTTGAAGTACTTTGCAGGGTTCTAGTTTGTTGATAAAGTTGCAGAGGATTTACCTCAACACTCATTCAAGCTTCTTACCTGGCTTCCCCTTGTCGTGAGCCCCTTTTCCTCAGGCAGCCTTGGGACGGGGCTCTAGTGAGATTGTTCTGCACCTTCACCCATGTCTCCTGCCTCTGCACCCCCGTGCTGAAATCCTCCCTCTGACTTAGACACATCTTGCATGTAGCAAGTCCCTTATTTTCTCTCTTAAGTAGCATGTCCAGTAGCCTTCTGGGGAAGCCCTAGAGCTGCCTGGTAGGTATAGTTATGAAAAGAAAGTGCCTATCTAATTATCATCTCATTCTTTCATCGAGGACTATTTCAGACATGTATTTACTAGAAAGTGCTGTGCTGTGAAGCATGGGAGATACTTAAACTCAGGCTTCTGTTAAAGAAATAGGTGAATCTGTTACAGCCTCTTTGTGACAGTCGTGGATTTCCAGTTCAGACCCCCTAGCCCCTCTACCACAGTGTAACTCAGCCATCGGGGTAAGGTTACAAGAAGTTACTGTTTGGTGTTGTTGGTATTTACATGCCCTGTGAAGAGGCCTTACTGTAAGGCAAGGAGTACCTCAGATTAAATTGTGGTCCCTTTGAAGTGCTGAAAATGGATGGCTGCAAAGATTGCTAGTCACTTCCAAAGATCTTAGTTGTCCTTTAAACTTCTAAATTCTTTGGTGGTTATTCTTTAAAACTTCTGCCTGCATATTTCAACCTTTCAAAGTCTGAATTCTGAAGGCATGGGAAAGGGCAGTATGTTCTTAGATCAGCTGGTGAGAACTTTGGCATGAAATGTCACAAGGCACAGGTATTAACTGGCCCAGCTTCACTTGTGAGTGGCAGGGAGGAGTTGTGCAAGTGAAGGAATGCAAAGAGAAGGACGTTTCCCAGCTTTTTTGCCTCTCTCAAAATCCATTTCTACTCAGTTCAGGTTGTAATTAAAAACCTACCAAAAGTACAAGCAGTAACAATACCTTTCATAGAATAGCAAAATTTTTCTTCACTGAAGTATTCACTTAAATGCCCTCTTGGTGAGGGAGAATTGTGCTTTCTATCCCAAGGGCAGATCTGTCTGGATGTCATATGTAGTTTCAGTAAGAAAATTTCTGTTGCTCAAGAAAACTCAATTTTTGTCTGCTATCATTTTGCTTCTCTGCAGTAAATCTGGGCAACAAAGTACAACAGTGGTGTGTTGCCCATGCTCTGCTTGGGTTTGGTAATTTTTCTGTTCCAACTTCTTAGTCTCTGGTTGCCTCCATTGGAGTCCTACACTGTGGGAAATAATGCAGCCAAAACCAAGCACATAGTGCTGTGTATCTGCTCTGTGCTCTGTCTTCACCACTGGGCACGGTGTCTGACCATGTCAGACTGACTTTATGGTCTTACCAGAGAAAGAGAGAGTGAGGAAGCAAAGCATGGATGAGAGGTCTGCATCACATCTGTATTTTAAGCTTTTTCAACTGTCTGTTCAGTCACAATGTGAGGACCAGTTGTCTCCATGGCAATATGAGAGACATACGATTTCAGAGCTCCTGCTGAAGTAGCTGCTGCTCTGAGACTTTAGTTCTTCTAGTGGCTGAGTGCCCTTTGTTTGTACTGATACCAAAAAGAAAAAGCTTTAGCATGTGCACAATTAGAATGATACTCCATCAGGAATAGTATCCTTACCTGTTCAGGGTTTAACATGCATTTAAAGTAATTTCTGGTGCAGCATATTGCCTGGGAGAGGAGGGTGGTCTTAAAATAAAAGTCACCTTTAGAAACAGAACCCAGTACTTTCCAAGCATTGTTTTGTATTTTAGACATGTAAACAGTAAACATATTTTCTGAATGATGGGAGAAAGTACAGAGCATTTTACCACTCTTGGGTTTCATGAGAAAGTGAGGGAAATATTTTTTTACTTATGTTAATGTATATTTGATATCCTGATTTTAAAGTAGAAGGAACTGGCAACATTGTCTTAGATTTGACAGTGGCCTTTACCAGTTTTTGAAGTGCCAAAGTGAAGAGCTGCAATAGCCACTACAGACTATTACTTCTTTCTTTAACAAGTAGAAGATAAGCAGAACTAAAAACATTTTATTTTTTACTCTGATTCAGTTCACTGGAGTTCAGACTAAGAAGTAAGAGCTGTGATTTCCTAGTTGTTGGACATTTTGTCTTGCATATTGTTAGTTTGGACAAAATTTGAGCAGGGAGGCATTTGCTTAACATCTTTCTTTCCTGCAAAGAATGTGATGTTCGTGGGATGAGAACAACTTGTGACTTGACTGGCTTTAACTGGTTGCTTGGCTTTAAAAGCAGTAGGTATTGCATTTTATTTTACTTGGACATTCATGTTAGCTATCAATGTTAAAATCTTTCTTTGGTTGTTGTTGGTTGGTTGGCTTTACTTCAGCAGCCTGCAGTTTGGGATTATTATTATTATTTATTTATTATTTATTATAATTTAAATCCTTTGAGTTTTAATGTAGTAAATTGAATTAGGGAAGTAGATATGAGAGTGTATAATTATACAAAACTTGGTGGTTATTGATAGGCTCTGAAGGCATAGTTACAGCAGTACCATTTCTAAAAAGACAGCTCTGAACTTTGTGGGACTAAAAGTAAATCAGCACAGAAAAAGCTTTTGCTTTAGATAATTGATAAATGATGGGTTCAGTTCAGAGCATTAGATAGCAAGTATTTGTTACATATAGAAATCAGCTATTTTTGTCTTGGTAACATTTGCTGCAGGGCAGAGAACCTGATATCCTAGTGTATCTTAATTACAATTTATTAACAGATAATCTTAAAATATGAAGAATTTGCATGAATAAAAATCCCATGGAAAAAAACCCTTTGAAAAGTGATTAATGTGTTTGTAGGGACATCTCAAAGAAAATATGTCTGTAAGACATGCATATGTTGGTATGTGTGTGTATATATTGTATGCATATACTTGTGGACAAGCCCTAAAAGAGGTCTGTGCAATTCCTTCCCTTCTCCTCTGAAAGATTTAGAATCCTAAAAAGGAAACTAGGTTTTATTTTTTTTTCTGTATGTAGAGTTGAATGAACTAAGCCAATAAAATTAGTTTGATTTATATTACAGATTGGTTTCTTATTTAGGGGAGGTCTGTCTCCCTTAAAAAACCCACCCTTGTTGTATCACAAAGTTGAAGAAACAATGTATTACACTTCATTTTAGAAAAACTTGGCCAAGCCAGGCTTAGATAAACATTAGAGAGCCTTGTGTAGGTGAATACCTTAGGGCCTGGTGATGCAGGGTGTCTTGCAGAAAGGGAGGACTCATGGGTTAGCTCTGTGGAGAGAAGGGCCTGTGCCTGGTGTTCTGTGTGTTCCACTTAATGAGCCAAAGTTGCTGAAGAGTGGCTGTATCCAACATCTGATCAGTCCTGGCATAGGCTGCAGTTACTTCCAGAGATTGTCAGCAAGTGTGGGTGTTTTGGTTGATAGCTGAACTTTTTTTGTCCATCACAGGGCTGTGAGTAGGTGTTTTTTGAGGACTCTATCCCTCAAAGGTTAGTTTCTCATATATTGGATGGGCTTGTGTAGAGTGTGATTAATATGATCTTATTTTCTTTATCCTTCTCTAATTATCTTAATGTAACAAGCAATTTTAATATCCCCTAAGTGCTATATAACAAGCAATCTCATTACTTTTCATCTGGCTTGTTTATAAAGAAATAAAATAGCAGCAAAATAAATAACACCAAATAAACCAGCGGTTGAAGCATTACCTACTCTGGGTGTTCAGAACTGGGGAAGTCATGAGCCTACCCTAAGAAAAGAAGGGTATTTTTGTTGATACAATCTTTTTGCATGATTTTGCTGTGTGAGCACTTGGGAAATACTGTATAGATTTTTCTAACTGTGAAGACAAGGTTCTAACTTTAGGGAAAGCTGAAGTTCTTAAAGATCCAATAGTAGGGGCTTTAGGAAACTTGAGAATATTGATGCTACAGGTATCTTCATTTTTCTGCTTTCCCCTTTCTCTCTGTTATCTCCCAGCTGTTAACCTCTTCTTTCTTGCTTCTCCTGTTATATCGTTTTTCCTCTATTTCTGTCTTTCAGAGAAAGCATCCTTCTTATTATTAACCATTTAATAATTTGTGTAAGCTTTCCATCCTCCAGTTGTATTGTTGTTGGTTACCATTAGTCTATTATTGCATTCACCCTTCCTTTTCTTTGTATTCTCTTTGGCTGCTTCTCAGTAAGGTGCCTTAATGCTCTCTTTTACTTAAGTGTCATACCCCAAAATATTCTTTCCTGACCCCAGTAAAGGAGACAGGAAAGCCTGATGGTGCTGAGACAAACTCACAGTGAAAACCAACTACTGCAGTTTCAAATTTGGAGCTTTAGCTTTTAGCTCTCAATACTTAAACAGCTCTCCTGATGAATGGACTGTGACTGTGGGTTTCATAGTGTCCAAAGTCTGATCCTGCCAAATAATGCATGCAGTTGTCACAAGCCTAATAGAATGAGCTGGTGGGGCATCCAGGTATTAATCCAGTGTTTGTATAAATTGGAGTTGTATGGGCCAACAGATGCTAAGGCCAAAAGATTTACAGATATGCAGGGAAAAGAACTTTTGCTATCTCTGAAAGCAAGAAGGAGGCCTTATGTACTTGGCAGGTTTGATTTTTCTCTCAAAACTTTGTGTGTAGAAAACTGAGTTGAAGAAAACCAATCTATTTTGTTTGAATTCTCCATTACTAATAGTTTGAGATTAAACTGGGGTACCAGTGTAAAAACAACAGAAAACAACTATGTAAACCTGACACTTTCAGTCCTCTACTCCTGACATCTGTGGAGAATCTGTAGCTGACAGAATCCTGTCCACAGTGTGCTTGTAACTGAAAAGTCATCACTCTCAGCAACAGAGGTGTTCAGGCAAAATCCTTCCTGCAGATGCAGCCATGCTTCATTTTATTAACTTAGCTTGTATTGCTGGATCAGGGTGTTCTTCAGCTGCTGCAGGAGGTCTGCTACTAGATTTTTCTGATGAGTGGGATTGCTTTACAGCTCTCTCAGCTGGCTTTCAGTAATACTGACTCATTCAGTGGTCAGGAATATCAGAAATATTTCTATGCAAGGGAATCTCAAGTCTGTGAGCCTTAGGAAGTGTTTAAGAAAGGTTAAAAACCAACAAATCAGTCCTCCCCCACCCTCAACCTCACCTTACTCTTCTCTGTCACCTCTTTGTGAGTATTTTGTGAAGCAACAATGATCAGTCAGTGCTTGAGGTTGTCCAAAGCATACCAATCTGTATGATGAAAATGTCTCTTCAGATGTAGGAGGCTACATTTGAAGAATGAGAGTGTGAAGCATGTGGTTTTTATTTCATTCTCAAGTGTGTTGCAATATATATTCCTCTTCTTACATTTTAAACAACAAGTTTCCGTGGTGTGGCATCCCCTTGTGCACAGTGTTCTCAAAAAAATTAATAAATAAAAGTAAAAAATGTAGCTTACATTCATAGCTTGCATCAGCTTATGAGTAATATTATTGCAATGACTAATTCAGACATTCCTGTCAGAGATGGAAAAGCTGTACTGAGACTGCTTGAATCCAGTCGCTGAGTTTTATAATCCCAAAGTCCCTCGAAGTACCTGAATGAAATCCATATGTGTTTTACATGCTGAGGTTTTTTGCATGTAGATCTCTAAATTAGTCGGAAGACAGACAGATTCCCTTGGGATTTAATTATTTGTTGAAGCTTACATGGTTTGGCTTTTTATTTTATTTTTATAATCTGGTTTGCACTGCATAGTGGTTCTGCTCTCATTGAAGAACTTATTCTATACTTCACAGAATTCCAGGTATTCTTTCCCATCCTTCCTTCCTTATTTGCTCCCTCTCCCTTCCAGGCTGCTAAAGGTGAGGTTTTGTTTCTGTTAGTGTTGCTCTGAAGTACACTTTGTTTTGCTAAAGAATCAAGATCTGGGAGCTCCTGGCTTGGCTGGAGGTGAGTTAGTGCTCTCAGTGGTAATGGGCCAGGACATCCCAGAATAGGGGGTGGAGTGAGACAGCTTGAGGGGAGTAAACTTGGGTGTACACAGTCACAAACCAACAGTTAGAGAGTAGGAGTCTCTGTTTTGTAAGGTCAGTTTGTGTTGCTCAAAGAGGGCAAGTGAGGAGTGGAAAGAATTGGACCATCATCTATCTCTCCAAAGAGTAACTGAAATAGGTAAAATACCAATTCTCTGGACAGTTGCCATTACACTTCAGTTAAATAACCAGTGCACTGCTCGAATAAAGACATGTTCATATATCTCTCCAAAGCCTTTTTAAAGATGTCAAAATGCTAGTGCAGGTTTGGCAGGGGCTCTTCTGGACTGAAGTCCTCTTTGGTAGTGGTGGGAGTGCTGATCTGCTCACCTGGAGAGGAGAGACTTCCTGAAGGATATTGAGAGAAACAACTCAAACTGCATAAGAGTTTAAACCACAAGTCAGATTTCTAACTGGAAACTTATAAAATTAATAGAGATCAATATGTCGAAAAGAAAAAAGGGAAATATATGTTTGAATTTCCAAATGAAATACTGCTTTAACAGACTCAGTTCTTGGAGTTTACTATGCAATGAACAGTGGTTTGTTTATTTCTACAAGAGTGTAATTTCATAAAACTCCTCCGAGTGAAGTATTTCCGATTACACTCCTGGATAAGCACTGGGTAATCATTTAAGTAAATTAAGGGAAGATCTTTATTAAAAAATTGAATGATATTATAACAGAAAGCTAATACCAGATGCAGCTTGAAAAGCAAGAGCAGGGGGTAATATAATTTATAGATCTCATGGTTGGGGAGCATGAGCTGGATGGCTCTTTTTGTTCTCAGGGAAGGTTCTTAAGAAGTTTGCTGTGTTTACCTGACACATAAGAAACTGTTATTTTCTGATGTGACAGTAGTAATGACATAGCATTTCTTTTCCTTAACTAAGACATCCTCCACTTATATCGCTTAATATTTGTGCTAATTAATTAATTTTCTTTTTTTAAAAGCTCTTTTCCTCTGTGAGTGTATTTAGGTGGCCTTCCTGTTACATTTTATCACTGTATAAGTCCAGAGAGAAAAAGCTGTTGCATTCCCAAACACTATATGCTAGTTTATTTGCATTGATAAGGGCTATTAATATTTTCCCTCATTAAAATATTTATAGCATGTGCATCAGTTGTACCATTCCTAAGATACTTGTGTGGCACTCAGGCTGGATTTTTATATAGCTATCCACAATCAAACATTTCTCAGTGTAGGACTACAAATTTTCCAGGGCAGGAAAGCATTATTTGGCCCATTGAATCCTTTTAATATCCAGGCCGTTGAAACATTGAAAGCATACAGTGGCAATTTATTGATAACCATGCTGGTCAGCATCCTTTTCACTCTGAAATGCTGCATCAGTTCATTACTGTGGCAGATTTTCAGGAAAATTATCATAAGCAAGGGAGCATAGACAATGCAGTGGGACAGTTAGAGGTGTGCAGGCAAGGGACCAACACTGAGCAGAGTAGTGGGTTTTTTTTTTAAAAAAAAATCCCAGAAAAGTTGTTGTAGACCTTTTTGGTTCATTAATGATGACCTTAATTGCTGGCTTGCATGGTTCATAGAATTGGGACTGGAATGTAGAGTTTTAGATATCCAGGTGACTCATCTGCTTAGCCCAGTGTGGTAGTTACCAAAAGCCATTAGGAGGCTGCTCTCTTATCTCTCTACAGCCAGCTCCTTTATAGCCCTCCTGGCACAGGAACTTGAGTAGGACTAATATAAAAAAAGAGTCTCCTTCAGTCTGTATCTGGGTTATTATTCCCCTTTGTGGCTTTTTTGACAAGTGAACCTTAAAACCCCATCCTCCTCTTGACAACAGTGATATTCCATTCAGTCATGTACAGGTGAAGTGTATTTCCCCTTTAAAGAAATCCTTAAGTAAGGAGGGAAGTGAAAACTCTTTAGGATATTTATTTAGAGGCAGGCAGTTAAACCCAGTCACTTTGATCTCTTCTAGTACCCGGTCATGGAAATACATTTACTTTCTTCTATTAACTGTGGAAGGGGAGACATCAACACCTACTTATTGCATAGCTATTTTGCTTAGCACCTTTTCTTTAGGTCAAAACAGAGTCATCATGCTGTGATGAAAGCAGCTTGTACTATATTTGATGTTGTGTGGAGGCAGAGGATGGTTCTCTTCAGAATGTGCAACCTGAGATGCTAAACAGTGTTAAAAAAGCCCCCAGAGATAGCAGGAACCCAGTGTGAGTTTAAAGGAACCCACAAAATGGGTGATGAGCAGCCCTGCCAGGTCTGGCCTGGAGAGGGAGCCTTCAGAGCCTGAAGATTTTTGAAACAAGTGACAATATTACAGAAAATGTAATAAATCTGTTCCATTTATGAAGTTCTGTATGGGAACTTCCCCAGAATTTACAAGAGAAGATGCATTTCTGTTCAGAAAAGAATACAAAACTGCAAGGGCTCAAGAGCTAAGCAGAGGAAACCAGCCCAGCTGTGTGCAAGGAAGAATGAAATGAGGGAGATTCTGGATATGCAGGAAATATGAATGAAAAATAATTTAAGGCTTTTGAAGTTTTTCACAGCACTGAAGCATTGTCATTTTGAATTCGGATATTTTGTTCGAACTGCTTTTCTTGCATGCTGTATTAATAATTAAAGTTGCAACAATATGAATTCACAACATTTATTTTCAGAAAGTTAATTAGAGTTTAAAAGTGGCAACCGTGTATTAAAATCATAACGAGAACATTTTGGTCTAATCCAAATGTTCCAGAATTTTAGTGCAATATTTTCTATTTTCCTTTTTTTTTTCCTTTTAAAAGCATTTCATTCACTGGAATTTTCTGATGGAAACAACCCCACCCATGTATTTTTGACCAATTCTGAGTACCTTGAGAATAATTCGAACGATTGGTTCCTTTATGAGGCCACTGGCATAATGATGTTTGTGAACTACTGTCACATCTCACCTGAGCCAGCAGATCCAGCCACAACAGGCAGTCTAGCAGCAATAGATTCAGTCAGTAATAGTAGTAATGTTCCTAATGAAAGGATTTTAGTTGTCCTGAAAGAAAACAGGTGATCACTATGGTAGTTCAAGCTGGCTGCTTGAACAAAGCATTGTCTGCTATACATTATGCACCAGCACTTGACACACATCCCCTTTTTCTTCCTTTCCCTTTCCTTAGGCACTTCTGGGTTCTCTCCTTTGGAGTATAGCAGTAGAAAATAGATGCAGGCTTTGACTTGTCTCATATGAAGCTCTTGATGCCACCTATTCCATAGTTTTAAAGCAAACTGTACTATGAGTAATGTGGCCTTCTGTAATCATAAATGTATGTTTTAATACATGTATTACCCATAAATAAGCAGAAAGGTCAATTAGTATGGGTTGTTTTTCTTGCAAGGGCTTGCTGCCACTGGAGTGGTAACAGCTTATTGCATTTGCTTGCCTTTGATTCACAGCTGAAGGGGCATTTTGTCAGTGAAGGAAGGATAGGATTTTCCTCCATTTGGTCAGCCACCGTGGAGTGCTCTTGTGTTTCTACAATCCTACACAATACAAGATCACTTCTGAAAAACTGCTTTTGAATCAGAGGATGCTGGCACACATGTGAACTGTTCCCTGCGAAAGAACTGAATGTTCAAAGTAGTGTTTGTGGCTCTGATTTCAGAACTCGTGTAGCAGATTCAAGGCCTCATTGGCAGAAGGATGTACAAGCTTAAATGGTACTTACATGGATCCTAATGCACCTGAACCACAGATGGCAGCCCCACCTCATCTGCCTTTCTCTTTGGACCACTGAGTTGCTGGGGTGCTGCAGTTGAGTGTTATTTGTGGGCTCAGAACCGTCCTAGTTTGGCTGTCAGGGAATCTGTGATATGTGCTAAGTGGTATTTGGATCTGGAAGCTTAATTATTTGGATAATGAAGTGGTGCTGAATACTGCAAGAATTTAAGGTAGATGTTTGCTTACAGCACGGGTTACAGATGCTGACAGGAGTGCATTTCATCCAAAGAATCTGAGCAGACCTGAAGGAGGGCCAGCATAAAGATATGGCTTGATGAGCCTGGACCTTCTGAGAGACTACTCTGGGATTCAACAGAGAATTGGCTTGGCTAGCTTCACCTCTTATAACCTGCCTTTGTATCAGTCTTCTTTGAAAACCTCCATGTAAAACTTTCATTACAAGAATTTGCATGAGAATGACTAAAACATAATTAATTTCCAGAGCAATTTTTTTCAAAATCTGGATTTGCATGCTTTAATATGCACACCAGATGGGCTGAAAATCTGACCAAATTTCCCAATCAGATGTCACAGGTAACACTTAATTAAATGTACAAAACAAGTCTGTAGATATTTGGGCAGAATTTCTTTAGGGTGACTTTAGAGCAGAAGAGAAGTAATTTCTATAACTTTGTTTGGGTTTTTTTTTCCTTCTTAAAGAATAGATTGTTATTATTTTGTTCCTTCTGGTAGTGTGCTTTGAACATTAAAAATAGACAAATGGAGAACTATTCAGCTGAGCTAACTAAAGACACAGATGGCTAATAGAGAAATCTGCCAGTCTCTCAAATCTTTATTGGAAAATTTGTTATGAAAGACTTTTTACCTTGAAGCTAGTGAAGTTAATTGGAATGGATCACATGTTTGTTTTGTAGCAATGGATTTTACAGTTGTACAGACAATTTCTCTGGCCTCCTGAACATGAACACCACGTTTTATAAATCATGTAAGGATTCAAAAGTTAGGAATATTGTTCAAGGGAAGGATTGGATTATGGGGATGGTAATGCAGATTTCAGTGCTGATGCAATTAGTTTACCTCTTTATGCACCGAGTCTGTGGCACCTGCTCCTAAATCAGGCAGCTGGCTTTGGTCACCTAGGAGTCTAACAGAAGACTTTGTGCCTTCACAGTGGCTTTGTGCCCCAGCCACACAGATGGGTCCTCACTTTAATTTGCTTTCCACAGACCTGTCTGGGCAGTCACAGGCTGACTTGATCTGCACTCTGGATCTGGCACTGATAGGAAATGGATCTGAGGAAGGTGAAGTGCTGCCCAGAAAAAATTATTTTTTCATAGATTATTTTCAGGACTTAGTGGAAACTTAGTTTGGCACTTTGTTGGAAGAAGAAAAGTTGATAAAACCCCTGAGTTGGTACGATTTTTGACAGATGGAGTGAAATTATTGTTTGTTGAATGCAAATGCAAATTTCACATGTATGAATTTCTGCAGTAAGCGAAGAAGGCTGACTTGAGAAGGAAGTTGCTTTAAAACAAACAGGTGTTTAGATTGATTTATGGTGCAGTGATTGCCCAAGGAAATGCTTTTGCTTTACTGTCAACACAAGGTAATCTTTGGTAGTTTTCCTGTCAGTGCCTTGCATTTTCTCTATCAGTGTTTTTCACTGTGCCCTAATGTATCAGAGACATGTCATATCTAAAGATGATGTCCTTGGCACTGCAGTGAAATGCACTGAGCAGACTTCTCGATAGCTGAAAAAACTGAGCAAAGGTTCTTTCCTCGAGGAAGTAAATCTCTTAGCCTGCAGTGCAATGAAAATATTCTTAAGGGAGTTCTGTGGTGCAGAGCTGTGAGCTCAAATGCCAGAAACTATAGTGGCATTGGGTCTGTGTGTTGTGGTAACTCTGCCAGCCCCATTGCCTGCTGTTTCCAAGCAAGCTCAGCCGGGGCTGGATTGCTTCCTGTCTTCACCGCTCTCTGTTCTGCACTGCAGATTTATGTGCAATGTCTTTTAAATCTTGTAACAGTGATAGCTTAAAATTGTCTTCTGTAGAAATAATAATTTGATAAGTAAGAAGGCAGAATGTTCCAGAACACTATATTCAGTGTTAACACTATCTGAACGTTACAGAGGGAAGGGATGGAAAGATTCTGTTGTGACCTAGCCAAGAGATGATGTGGACCATCTTAAGAACAATACCTGCAGCCTAATGGCATTTTCAGTTTCTGAGAGTCTTTATGTTCTGTTTTCATTTAATGAGTATGGGGTGCTTTCATACTTGTTGTTTGACTAAAAGAAAATGAGGAGACACAAAAGAAATTCCTTAAGCATTCTAGTCTCTATCCTTATTTTACCTGTCCTTTCAATTCCTTTCTGCCCCTGGAGGTGTTTGAGCAACCTGTGCTGTTGCTTTATATCACCTCTGCTTCCCTGCAGCAAACACATAGCCTCCTGGCTACAGCATTTTTACTGCATGTGAAACCCCAAATTTATATTCTTTCTGCATTTACTGCACTTTCACTGATACTGCTCGGATGCCCCCAAGGTCTGAATGACATTGATCTGATGCTCACAACCTAGAAGTAAAGCCAGTGTGAGCTGTACAGAAATCCCGTGGCTAGTGCAAGGAAATTATCAACTCTTGCAGCTTGCTCGGTATGTAAGGAAATTGCAATTTAGCCAAAATAGGAGAAGCATCGGGTATTGCTGGGGTGGGCTCTCCACCGGAAAGCAACACAAACGTACATGTCATAAGAGGGTTCTAAAAAGCTCAGCTTGTCTAGCTGTCCGACTGGGGAAAAGCCAGTGCAGTGAGAGGAGTAGTGCTGGAGAGCTTTCATGCTAGGTTTTTCTGGGAATCCTTGCCACTGGCAGGCTATGCATCTTTTTGTGATTTATCGATGTCTCCCGGTGTTGTTCTCCTTGGCCAGGGGTCCTTTTTGCTCTCAGTGTTGTGCTGTGATCATACTATATTGAGTTCTGTGCAACATCATGGTAGCTGTTCAGTGAGATGCGTTTTCCTTTCCTTTTCTCCTCCAGCTGAGGTACCACAGTGTGACTTCCTGCGTCTCTGTGCCTGTTAATGACTCTCACTGGACATCCCTTTGTGTATGTGTGGCACAGCATCTCACCTGCTCGGGAGAGCTCTGTTATGTGGGCATGGTAACATCAGGACTGGCAGAGCTTTTTACCTGTCTGAATTTTACTTTGCAATCAGTGGATTTTTCTGACATCTAAAATACATGCAACAAATGTGCTTTTTACTGAATTCTGTGGGATCTTCTGCTTTGGGTAGAACTGTATGGCCCCCTGTTTTTTAAGAATCTTTTTTCAGTGTTGGAGGATTATTAATGCTTCTCAGCTGCCTCTCTAAACGTGTTTCTTCAATCGGGGCCAACTCTAACTTGATGGAACAGGTGGTTGCTTAACCAGCAAATTGTTTAACATAAAGCCCCAGCCAGGATGTAGCTTCTTATAATTAAAAGACTTGTACTGCTCCTGCCAGCCATTTTTTGCCTTGCTCAGCATTGCTTCACCATTTCAGACAGAATGTGCAACAATAAAATGTCTCCAGTATTAACCCTGTCTTATCCAAATCACCCAAATGTTTCTCATTTGGATTGTGATACTAAGGTGCTGTAAAACTGTTTGGGATTTGCTTTCCATGGCTCAGGAGAAAGGATTTATCTTTATTTCTACATTTCTTTTGAAGCTAGCAATCTCCTCCTGTCATTACAGGGGCAAAACCCCCAACCCAAGGATGTGGTTCCATCTCATCTAGGGGATTCTGCTCTGGCTGGGGGGTTGGACTAGGTGATATTTCAAGGTCTCTTCCAACCCCTAACTTTCTGTGATTCTGTGATTTACATTGTAAAATGCTGTCACTCAGGGACTCCAAGCCAGGGCGTTAAGTGAATGTTTGGATTGTGTTACTGAAATGACAAGTGAGGAGCCACTGACGCTGGGGCAGAGAGAGAGAGGTTCTTTACGTTCTCCTCCTCATTCTCATTCGGAGGCTGTGGCTGCCAGGGAAGGGAAATGACAGTCAGCATTACTTTCAGGTCAAACAAATGGACTCCTCCATCATCTACGCAGACAGACTGCTCCATCACCCCATTATAACACTGTATGCCAGCCTGATTGTTAATCAGATAACCATCCGGACTGTGGGGCATTGCAGGGTGTTTAAATCAACTGTATACTATGTTGAAACCTGTAGCTTTGCTATTTTATTTATGTATAGAAGTATTTGCTATAAATGCAAGGTGGATGGCTGTGTACCAAGGTGTATAATTGGGAAAGTGAGATTGTTAGCAGCTGCAATCCTAATTTTCAGATTTGACAAATGTAATATAATTCCAAGTGTTTATGGTGACCTACTTAGAAAAGATGGACTACTACTATTACCATACTTTTTATGTAGACATGCCAAATAGAAAAGAAGTCTGATACCTTAGAAGATAATATTCCTCTGTTTTGGGGGCTGAAGTAATTTTCTCATATACCATTTAATAGTGTATTCAAAGAGCTTTTTAACAGATGGCTGAAAAAGGATCCAAAAATGCTTTGTTCAGAACAAATCTAATGTTGATTGCCACCAAAGGGGGAACGGGGGCCTCCAGTATAGTTCAGCCTTTGTAGTCTGAACTAAGGAACTGGCAGCTTGTTTACACATAAATCTGCACTGAAATAACAGAAATTGCATTTAATTTACATCTTCTTTTTTTTTCAAATGGAAGCTTTTATGCTGAAAGATTTTAGCATAAAACTTTCGTACTCTTCTTAAAATATTTTCTTTTGTGCTGGAGTTTACAAACAATTGCTCGTGTTGCCTGTAGAATATGTGAGAAGCTAAAGCTCCATACTTCAGACTGAAAAGCCTGTTTAGACCAGTTTTGTTTAAGCAGCAAGAGAACCTGTCTATTCCTAATGGTAATGGGTGCTAATTGTCAAATTATCTTGCTTGAAGTATAGGATGGGCATCTTTGATGTAGTCACCATTAAATATTCTTTTTCTCCTGTAATTCTTTGTGTCTTACCAACTTCATAGATCACATTTTTGTTGCATCTACTTACGTCTGATACAATAGTATCTCTCCGTGGTGAAATAAATAAGAATTTAAGATTGAGGTATCATCTTGGTATTTTATCTAATCTGTTACTATCCTTTAAAGCATTATGGATGCTTTGATCAAATAATATTTTCAACTGACTACTGAAATGACAGTGAGAGACAGATACATTCACTTTCACTGGCAAATATAGTCCTTGAATAATCCCACAAATCCAAGCTTTGTATCACAGTCTGACATCTTGTATAAACATGTTGAAATCACTCCTTTATTAGAAATTGGGATGAGACAATTAACTAGAGATTTCAAAATATTTAAAGAGATTTCAGTTGCATTTGTGGTCCTTTCAGAAAACTCTAGTTAATTGTGTCATGGGGCTTGATAGATCATAGAATCATAGAATGTTAAGGGCTGGAAGGGACCTCAAAAGATCATCCAGTCCAACCCCCCTGCCAGAGCAGGGTCACCTACACCAGGTCACACAGGAACACATCCAGGCGGGTTCTTGAACATCTCCAGAGAGGGAGACTCCACAACCCCCCTGGGCAGCCTGTTCCAGTGTCTGTCATACTCACTGGGAAAAAATTTCTCCTTATGCTTCGGTGAACCTTCCTATGCCTCAGCTTCCACCCATTGCCCCTTGTCCTATCNGACCCCTGTGGAACCCCACTGGTTCCAGGCCTCCAGCTGGACTCCATCCCACTGACCACAGCTCTCTGGCTTCTTTCCTTCAGCCAGTTCCCAATCCACCTCACTACCTGATCATGCAGAACACAATGTCACAGGAACAGTTTCTACCTGGTAGCCACACAAACTGCAAGCACTGTAGAAGAAATGCTAATGTCTATTTGGGATATTAGATATCTTTTAATAGCGTGTTTAGAAAGTAGATTGTAGATATATTTGTAGCTTATGCAGTCTTTCTAGTTATTTACTCATTGCATAACTGTGAATAAATTGACAAAACAGTGATAAAATGGGCACTTCAGATAGATCTGTTAGTGGCTGTTAATATGAGTGATGTAAAGGAAAAACTTGACAGTGAAAAGAGGATGTGCTAGGGAATGTGAGCTGGAAGGTGAACTTCCTTGTTCTGTGCTGAAATGCAAGCAAGGGAATAGGGTGAGCATTCTAATGCATGGGCTGTGCAGTTTCTCTCAGGCTGAAGAATGTAGCAAATACATTCCTGCAGAAGTCTCTCCCAGGTAATGTTGGTCATGAGACAGCTTCTTAATGGAGTTGAGTATTCCATTTGTAGGAAGAGACTGTGGGGATGTTGGAGGACATAGCTTGAATTTAGATTCACTGGCAAATAAGAGAGGTGTTTGAAAAGGCAGGGTGCCTGGTTCTGCCATCATGCGGGACTAGTCAGTGGTGCCCCACACATCTAGGGTGAGGAACAACTGAGTAAGAGGCAATTCAGCAACAAAGTGTCTGTACATGGCACAAGCCAGGTGACTCAGCGTGCCCATGCTGTTAGGCAAAAGGCATGGCATCCGAGGCAGTTCACTGCCAAGGCATGTCTGGTAATTCCTTCACTCTGCCCAGCACTGGGGAGGCACTGGCAGCAGAGGAGTAATGTCCAGGATTGAGCATTTTGATTAAAGAGAGATACAAAATAATCAAAGACTGTCTAAAGAACCGCATCAGGAGAAATCAGAATCTAGAGAGGATGACTTAGGGGAATGTTTTGGAGTCTTTAGTTAAGGGAGAATGCATCAAGATATGATAAAACCCTTCAGATATATAAAGTGCTGCTGCAGAGAAGGGAATATCTGTTGTCCATCACAGTGGTCAATAAAACAAGAAGCAGGTCTTAAATAGGATTAAATTGTATTGAATTTCTCGTGATAGGAATAATTCAGTACTGTAACATTGCCAGAGGAAATAGTGAAGTGTACTTCACAAGAAGCAAGTTAGAAAGAGATTAGCCAGACTTCTGTCAAGGTTGACAGCATCATGGCCGTTCCTGCTGGGGCAAGTGATGGCCAAGATGATCTCTCCAAGTCCTTCCAGCTTTGTTCTAAAATTCAAGTTTTCAAAGATGCTTTGCATTTGAACAACAACAAAAAAATCCCTTATTGTGCTTCCAGAGCCTGGTTTGATGTAAACATTTTCTCAGTCAGCTTTTAGCTAGAAGATTTTTTGTTGTTGTAGTTGGAATTGGCATTCTCCCTACAAAAGAAAACAACCCCCGTTTTAGCCTTGAAAAGTTCAGGGATAAGTGAAAGCTGCTGATTGTTTCCAGAATTAGAAGCAGTACATCAAAGAAGCACACTTCTGAGTGAGGATAGTCCTTGTTAGGTAGAGAATTCAAGCCAACAAGTAGGATTAAAAGGGAGAAATTTGGAGAAATCTGTGTTTTGTGTGGCATCAGAGACGTTCTTGCCAAAGTCCCATCTGTTCTGCTTTTAGTCAGCTCTGTTTTCTTTTCACCTCTCTGTTGTGCTCGCACTCCAAATGGAGACATAAGCAACTGAAGTGCTGAAGTTGGGCTGGCTGTCTCTCCAGAGGCAGGGGCTGCAAAGAGTAACTCCCTTGTCATGGAGAGGTTTCACTGGGGAACCAGGTATGGAGGACTCTGCAGTCTGTCTCTGTTAGTGTATGTGTTAATCACACCTAGGATGCTCCTCCTCGGGAGTTAAACTGGGAAACGGGAAAGAAGCACCATAGTTGAAGTTAGGGAAAAGATGTGCCGGACAACTGAGGACTGAAAACTCTGTTGTGAGCCTGTAGATCATAGCATGTGGCATAGCTCTGCCGTAAGGAAATCCTGGGTAGCCTGTGGCCTGGGCATACAGCTGGCTGACTGGTGTAGCACCTGCTTAAAATACTGGAGGTTCTACATTGCATCTTGTTGCAGCACCTTTGTGGGTGTCCCATAGGCCTGAGGAGTATTTCTTTGTGTTGATTGTTAGTGGCTTGTTGGAGATGCAAGAGAGTATTTCCTCTCTTTAGAGAGGCACTCCAAAGAGAAGAGATTAATTCCATTTTATCGTGAGCTGGTTTTGCTGCGGTAATATTTTGCTCAAAATAGATGGCTACTATTTATATCTGTTCCCTGTCGAAGTTCTAATGCAGTTTATCTCTTCCCCTGTCCTGAAGAAAGAGACCTTGGTCAAAGTGGTAACAGTAATTGGGCAAGACAGCCCTGTAGGATGGATAGCACAGGGGCTTTTGTGCACGAATTACAGAAGATTTGGGTTAGGTGGAATGTTTTTCCCCTTGTCAAGCTACTTAGAATGGTATGTATCTTACTTTATTTCTGAGAGAGTGGGGTAATGGATTTAATTATTCTCCCACTCAAAGCATCATATATCAGGACTGATTTGACTGGCTTTATGCTAATGACACAATAGATGTGAAAGGAAAACAGAGTTAATCTTCTGATATATTTCATTGTGGCTTAATAAATTTACCACACTTGTCAAAATACCTCTTGGGTGATGAAAAAAATTAAATGTATATATTCAGTGCTACAAAGTTTTTCTTTGGAAGCTAAGCCTCTTTTGATAATGCTTTTTTTCAGAAACCTTAACCTGGCCATGCATTCTTGGCCTGGCCCTGTTTTGATCCTGTGCATGAAATGAGCTGAATATGCTGCAGTGCTGTAGCAGAGTGAGTGTCACAGCACTGTAGAGTTGGCATAGGCTATTTGCTTAAGGACATTCAAAAAGGGTTAAAAAGCTCTCACTGTTGGATCTATTTCTAAAGGAAATCATTCAGCTGCTAGGTGGGTATCTGTAATTGCCCATAAAGCAGTGGGGGGAATCTCTAATTGCTATGTGTTCCATATACTTTTTTTTTTTCTAGAGCACAGATCCATACAATTGCAAAAATTCATCTTGAAGTTTGGGTTAATTGGCCTGAAGATTTGTCTTCATCTTTCTACAGCAGTTTTGCCCAGGCTGTTAGAGTGCTAAGTTATTGGCAAAGACGGTGAAATTTTACTGTGAAAGATTTATTGGTATTCTGTAATTCAGATAATTAAATTAAACAAATTCACAGTGGGGCTAAATAGCATAATAGCAAGAGATGGAGGTGTTGGTAGAGCCTGTGTGCAGTACATTCAGCTTGTGTTGCCTCTCCAAGCACCAAGGTGTGTGAAGTTTCCATCTTTATTTCTCTATCAGCAGCTTTATGAAGGGAACTGGTCATAATCTGATAGCAGCCCACAGTAGAAATAAACTGGGGGTTTTGTCTCAGAATTACAAATACGGCAGAAGAGAACTCAGGATTTGTTTGACACTATACCCACTGGAGCAGCAGTGCTCTAGTTGACTGCACTACGATACCTGTGCAGTGTGGGTATCTAAAGAGTTTGCCCACAATACTCTGTGTGTTGTACTCAGATGTTCACTGGAGGTACTACACCTGCTTTTGAACACAGCCAAATGATAGCAGGCTGGTCTTTGGCACCAGTACTTTCCCCACAAGGCTGTCAGCCCACAAATCTCTAGCATATAAGAAGTCATAATAAGCCATTTTATTTCTAAAGCAGGTGATTTTCTAAGAGGTTTCATTGAGAATTGATTTTAGGACAAAATTTATCAGGTACAGTTCAAGTTTTTCATATATGAAGATAATGGAATTATTTTAAATGTTGGAATCATCTTCACTGGGGCGTAGACTACAGAAAGCATTGTGAATAAGTACTCTGCTCAGTCTGTAAAGTTACAGTCTGTGCCTTTCCTAGGGAAGCCAATCACATTTGACAAGGGAAATAGGATTCCAGAGGAAGTTAAATGAAATTATGAGATGATGCAAATGGAAATACATTTTCTTTGGGGGAGGAGAGAGAACAACCTCTCCATAATTGTGTTGCAGATAAAATTGAATTTAAAGGGTCCGGCAAGCTTGTTTGAAGTTCAAAGAAGCTTGTGCATAAATTTGACCTGCCTGGAGTTATTGCATCTTAACACGTACAGCTTGATCAAAAGAAAAGTGAAAACGGAGTGGTTCCAGAAATCCAGACTGATTAAATCAATCTTCCTTGCCCAGTGATGGATTTCAGAAAAATATCTTCTCTAAAGTATTGGTCTTCTCTACAGTATTATCCTCCTGGATAACAGGATTTGTCTTCCAGCCTTTCTATACTAATCATACAGTGAAATGAAATGAACCTATCTAGCAAAAATATGATGTTCTTTGTGATCTGTTCAAGTTAGCAGTTCATGGAGGCTGCTGTCCTGCAATGCAAGCTGCAGAAATGCCAAGACAGTAAAAATACTACCCCTTGAATAGCTTGGATTTACCTTTTTATGGCAAACCTGGGGACTGCAATAGTAAAATGCAGTGTGATCTGTAAACGTCTACTCAGTTTGTGTTCTGCTTATGCTTTTGTTTCTGTGAAATGAGAGGGCTGTTACCTGAGGAACCTCTGGACGATCCTGCGAGCAGTGCTCTTCAGCAGGAAGAGCTCAGTAGCAACGCAGAGTGTTTGGGGTTGAGATGGAAGTACCCAGGAACGCCGACAGGTTGGGTGCTTTGGGAGGTGGGCACTTCAAGTGGCAAGAAGAGGAGCCCATGTAATGAGCTAGGCTGAAGAATCTGGGTAGAGACAAATGCTGTGCTACTGTTGCTAGCAGCTCGGGCTTCTGGAAGCTGTAATCTGAGCAAGCAGGATGTGAAAGTCTCATATAGAAATATGGGCCCCAGGGTGGGACAGGCTCAGATGAAGATTGATGGGGCCAGAGGAAATCCATAGCACTGTGACATTTCACATGGCACTATTGCAGAACAGTATTTGCTAATTTTCCAGTCCTTTAAAGTCTGATAATAGCCAATTTAGGGGAAATAGGTACAAAAAAAAATTGTCCATTTGTATATTTCCATATATAGTGGAAATATAAATGAGAAAATGATAAACTGTCCTAGTTAATGAGTTTTGATCTGCTAGCCACACAGCCGGTTTGGAGCCTAACTGACTTCAAGTGCTCTCTGCAGGGCTGCTAATGTACCAGTGTGAAGCTAATTGCAGTGTTAGAATCTGCTGCACTTTATCCATATTGTACTTTGACTTTCTACAGTGACAATATTCAGATCAGCTCAATGCCTCATAAATACTCTTTGACACTATTTAAAATAAGCCAAAGAAAATATATTTAGATGAGGTAGTTTTAGTATAATGAGCAATTTCTCCTCCTGGCCCAGAAGTTTTTTGTGCAGTTTGCTGTTTTTTTCCAAAGGCCTGTAGGAGCTGGTGAAGAAGCTGACTTTTATGGAATGCAGGAAGCATCGTAGCTCATTTTAACTGCATGTCTAACATTCTTGCATGCCTAGTAACTTAAAATCTGGCCTTCATCTGAGGTGGCACAACTCTTCATTCCGTTAGGCTATTAAAAATAATATAAATCTGCTCAATCTCTGCAGGAGGTTTTTTTAATTGTGTGGTGATTTGGGATTATGAGAGTTCTGGGGAAAGGTGACCTTGGTGCAGGTTTAAGTGCAGCACTCTTGACACAATGCAATAGAGAATGGTACCAAAGTTCACTTAATTTTAGATGCACTAAGGGTGAATTAGTTGAAACAAATTAAGCAAGTGCTGTTCTTATTTCATAAACTGCATTTCATCTCACGCATGGCTGTGTTTACGACAGAGTTACAGCAGGACAGTAAATTAAATGTGAAGAGAAGGCTCACTCCTATCTTCAGAAGCAGATGTTTTACATTTAAACTAAAAGAGAAACAGGATATACCTTAAGTCACTCAGGACAAAAAGGCTGAAATCTCACTTATTTACTAAAAAAGCTAAACTGGCAATTTGGAATAGTTAATATTAGTTCTCTTATCCAGAAAGAAATTATGCTGGCCATTAAGTCATGGAGGAAAACTCTGTGAAACAGAATTTTGCAATGTAATTTTGCAAAGAAATAAACACAGGTGATAGAATGATCAACTGCAGGGCTGCTGATACTTATTTAGTAGGGGTCTTGACATTTTTTGCCTGTTGTAGGTGTTCAGTTTTTCACTGCTGTTAGTTAGAAAACCTGTGTGACATATGACAAAGTTACAGATGTAATAAAAAATATTGTGACCTGTTAGTGCATTTTTTTTTTACCGTATTTTCTGAGATTTCATCACAATCTTTTCTCAATAATTCTAGCCAGCTGTGGGTAGAGTTGGAAAACCTCAATAAAGGAAAAAAAAGGTTTGAGTTGCATTAGTATCCTTGATATTGCCCTCTATTTTTAGTATTCTGGCTAAGAGAATTTGGTACCTTTGATCCACATTTGTTACTTAGTTTGAGGATATTATTGTTGCCTTCTGCAGTGAATAAACTGCTTGGCAGCTGTGCTCCTTAGTAATCCTGGTGCAGAAAAGTACTCTTAGAGTAGTGTGAAACCCTTCCGTACCTCTCTCCTTCCAGTGGCAGGCAGCAGAGGGAACAGGCAGATACAGGTGTGGTTCTGTAGCTGGTGTCACCGTAACAATTTTGGCATTTTTGCCAATGGGACAACCTCTACAGTGCCAGGTTTGCAGACACCTGCTGGGAAATCCCTTTTCTCAAAGGGGAAAGAGCAGGGCTGAGTGACAGGGCTTTAAACTAGATACGAAGGGTGGGGAATGTATCCAGACTAGCTAGAGATGCCCGTGGGTGTCGTATCCCAGCACTTGCGGGGCAGGGTGCTGACATTTAGGTGGCCTCCCACTCCCCAGGGGCAAAAGCTATGCAGTCAACACCCTCTCTGAAATACTTACATACCAGTGCACGAAGCATGGGGAATAAGCTGGAGGAACTGGAGATGTGTTTGGTCACAGGGCCATGATCTCATTGCAGTGACTGAGCCATGGTGGGATAGCTCCCATGACCGGAATGTTGTCATGGATTGTTATGTACTTTCTAGGAAGGACAGACCAGCAGAGCGAGGCGGTGGAATTGCTCTTTCTGTGCATGAGCAACTGGAATGCCCTGAGCCATTGAGCTCTACCTGGGGGAGAGGGAATGAAAAATGTGTTGAAAGTTTATGGGTGAGAACTCAGGGGTGTGCAAACATAGGTGAAACTGGTGTGGGTGTCTGCTACAGACCTCCAAACCAGAAAGAGGATGTTGATGAGATCTACTACAGGCAGCTGGAAGTAGCCTCAAGATCTCATTCCCTGGTGATCATGGGTGGCTTCAGTCACCCTGATATTTGTCGGAAAGGCCACACAGCGAGGCATACTTGGTCCAGAAGGCTCTTGCAATGCATCGATGATAACTTCCCGATGCAGGTGTTGGAAGTGCCAACAAGAAAGGGTGCTGCTGGACCTCGTATTAACAAACTCAGGTCTGGTCGGGGATGTGAAGG
>VWZY01007756.1:114719-127266 GCA_013399075.1 Chloroceryle aenea | reverse complement strand
GATGCTGCCTTCATCCTCTCGTGAGGTTTACACTGCTGTGTCCTGTTACTGAGTGCTCACCGAAGCTGCTTCACACCCCTCCTGCAGCACAGCTCGGCCTTTCACAGTGATGTTCTTCCTCCACCACTAACACCAGCCAGATGTTCACAACTGGCCCAGGCCCAGTTGAACACCCAAAAGACAACTGCCCAAAGATGGGGGGACGAAAGCAGGGAAGGGAAAGGAACCTTGCCCAAGGTGTCACATGCTGCTGAGCATGGCAAGGGATTCAGAGGGACACCCGGGAACATTTACACATTTAAACATTGCATTTCTTGCACAAAACATTTTCTTCACTGGCATTTTTGTCAAGGCAAAGGTGCTTTTGGACACAGGTCCCGTAGACCACCAAAGCACAGTAAATTGAGCAGCAGCCACCCTCCTGACTGTTCATTCAGAAAGAAACCCCTGCAGAGGGCAGTGGTGAAACAAAAGCCGGCCCAGCTTCCTCCCACATCCTCCAAACCAGCTTCTGCCCTTCCTGCACACCAGTAACTGCTCTTTCCTCTGAGCAACTCCAGACAAGACCTGGCCCTAGGCCTGAAAGTCAACATTTCAGGAGCTGATTTTGCGTGCAAGAAATCCAGCAGCGGTGGCAGCGCGAGCTCTGTCCTCGGCCTGGACGCAAGCCACTTCCCATGGCAGCCTGGTGGGCGAAGAGGAGAGTAAGGGATGCTCCTCTCTCCTGCAGACACCTTGCAGCTTCAGCACCTGGGAACTCAAGCGGCCTGCTCCCACTGTTTCAGCCACCTGTGCCAAGAGGGGAAAAGCAGAACGACGTCACGGGCAGGTTACAAACCCACAGAGGAGCTCCCTGATGATGCGCTCCCTTTATCTGGACTTATTTCAACTACAGCTGTGTGCTTGCACCTCTGTGCTTCACCCAGGAGGCCAATTTAGCAAGGAATGGCAGTACTACCCTTGGCTAACTGCTGCAGTTCTTGCTTTCTGGAGGATGAGAAACTCCAACACATTCAGCAGGCTCCCTGGAAGATGCCGAGCAACGAGAGGTAAAAATACCCCAAGGGAAAAAAGCAAAACAACAAAAAACCCACGCTTTAAAAATTTTTTCTATGAGTTTTCTTCCAGACAAAATTACTTCTTCAGAAAGCTGCACATATTTCAAAGGGCAAGAGCAGAAACTCTTAAAACCACATTTAAAAGGCTCAGCTTTGAACAATCTGGAATGATAAGAGAAAGTGCAAATAGAGTGGTGGAGTTCACACTTAGTACTTCAGTCTTAAGACTATAAGCCAACCACACAGGCAGGCCTTTTCCTAAGCCTCTTTCTCTCCCAGACTCCTCTCTCACGCCTGGAGAGCACTGAGCTATCAACAGCTACATGAAATAAATGTAGATTGCATCATACCACTACTAAAATTTTCCCTAATGTTAAGCTCAACAAGCCCCCTCCAAGTGCTTTTCTCCCTTTTTGCAAGGAAGTCCATTTTCCGTGAGGCACCTGATCGTGCTGTACCCACAACCCATTTTTCCCACTCCTTGGGTGAAGGTGGTGTCCCCTTTTTGTTACTCTATCCGCTTGCTCAGCCCCCTAATTTCTGCTTCATTTCCAGCACTGCTGCCCAGCACCACAGCTCAGGAAAATGATTTACATACCACAGCCAATTTCAGTACCCCTAAAGAAAGCTGCCCTCGCCAAGAAGTCTGTCATAGCTACATCTCCTAACTGAGAGCGTGAAGTGTGGAAGGATCTCCCCACTGCAGCTCCCAACTAGGTAGAAGTGTTCATGGAAGCATCCCCTTGAGAGCCAGCAGAAGGCCACGCAGCGGAAGCTACAGCCTACCTTCCACAGGAAGGAGGGATCCTCTCCGTCAGCCTAGTGCTCCACTCTGGGGAAGCTGGCTTCTGACGTGTCGGCCAGCAAGGCCCCCGAGAGCTGTAAATTGGGAAAGAACAAACGAGAGTGGGGCAATTCCCAAGTGCAGTAGAAACAGAGAAGAATGGGAAATAAGGGGTTCCTCTGGGTCTCTCTTTAACTGTGGTAAATGCAGGTAGCTGAAATGGTAACAGTTCACGTTGTCCCTCTTATCAGCAAGAATCTAGTATTTGGCTGACCTCAGAGAAACAGAGCCCCGCGTTTCGCCCGTGACCCTTCTCTTTTCCCCAGCAGAAGGTCTCAGGTCCTTCTGCTTAGTTAAGAAACCAAGGCAGGTTCTGCTCCTGCTGAGAGTCACACGAGAAATCTGCGGGTCGTGTCGCTCAGAACCGAACACAGAGCAGCACAAACTGTTTGATTGCTTCGTACCTGCTGCGAGGCCAGACTTGGACTGTGGAGGTCAATAGCAGCGAGGGAAGGGACACGGGACTCTGAAACTGGTTTATTTTCCTTTTTCAGAAACCTGGGATGCCACGCTGCAAAACACAACCAGTGCATACAACGGTAAGGAGGCGAGAGCTGACTGCTGCGACACACGCTGCTTATTTAGTATACAGGTTTTATTTAGAGGACATTGAAGCTCATACCTTCCACTCCTCTCAGTTCAGGGAGATGATTTAGTTCTGGCAAACGCACATCTGTCTTGGAGAATTCCCATATTTTCCTATTTGCCTGAAGGATGTTTTTTTCATTGGTAACCTGTAACCAAGGGTGTAAGTACCAGCTCATGAAAATACGGGACAAACCAAAGCTAGAGTAAAAGAAGAGACTCTGATGTACTTGAAGGAATCCATCCCCTTATAGGTTACAGAACAGAACAGGCACAGCACAAAACCCCATCGTCTAAGCGAGGCTGCTTCCAGAGAGACTAAATCCACCACTTGTGGAATAGCTCCGACAACTTATCCGTAACAAGGGGAAGCGTTCCCGCTGGCACGGAAAGAACATTGCCGAGGCAGCGAGTGCAGTGGACAGCTTTCCATTTCCCTTGTTTCCATTATCAACGTTGAATGCATTTAGGACCTGACTGACTAAGACCCTGCCCACATTAAATCCAAATCCCCCGTTGTGCTCCAGCAGCTCAGCACACGCGGTCCACCGTGGGTATCACCCAGATATCCCACACCGGATGGCTCCCCTCATTTAAAACTGTCCTCTGACACTACATGTGTTTTATATAAATTAACTATTAGCAAAGGACAACGGATGGCACACCTGCAGAAGACACGGGTAAAGGAAAGAATATTTCCAGTGGGGAGTTACGGGGAGGCTGCAACAGACGGGACTGTTGACGGTAAAACGCACGCTCGAGCTCACGATCAGAATGGTGGCTTTGCCAGGGGGAGATGGATGGCTTACCGATGTCAGGCTCACACTGTAATGGCCTGCTGGAGAATGCTTCCGTTGCTTTAAAAGTGGGTTCAAGTATTTTTTACTCTTTTCATCAACTCTGTAATCAAAAATGCCCCAAACTTTGTATTAACCGGGGTAACACGGGCAATGTAAAAACATCAAATACGAGACAAGCAGAAATAGGCATTAAATGCTTAGAAAGAAGGCTCCTGAGGAGAATATCCTTTGTAAGCCCCCCACCCCAGAGCTGCTCCTAGCCATGTCCCATCCCAAACCCACATCTCACCTTCCCACAGCATCACCCTGCACCTTTCCCAGGACATTACAGCTCCACAGCACCAGGACAATGGATACAAGCTCCTCTAGCTCTGCTCCCGTACCTGTAATTGAGGTTCCCAGGGACAGGACCCATCCCAGCCATAGTGGGAGAAAAGTTCTGGTTGATGGGAGGGATAACTATGCCCGTGTTCTTGGCATAGTCCAAGCTGCTGCTGGAATCTTTTAGGCTGGTTTGAGGGCTTATTTTGAACGGGTTGATTGCGGTGTCGTAGAGGGAGCTGAGGTTGGAGGATCGATCTGCTTTCTCTGCGTCAGCCTTCGAGCGCTTTGCCTTTAATAGTTTTGCATCTCTGCTCCTCGGGTCAAGGCTGAAATCCTGCTGGGGAAGATAAACATCATCCTTCTCTTACAGTCATGTTTAAAAAGCAGCCTAGAGCAGCACGTGTGGGGAAAAGAAGTCCAAAGCCTAAACCTCTGTGACTCTGCAAGGACCTGATGGTTTTAGCAGAAAACCTCGGTTCTCAGGCCTGCCCGAAGGAGGTTGTCAAGAGGTGGGTGTTGGTCTCTTCTCACAAGTCACAACTTGTGGGACAGGANAGGTGGGCACTCCTGGGCGTACGCACGAGCTGTCAAGACAGGGTGCTGCAGGCTATGGTGCAGCAGTGGCTTTGGCAGAGTTAGGTAATGGAGTCACAGACTCCTCGGGGGTGGAAGGGACCTTAAAGATCATCTANTGGAATTGGTTTTAGCAGAAAACCTCGGTTTTCAGGCCTGCCCGAAGGAGGTTGTCAAGAGGTGGGTGTTGGTCTCTTCTCACAAGTCACAACTTGTGGGACAGGAGGAAATAGCATCAAGTTGCACCAGGGGAGGTTTAGGTTGGACAGCAGGAAAAACTTCTGCACCAAGAGGGTTCTCAAAGACTGGAAGAGGCTGCCCTGGGGCCTGGCTAGGTGGNTGCCCTGGGGACTGGCTAGGTGGGCACTCCTGGGCGTGCGCACGAGCTGTCGAGATAGAGTGCTGCAGGCTGTGGTGCAGCAGTGGCTTTGGCAGAGTTAGGTAATGGGGTCATAGACTCCTCGGGGTTGGAAGGGACCTTAAAGATCATCTAGCTGCAACAACACCTCGACTCGATGATCTTAAAGGTCTCTGCCAACTGTAGCAGTTCTGTGATTCTGTGATTTTTGCTCTGAACTTCAACTGCTGCACGGACTTACACAGTGATCTGAAACGTGAACAAAGCAATAACAACAATGATAATAAAACAGCTTTGGAAAATGATGATTGACCAACCTGGGCACCGAGCATTTTTCTTTCTTCTAAAACATCATCTTTGTCCCTTTTGCTGATTTTTGATTTCTTTTGTAATTGATGGTCTCTGGCCTCTTTCTGAACCTTTAATTTAAGCTCCTGAGCAAATCTAGATTCCAAATAAGGACAAAAAAAAAGACTTCTGTTAATACCATTGCCAGCTGGTGTTCAGCCCAGGCTCTTATGGTCTTTTAAGTAATCCAAATATGAGGTGTCCCTCAAAATAAATCAAATCCTACAGCACCCGCTTTTCACATGGCAGCAGCAAAGGTGTCTGTGTCCCAGCGTGGTGTGGACGCAGACAGTGAATGCAGTGCCAGACTCCACACCACCCCACGGGGCGTGACGCTGCGTGCGCACACGGACGAGTTAACGCCGTGATGAGGTAACCAGGCGAGCGTGCCGCTGCGCTGTGCCCCTTTCAAAGGTTCTCCTGTTCCCAGGGCGGATAAAACCAAACCCAAGACATTCAGCTGCTGTCAGCTCTGCAAACCCAGCAAGCAACCTTCAAGTGGAGCTGCTTAGTTCTTTCTAATATTAGCCTGGTTTGAGCAAGAAGTGAACTGTTTACCTCTCAGCAAATCCATCCTTGTTAAAGAAATCGCACTGCAAGAGTTCAGCACAGGCTGGCCTTTTGTCTGGATCAATCTGCAAACACTTCTGTCAAATCAACGTCAACGTTAGAAGGCAAATGCATTAGAAATGGAACAAAGGCTTTCAAGCACAAAGATGCTAGACTCCCTCTTCTAGGGCCCGTTATAGCAAGGTGAGCCCAAGAGACAGCGCTCTCAAAACCCTTTCAGATTTGCTGTCTGCTTGCATTCCCCTCACTATGCTCACACAGACTCGCTGCACAGGGAACACCTGGCACACAAACAGATCTCTCTGCTGCTGGTAACCCTCCTTTGTTTCCTCTTACATCTCTTTGGCTAAGGCTTGAGAATCTGGTTTGATCATTTCATTATCTAGAAAGCAGACAGCAGATGAGGGGCAAAGCTTGTTGGGAGACCTTTCGAAAGATCTACCGATCTTTGCAGGGAGGTGTCTGTGGGATGCTTGCAACACACGAGCCCTTCCTCACCTTTCAAATCTCCTTGGAAAAGGTAACTAGCGAGGCACTGTATTTTACAAATCCTCCCTGGAAGATAGGTAGTGACCATTTTGGCTCTGGAGATGACTGGCTTAGTGTCTCCTGTCACTCAGGACGGTGGCTGTCATATCCCCGCAGTTCTCGCTAAGCTGCTGACCCAAGCAGTTGCTCATTGCAGAGGTAGTTGAGAGGAAGAGAGTTTACAGCCCTTTCTGTAGGCTGCATGCAGCTCCCCAGAGCAAAAGAACCTGAGACAGTTCATAGTAACTGATCAGCTGATTACCTTGGCTAGATCCAGCACCGCAGCGGAGAGCTTGGGATACCGTTTGTCCAGGGATTCGGCCTCCTTCACTTCGGGCAACCTCATGCCAGCAAAGAGGGGATTTTTATAGAATAACTCTTGGTGTCTCGGAATTAAATTACCTGGAATCACACAAAAAAAGCAATCACAAGGAAGAAATATGGAATAGTAAATGTTTGAGAGGCCGAAATACCGGCTCAGCGCTACTGTAAGGGCCAAGGGGCTGCTCCTACCCAGGCACTTGGTGATGTGGTAGAGCTGGTCAATGTCCGAATCCCCGGGGAAGAGGGGCTCTCCCGTAAGCATTTCCGTGATCAGAGAGCCAATAGCCCACACGTCCACGGCCCTGGAAAAAAAACATCGCCACCCCGGCTCAGCACATTCATCTCTCCGATCTGAAAGCTGAGCCAGGCCAGCACACAGCAGGTCCTCAGCAGGCTACGAGCCCCGAGCACAGCTTTGCCCCTCTAAACAGCAGGAGAGCTGTATTCCAAGCTTATGAGGGCTCCGATGAATGCCAAGGATGAACGGCAAGCTCTCGAGGCAGACAAATGCTAGCAGAAGCCTGGCAGATGTAAAATCAGGTTCCAAACCCCAATGCTTTCAGAATACTAACACGACATAACCCGAGTAGAATCTTGCACTAGAGCGAGCACCAAGGTAAGTGTCTCCTCTTCCTGCATCCACTCTTCAGGCACATTCACGGAACACTCTCTCTGCGTCACACAGGGACGCACCTGAACCGGCACAACTGCACTGTCAGACCCGCCAGTGACACAGTCTGAGTTCTCAGATGCTGGGGATCCCAGTAAGAAAAAATCCATTCACCCCACCTCCTCTCTCCTGAAATATCCATCCAGAATCTTTTGGAGGGACTTTCCTGCCTTCCCTCCCTGAGTCCAGCTGCTCAGGAGGGAGGTCTATCCCAGCCTCCCCCATTCTAGTATCGGCAACTGAGGAGCTCCTACAGATGAGGGCGCGGGAGTGCCGAGGGCTCTCCCTGCTTTTTGAGCCAGGAAAGCCCTGGACTGGCAGGAATAAGCTGCAAAGTGGGAGAGAGAAGAGGAAGGCTTAACCCTTTCCAAGTGAATAACCAGGGAGTGCTGAGCAGCATCCTTTCAACCTGTTTGCCAAGCAATAGTCCCCTGCCTCCCCCAGAAACAGGGCACCCCCCATGCTCCCCACAAGCCCTTCCGCAGCCCTGCCTGCCAGACTCTTACTTGCCGTATTTGGTATCTCCCACCAGCAGCTCTGGAGCTCTGTACCATCGGGTGGCCACGTAGTCTGTGTAAGCTTCCCCAGAAGCTGCTAAGGTACGGGCAAATCCAAAGTCACATAGTTTTACGACTCCCGACTGGGAAACTAGTATGTTCTCTGGCTTAATATCCCGGTGTATTATCTGCACGGAGAAAAGCAAGACAAGACCAACAGGTTCCCCTTTTCTACAAAGTAAATCGACTGGCTCACCAGAAAGAGTAGCTTTCTCACATCCAGGTAGAAAATGACACGTTTGCAGGCATGGGAAACACTGGCAGTCTGTGAAAGACAGCTACATGCACACAGCCAACAAGCGCTGACCCCAGTGCACAAGCAAACACAGAGCATCTGGTTTTTACACCCAGAAGCAGCTAGTTTCTGTATCTCTCTGCACGTGCTCTGAGGGTGTGTCTGCTATGGGTGATTTAACAGGCACGATTTATTATGCTGGAAAATCCGGCCTCGACCACCAGCTTAAAGGCTGTCAGTATTGCAAGGGCCAGACGTTAAATGTGAAGAGCATTTTAGGAATTTGTGAGGGAGACAGTTTCCCAAACAAAATCCCAACAGAAATGCGCGTGTGTTTCTATCACAGTTACATCTGGGATTAAGTTGGCAAACTTGCTGAAAGCAGATGAGAACAAAAACCTAAAAATACTGCAGAGAGAAAGCAAGGCTACGTGTCTTATACACACTGTCCCAATGATGAGTATCTGCTTCTGCAAGACCAGCCAACCTACAGTCAAGTGCCTCCACCTACTGGATCCCCCTGGACCGCCGGACCCTTCCTCTGGAACACGCCCGCAAACCAGAGGCAGACGGCTGGATTTCCAACATCAAGCTCTGACATTTCATAGGCATTTCAGCCCGCCCCTTCTGCCCTGCCGCTTCCTTCTCAGCCAAAGCTTTCTCTTACGTTCCGAGACCCATCGAAAAGAGCCATTGCCGTGTCTCTTGAGCCGAGTTAGCTGACTGCAGGGGTGTACTTACGTTATGGCTGTGACAAAACGCTATTCCTCTCACGATCTGAAACAAGTACTTCCGAACCCTGCTGTACTCTAGTCCATTTGGGAACGCCTCGAGGTCATCAAGCACCGTGTGATCCACAAACTCGAACACCAGATACCACCGCTTCTTCTTTTTATACACTTCCAGCAGGCTGACGAGATTCTCGTGCCTGAGTTGCTGTAATAAACCAGGAAATATCTGATGAGCTTGACAGCCTGTAATACCCTCCTCACCTGAGAGGTGACACTAACCCCCGTGCCGACAAGCTTTCGAGCAAGCTTCTGTTCCACGCGAGAGAAATCTTTAAGCAGTCGAGAAGAATTCCAGAGGAGCACATAGTTAATGCACGAGGGGCAGCAAGCACCTAACAGCACCTCCCACTAAGAACTTGCCACAGCACAGGAAAATCCAGGTCTCCAAGCCAGCGGGGAAGACAAAATAGGATGGTTTCTACTGGAAATTTCAGCACCCTGCCAAGTCTGTCTCTGACCGCTGTGAGAAGAACAGGATGAAAACAGCTCGAGGTGTTTTGTTTAAGAAAACTTTTTCCTTCTCCTAACAGGTGGTTCATCGCTTTTCTGCCCCATTTCCAGGAGCTTTTACTCATCTCTACCACTCCTCTTCTAGGTCCTCTTTGTAAAAACCTCTTACATCCCCATTTGAAAGAAAACCCGCGGGAGCTGCAGTATCTCTCTGTCCTACCGAGCTGCCAGCTCACCATCAACTAACTACACAATGTCCAGAGCTTATTTTTTTCTAATAATGCTGATAGAAGATTTTTCTTTTAAGCAGCCAAGGTGGGCGTAGCCAGGCAAAGCCAGCACGGCTCCAGCCAAAGGGAAAAGCAGCTCTGCAAGGCTACAGATCAAGGGCTAAATGACTCTCCTCTGGATTGCTGCTTGGGAAAATGCAAAATGGGGCCCAAACACATCTCCTGACCTTTGGACTTTCTTTATACTTTGTAAATTGTGGTCAGAAGCAACTGTGTTTCCCTTGCAAAACTGCCCCAATGGCTTAAATGTACACCCACGCTGTAACTTCCCTGGCTAAAGGTGACTCCTTAATGGACAATCACAGTCTCAGAGGCAGTTTCCTCCCAAGAACCCCTCACCTCCTCACAGGTCGCTCTCACCCACACCCATCACTTCTGAACAACTAGCACCCTTACTCTAAGAAAAACCCAAGCCTGGCGCCACGAAGGATACTCTTCTGCTTGAAGGAGCCGTTTGCCTTCAGGAAGGTATTTAAACCTTCCTGGGAGGATTCCGAATACAGCAGGGCAGAGGCTGGGCCCGCACCCGGCTGCTGTCTCTCCCCAGGGAACACCCGCGCTGAGCTGCACGGCCCCCCTCGCCCGCAGCAGGACAGAGCGGTGACTCCGGGAGCTTCAAAATAAAGATGGCACGCTCTGCGTTAACCAGCTCGGTGCAGCGGCTCGCCGCGGGCATCACACTGCGACAGAAACATCACCCAGCTGGCCGAGGAGCCAGCAACTTAACACAGAGCCAGCGAAGAGCCACCGCTTGGGCCCAGCTCCGCTGGCGAAGGCAGGCCGGCCCCTCTCAGCCGCCCCCGAAGCCCCCTGCTCACCTTCAGCAGCTTGATCTCCCTCACGGCGATCTTCCTCACCACCGCGTCCTCCTCGCTCTCCAGGAACTTCTTGACGGCGACGATCTGCCCGTTCTCCTTGTTCCTGCACTTGGTCACCACCCCGTAGCTGCCTTCCCCCACCAGGCCCAGCACCTGNTTGTCCATGGTAGCGGTGTCTTTCCCCAGGGAAACGCCGCAAAAGGGTATTAAGGGCCTGGGTGAGTTGGGCTACCTGAAGGTAAAAAAAGCTGCCCCCGCGTCCAGTAGGCATCAGTAGATGATGATGATAATGGGTGTCAATTCCATGATTCTATGACTGCACCGTGGGCCGGGGAAGCCCTTTGGGGAACCCTTCGGTAGTACCGAGCGTCCTTTCCAGCCCCCTGCTTGTCCACAATAAGTACAAAAACCTCCCGCTCCCCCAGGCCCTTTCCTGCTGGGCACTTTCCAGCCACTCTTCCCCCGTCTGGAGCGTTGCGGGGGGCAGTGGTGACCCAAGCGTGGGACCCGGCCCTTGGCCTCGTTGAACCTCATCCCACTGGACTCGGTCCATCCACCCAGCCTGGCCAGGCTCTGCAGATCAACACTGACACCCAACCTGACAAAGCCAGACTGAGATAGTACCCGAGACATGCTGGAGACCCACTTGGCTATAAGGAATAAAAAGCCCTTCTATAGTTCTTTTCCCTTGAGGTTCTTTCTTGGAAGCCATTAAGCCACACAAAGAACAAGTGAGTAAGCAACCTCCTCTTGGCATGAAAATGTGTGGCGGGCAGAGTGCCAAGGTAAAAAAAAATCAAAATTAAAAATCCATTTAATGAATATTCGATGCCTGAGCAGCTGTGAGCTGGTGCAGCTTATGTTGCCAGGAACACAGTGATGAGAAAGGCAGAGTAATTTCCTTTAAAATCGATGTATCAGTGCCCTGGCTGGGCATTTTATTTTAAGGTGGCGGTTTCTGCACCTATTATGTGCAACTTAACACCAGGCCTGAGGGTAACTGGTTTCCTCCTTCTCGAAAAGTTGTGTGTTTACCGACAGAGCCTTAATCCAGTTTAACTCCCACTCCTCCCACGGCACACCAGTGGAAATGACAAAGCACCCTGCGATGGTGAACGGTTCGGTCCTGTTAGCGTGGCTGGCCCCGGATGTGAGCGGCGTGGAGAATAGCACTTGGAAACTGAAAACACGGAAACAAAGCCTTTCTGGTTCTACCAGTCAATTCCCAGACAGTTTGGTGGCCTGTTCTGCTCAGCCCAGGGTGCTGTGGCAGAAAGGGTTTCTGATTGCTCCAAATACACTTGTAAACACCCGTCAGGTTTGCCAACATCCCTCTTTGGGACAGGAGCAGTACGTACCTTGCCAAAATGCCAGCTCCCCCCAGAACAGCACCAGGAGGCATCTTATTCCGGCAATGCTTTGTGGAAGCGTGATCATATTTCTCTTGAGTCACGTCGATACGCATCGCCCTCTGGAGTTCATTGCCGGCGGTTTTCTTTCTCCTTCATCCTCACTCCCAGTTCCAAAATGCAATCACTCTAATGCACCTTCCAGGCTGACCTCACATTTCCAGGAAGAAAAATCCAAGTTTGGTTGGCATCAATTTTTTACATTCCTCCCACTTTCTCCTGCTCATGGTTATCATAGCGAGTGCCTTCTCTGGGCCCGGCGTCGGTTCGGCGCTGCTGACAAGCAGCTAACTTGGCAACCAGGTAACTCTCCCCCTGCTCAGATACTGCTCTCAGCTTCGTTAAATGAAGGGCACCGACTGCGACCGCACGCGTGCAGCGGGCCTCAAACAGTCGCTTTATCAGGGCAGATGGCTCTTCAGGTTTATTTTTAATCCTAGCAAACGGTGTGGGGAGCCAGCCTTTCTCGCTTCGTGTCCAGTGGCAGTCGCTAGAAGGGCTTTCTTCTCCCAGGCCCTAAAGGGAACATGGCCCTGCATCCAAGCCGATGACTGACTGGAAGTGTCACTGCCCATGGATCCACAGTACTAGTTGGACATTCTGGGTGTTCTGAGCTGAGCGCTGATGTCTGTCAGTGTGGATCTTTGCGTGCAGGCTGCAGCGAGCGCAGGCTGAGAAACGGGACTTCACAATACACCCCGTTTCCCTTAACTGCACAGAATGGAGGGGGATAAAATAAACCTAAACCGCCCCAAAGCACACGCGTGGCTCACGGTGGTGGTGTCACAGGTGATTGCGAGGTGTTGCTGCCTTCTTTCCAAGGCAGTTTTGTGGCTGTGCTGGTTTCACTGGGACAGAGTGAGGACAGCCATGGCCCGCAGTGAGCAGTTCGGAGCCAGCCAGGGCAGGTGCCCCAGGTGGATCCCATCCCACAAACCTCACGCTCGGTATAAAAGGGGAGGGGGGAATGGGTGCTCCTCCTCCCTGGAGGGGCTCAGGTGGTGTTCTCCTCCTG
>VWZY01007756.1:96789-114337 GCA_013399075.1 Chloroceryle aenea | reverse complement strand
GGCTCGGTTAACTGGCCGGGGAGCTTCCCTTCCTCCTTAGCCCTCGCTCAGGGTGCTTTTCCAAGAGCGCTGCCTGACGGAGGATTTTCGGGTCAGTTGCCAAGAGCCGTGTTTGCGCAAACGTGGGAAACCACCCTGTTTTCTGGGATGTCATCCTGTGCCCTCCGTGAGGAGGGGCTGACCCTGCTGGGTTACAGGGTGTCTACTACAGAAGATGAGGAGCAGAATAACCTGAATAGTCTTCCATTTGTTTTGTAGCCACCCAATCCGTGCTTTTTCTTTTGCTCGGCAACAATCAGTTCAGGGAGAAGCCGTGTGCAGCCAGGGGAGGGATGCATCACCTGTACAAGAGCTTTGTTTTCTTCCGTGTAGTCACTGTTTCACACACCTCTTCTGAGTGCTGCGTTAGAAGCTGTTCTAGACAGAAACGCTGAGTGGTTTTCCTGTTGCAAATTCATGGCCTCTTAGCTCAGCTCTCGCGAGGGAGGCTGGTCTTCTGCTTGTCCTGAAGTACTTGCCATAGAAAGGGGTGATGGACCAGGGTGGCGTGTGGAGGATACCTGCTCGTGTTCTTAGCAGTGCCTAGCTGAGGCTGAGAACATCCGAAAGGCCTGGATGCTGCAACTTGAGTATTTCTTGTACTATACCCTCAGAAAAATAGGGAACAGTGAAAGGTTCTTGGTTTGCTTGTTTTGGTGCTTCTGCTTGCAGGCTAGTACCATTTTTTAGCTGCCAAGGGTAGCAGCCATAAGTCTTTGGCAATATTTACTTCCCCTGCAAGTTACTGCTTTGGTTGTGGGGTCTCCAGTTCCTCCCCTGACTATTTTTAACTTAGGAGCACTGGGAGATGTACCCGACCTGGCTTCCAAATAAAAATACGATAGAGGTGAAATATGATAGGATTAAAATAGTTCAGGGTTTGGCTGGTGGCATTGCTTTTAATGAAGTAGAAGTAGGTGTTGGCTGGAAGTACAGAGCGATCCTTTGTACAGGAACAGCAATGCCTGAGGGCTGGGGTTTATTCCTGATAGTGCTCTGCACTTGCAACTGGAAACTCTGGTTTTTAAACCAGTTGAAAATGGATGTGATACTGAAGCACCAGTAGGTGCCTGAGTGGTCTTCTGGGCGATGGCCAAACCTTTTGCTAGGTAAAAATGTCTTCAGGTAACTTAATGCTCTGTTTTTGTAGAGGACAGTGTTAAGATAGTCAAACAATCCAGGCAGAGACCGATTCTCTGTATAGAATTACAAACAATGATTTTTTTGTAGTTGAAAAATACTGTCTTGACCTTTCCATGGGCATTTTTCAGAGGCTCACCCTTCTAGCTGTGCCGAGCTGTCGGAAAAAATCTATTGATTTAACAGTGATGCACTTCAGTGCCATGATGAGCAACAGAAATTGCCTGGAATAATGTTGAGCAATGAATTAACCACGTTGTGGAACATGGTGATGTCTGTAAGGTCATGTTCAGCATCCTGAGAAGGGATCTCACTTCAGGGTGTTGATGTTGGTATGTTTTTGCCTCTCTGGTGGCAATGCAGAGCACAGGTTAGCGAGTAAATATGTTTAATAAATGAGGACTTTATCCTTATTTTATGGTTAAGATATTTGGAAAGCTACATAAAATCACCAGGCTTGTTTTCCTTCTGGTGTGACTTGAAGACTTTTCCGCAGTGTAACTGTAGACTTCTTTTTCCAGATCCAAGTATTTTAGAACCTGCTCGACAGGAGAACACTACACGATAGAGGTGAGTGCTTACGTTTCTAGGGGCTTTTGAAAAGTGGAAAAAGCTGAATTGTACATTTTCCCTTAATACTTTTTGCAGTTTGTGTACCCTGAGATATTCTGGGTCACTGCAGTCCGAGCTGATGCTGTGCTGGGTGGGAAGACAGTGGTTCTTAGTGCTGTAGAATGTTACTCTTTCTGCTTGTGTAAGTGCAGGATGTTTATTCTCGATTGCAGGCTTGGGAATCTGATTCTACAACAAGCTAGAATCCAATGGGGTTTGTTTCTGCTTTGTTGCAGCTGTAGCCCACTTTGTTGGCTACTGAGGCCCTTTCTCGGCCACTGACTGTCACCCCTTTTTGCCAGTGCTAGTGTAAGGTCAATTTGTGCAAGCTGACATTCTCATAATAACCCAATTTACTTTCTCTTGAGTGTTGTTATGGTCTAAAAGCCTCAGACCTCTTGACTTGCTCCCATTACTGAGAACAACATTAATAATGAATCTCTGCTTTGGCTTTCAAGAAAGGGGGCAGCTGTATATGGGGGGGAAATCTGGTTTAGAGCACAAAGTCCAGTTGTGAGACAGTGTTTGTTCCTGCAGCAGAAAAAGGATGGGGAAAAGAAATTAATGTGTCCACCCAAATGCTGGTAATTGATTCTCTGAAAACAGGGGCTTTCATCAGTGGTGTTGATGTCCCACTGTTATCATCAGAGCAGTGTTTGTAGGAGGCAGATGAAGTATCAAATGCTGTTTGCTGTCTTTAGTGATGTGGTTACTCTTATTTTTCTGCAGTTTGAGAACCTGGTGGAAAGTGATGAGGTAGGTACCTGCAGCATCATGTGCAATGTGCTGGTACAGCCCTTGAAAATGCTTTCACGACCTGGATCTTCTCACTTGATGCTATGTTGTAGATGTCAATTACACTTATTTTTTTTACATCGAGTTTTTCTTGATGTAAGAATGAATACTTATTTTAAATTAATGAAGGAGAACTTGCTCCTGGTGTAACTCTTGTGTAAGACTCAGCAGAGGCTTCCTGAGATCATGAATGGCCCTGGGTTGCTTTGCTCAGGGAACTTTGAGTGCTCTACCTTTTTGATTAAGGGTTAACTGCCTGCACAGCACTTCAGAAATACAGAAATTGGCCTTAACTTTACTCTGATAAATTGAACAGGGCTCAGTAATAAAGGGTGGGGCACACTGCACTTCAATACCCTGGTCTGGTTTTGGAAGCAGGAATGACTAATTTGATTCCTGAAATACTCCCCTGGAAGATTTATTTGGAGTTGGAAGTACTTATTTCAGTTAGCAGCTTCAGTTAATTGCCCAGCATGCAATTGACATCAAATCCTGAATTAAACCAAGGGATTTTTTGCCCCTGAACTGTAAGACCAATATATGGGAGAAACTGATTTCATAGTAATTTTTCTCCATCTGAAAAGTGGTTGCTGGGCTTCTCAAACTCAAGCCTTTTTTATTTTTAACAGGGGGAGAGCCCAGGAAGCAGTCACAGGTAAGACCTGTGAGATTCAGGACCTCTTCTTCCCTTTATTCTCCCTCAACCCTGTGACTGTCAAACTTTTCAGAGTTCCTCCTAAACCCCTTTCTGTCTCTTTAGTTGTTGGATGCATGGAGAGCACACGTGCCAAACTAACCTTAATGCTTAGCCACATCAGGACAGTGGAGATGATAGTGCATCTGCACCAGGCAGTTCAAGCAGCGTGCTGCAAAGTGAAGCTTTATTCCTGTTCCCAGGATGTGCTTTTATAGCAGTGTTAAGTGCTACAACTCCACTGACTTTCTTGTGACTGTGTTAATGTTTGTCTAAGCAATAAAAACTGATCTAGCAAAGCTTGTAATTATTACAATGATTTTATGGTCTGGTCTTGAAAATATGCTTTATATAAGGATACAAAAACTCCTTTGTAAGAGTAAGGAGAGGTGGTGAGGTCTTGAGTAAACAGGAGCTTTGGAGCTCTGCTCTCCAGAGGAGCAGCCAAATGTGCAGCTTGTTGAACTGGCAGGGAAGGACCAGTCGAGAGGCCATGTGGGTATGTTTAAGAGCAACCTAGGGTTGTCGTGTAAATGGTAGATGGAGTCTTTCTGTGTGTGTTCTGTGCTTTTAGACCTCTGACTGAGGAAGAGATTGCTGACCTGAAGGAGAGGCATTACGACTCCATTGCTGAAAAGCAGAGAGCTGTAGACCTGAAGCTTCAGTCAGAGGTAAGCAGTCATGGTGACTAGTATGGTAGAGCTGTTTTTTCTTTTGAAGTAGTTAGTCAGACATGAACCCAAGGAGATTCCATCTGCATGGACAGAAGAGTTGGGTTTTGTCCATCAGGTGCTGCTAGTCTACAGGACATTGCTGTGCAGTGAAGTTTGCATCAGACTGCTGCTTTTTAGCTGAGTGAATAGGCTGGCTCTCTGACCCACATCTGTTAAATGTAACTATTTTTTGACTAAAAGCAGAATAGGGAGGGAACTCATTAAAACTTTCTTGCATCCAGTTTTTTCCAGAGGAAAAAAGGAAAACCCCTTAATTAGTTTTGTTTAGTGTGTTGCAGTAATTAAGAGTGTGATGTGGAATACAACATAGCAGTTGAGAGTGGTTTTTAATAAAGGAGCAGTGAAAGGTGCAACCAGAGGAATTCAAGTCTCACTGTGCTGTTCCTAGTAAAATGCAACACACATTTGCAGCTATCCACTAGCACTGCTGTTTAATGAAATAGGATAATGTTTAGCTGTCTAAACCTCTTGGGATGTTGGGGGGGGGGGGGCTGTTAGTCTCAGTTAACAAAAATGTTTTCTCAATTTTATTTTATTTTTATTTTCTAGTAGCTCTTATTGATAGGAAGATAGATAGGTTCTGCTTTTGTTAACCATTACTATTTTGTTCATACACAGTTAGCCTTACAAGAGGAGAAGTTAAGACTAGAAGAGGAGGCTTTATATGCTGCACAACGTGAAGCAGCCAGGGCAGCAAAGCAGAAAAAGCTCTTGGAGGTGAGGGGAAAAGGACCCCAATATATATCAGAGCTTCTGTTCTGTGCTTCTGTGTATGCAGACTTCCCTAATATCCTTTACATCTCAGGAAATGTAACGAGGAAATTGCTCTGGCTTGTAATTCCAGTAGAGAAAGACATCCCTGCTTGGAATTTACAGCTGGCAATGGTCAGAACTGCTGGAAATGGCTGCTGTTGCTGAATACAGATTTTGAAAATGAGATGTATGATTCCAGTCTGTCATTAGCTCAACAGATTTCTTGCATTATATGGATGTTACTGATTTTAATGCTGAGTGAGCTGTGGTGAGTAGCTCAGCAAAAGAACAAACCTAAACCTGCAGCTAAGCACACCTTAATTAAACCTGTAAAATGTACTTGTGCACTTAATTGTTCCTTATCTCTGGGGTTGTGTTAACCTGAAGGTACGAGCCATCTGAATTTACTGCTGACCTGCTGGGAGCAGGAAGCTGGACTGACTGGCATCCCAAGGTCCCTTCCAACCGGAGCTGTTCTAGCCTGTTGTCACTTGTGTGTGTAGTAGTCAAAGCCCAGTAATGAATGACTTGGCAGTAGTCTCTATTTTCCTGTACCTCTGCCTACGTTCAGATGTGTGTTCTTGGTGCTTGCTTAAGCTAAACAAAAGCCACGTTGTTTTCCTGCTGCTTTGGAAACATGCTGTTCTCTCTCTTGACAGCACTCTATTGCTGATGGGTTTCACCTTGCAGCTCAGAGAATTACTTCTCGGGGCATTTGGTGTCTTTGCCACCTTAAGCTATTAGTGTGCTGCCTTACCCGAATGTCAGGTTGCCAAGTGGCTGTTAAACAGTATTTTCCCTATCTGCTCATCTGTTCTGTGCATGGCTGCACTTGCAGTGCACCTAAGGAAAAGGTTCACTTGACATCTGACAGATCAGCCTGAGGCTGATTGAGAGTCTGAATCCACTGTAGGTGTAGGGGAGACCTTGGCTTGTCCGTGCTCAGGAGTGAGCTGAAAACGTTTGTTTCCAGGCTGATGGTGGTGCTGGGTTTTTCATTTGATACTGATGTTGCTAAGTATAGGTTTTGCTTCACATTTCCTTCTAGCCTCTTGCCATTTGCTATGGGAGGGTTAATCCATTCTGACCTTCTTTTCTGCTTTTTTAGACACTTCTGTGCTATAAAAAGTCAGCAGAACTTGATTGGTTTATGGCTTTAACTGGGAGTTGTAAAGGTTGGGTGCAAGGAAAGCTGCTCTTCCTGTCTTTCAGAGATTTTAGTATGAGCCTCTTCAGTCAGGTCCCAAGACAGAATGCATTAGAGATAGTAATTTCCTCCTCTTGTAAAACAAGTACTGCTTCCCTCCTTTACAAACAACCCTCCCCAAAGCCTGTAAGGATCATAAAGACTCCAAAGGAGGCTCTTCTGTATGGATAGGCATCAAGCATTTAACTTCTCTAAACAAGCTGGCAGTCATTTTTGAAAACAGAACTCATCTTTGTTTGTGGGCAGAAGTGTTCTCATGGAGAAAATGGCTTTTTCACTGCAAGTACCACAGCCCTGTAAAACAAATCTGCTTGCTGATCTTCAAGAACTGAAGTGTCAGTGTTGGGGTTGAAAAGTACTCTGATTGGAGGTAGTTATCTCAACACCACCCATCGAGGAGCAGTTAATTTTAGAGGAAGTTAAAGTTGACTTTAAAAGTTTGGATTTATTTAACCCTGCTTTCCTTTTGCAGGGACAGATCCAATAAAGCTGAGAATAGATTTTTTTTCTGGAAAATACAGGAGCTAGATCCATCAGACTTGCCTATAAAACTGGCTTGTTCATTTTTACCTTGGTCTTTGCCAGAATCAGGAACAATTACTGCACGTGATTCACCTTTAATTGCATAGTTGGTGTGTCCAGTTTACACTCAGTTTTCTTGCAAGGCAGGGAAAAGAACCTTGAGATGACTTCAGTTGTTTAAACCCTTAATCTTAAGCAGAACCCCACTTCTGTGACATCAGTTGTTCTCAACTGCAAAATAAATGCATTTAAGGCTTGGGTCTTGCATTTTTCATTCTGCCTTTGCCTAGGGATACCATGAAAGCTTTCTACTTGAAGAGTGGAGAGATAGGAATAGTTTTGGCCCAGGAAGGCAACAAAGCTTTTATTAATATAAATGAAGCACTTAATGCTGATGGAGCCAACAAGAGGAGAGGGCACTATACTGTGGCTTTCCACAGGGATAGCAGGATGCCTTTTCCTTCCTGTAAAAGGAAATCTCTCTCTCTAAATGGTAGGCTGACTTCTTGAGCACAGAGCAAACCATATCAAATGTAACCCAGGTTGTTAGTTGTGTATTGAAAATACTTATGAGATAAGAAAATAAAGGACAGATAGAGTCCTGTGTGGGGTGGTGCTCACCTTTCTAGACAAACTGATGATTTTTGGTGCATTAAATAAGCAGAAATGTTGAAAGCTCTGTTCACAAAGCTACCACCTTTTAAAGGGAGAGATTTCTGAGATGAAAACCAATCCCCCTTCCATGTAATGGTCCCTTCAAGATCATTAAGTTTGATTTTTATTTGTATGCAAATCAGTCTTTTCCTGAGCTGTACTTTGCTCCAAGGACCAGGAGAAGGCTGCTTCTACTGCAGCAGTTATGCTTAGTGTCATAATTGAGTGTGTTACCCTGATGACTGCATTCAGCTTTTTCAACAATTTGCTTCTTTTGATAGCAACGCAGACAGCAAAGGATAGCACAGAGAGCACCTGCTGTTAGTAATGGTGAATATCAGAGGTAAGAGAAAAAAATTGACAACCATGCCTGGCTTTACTCCTGTTACCCAGCTCCCCCCATCATGTTTTTCAAACCTTACATATGCAGCATTTTTAAGACACACTTGTATTTAATTCATTGCTTAACACTGAATAGCTACAGATTGCAGAGGAGTGGGAGCCAAAATCAGAGGATAGATTGGATCCAGTCTGGTTTTCACTAGTTATTGGTTGATGTGTGCAAAACTGAACCTGCTTCTAATATATCTGTTTACACCTATGCAGTGGTTTATGTGAGAAGTGCTTATGTAAAATCTGGTCTGATACAAAAACGTTTCTGTTATTCAGAACCCTGCTTGTGGTGCTGTTTCTTCATTAATATTATTCATTTATTTCTATTCTGTGTTCAGGGTTGGGAGGGAAAAAATGAAACACTAAAAACCCTGAAAAAATTCACTGTGGGAGGGTATTTGAGTTCAGGGGAAAATAAACAGCTATTTTTGAATGGAGGAGAAGGGGAATGGGAGGGATTTTCAGCTAGGGAAGTGTGGAAAAAAAAAAGCTGTGAAAACTGAGCTGTTATGGAATGAGGAGGAACTGGCCAGATTTTAGAAGCAAAGGACTGGAGTAGCAGGATTTGAATTCATTACTGAAAGGACCTGAAAATTAAGGGGGGGTGGGGATTATCTAAAAAAGGGTGAGAGGGAGGAGTTGGTTTGTGATAGAAGTTAGTTCCTTTTTAGCTAAAAATACCACTAGAAATGGAGTGGAAGCTCAGGCTGGGAGAGATGTGCTGAGCAGGAATGGAAAGGCATTTTGTAGATGAGTTTTCATAGAGAATGTAGTTGAAGGTATGTGCTTTGTAGCAGAGAACTGGGGGGCGTGGGGATTAATGTGTCCTTTGAGGCTTGTCAGGCTACAGCCTGTGCTTTGTTCTTGCAGCTCCGTGGCAGAGGAGGATCTGGAGTCGTTCTTAAGGAATACAAAATTCCAGTATGAAGCTTTTCGAAGCAGCAGTAAGTCTTCCTTTCCCTATGCCTGTCTTTAATAAGTGACTCTGGGGAGCAGAGTGCTACTTCTTACTCTAGATAAACATTGCTTATGCTTTTATATACACATGTACAAAATACATCTATCTAAAAAAATCTGATTGAAACTTCTGTCCCTTTCTAATCTGATGCTTCAAGTGTGTGACACACAGCATATCCAACTCGTGCTCCAGCCATTCTGCTTCTCAGAAGCAAGTTCTACAAGCAGACAAGTCCTGTGAATGGATTTTATTTTACCAAGGCTTTCCAACCATGTTTGTGGAGGCAACAGGAATGCACTGAACTCTTCTTGTAAACCCAGTTGTATTCAAGATGCAAGTGTGTGTGTGTGGCTTATTTAATCATCTCCTGGCAAAATCACTAATGGTCCTTTTTTTCCTAATGAAATGCAGGGGGTTTGGCTGCCTATATCAAGTTTCACTAACAATTTAGAGGAAAAGAATTTGATGGACTTAGATCCAGAAGTTTTGATGGTAGTAACTGGTAGTGAAAAGTTGGACTGATGGTAGTTTTTGGGACACACTGCCTGTAGTCTGGGGGTGGTTTTGGGGGTCACTGTTTGGGTTTTAGTGTGTGGTTGGTTTTTTTGTAGGCTTTCTAGCATGTTTTCACAGAAGTTCAGCTTACAGCTTACTCAATTCCTCTACTAGTTCTAACAAGACACTATTGCTAAAGAATTGCTTGTAAAATCTTAATGATGTTGGCTCTTAATGCTGCTGTATAATCTATGAAGTGCTTTTTCCAACGTTTCCAAGGTTTAAAGGCCTCAACACAATAAAAACTGTTTGAAAGCTCAGGTCTGCAGTTTGAACTTCAAATTGAATTACACTGGTAAATTCCAAATACATTTTTTATCTACACAGGACTGTCATCTGATGCTACAGTGCTGACGCCCAACACAGAGAGCAGTTGTGACTTGATGACCAAAACAAAATCGACGAGTGGAAACGATGACAGCACTTCATTAGATCTGGAGTGGGAAGATGAAGAAGGTATTTATTCTGCCATGGTTTCACTCTGAGCTGACAAGTTAATGGTACAGGTTTAAACTATGCTGATTATAAATTTGTTCCTTTCAAAAGGGAAGGGGATTTAAAACCCAATTGTGATGGAATTTCTGTGAAGTGTAATAACTAAACTGGAAATTACTTCTGTATAGAAAATGGCTTCTTTTGGTCAACCTGCTTCTGTCAAATACTTGTTTGGATCCTTTGGGAAATGTTTTCCTGTGGAAAACTAATCGTAGGGCAATGGTGCCCTCTTGTGAGCCAGTAGCAGAAGGCACAGCTTGTTCTAAAATGTGGAAGCTGGTCTGGAGTCTGAAGCAGTTCAGGAAACTGGGTTTTAAGAAACAAATTACTTTATTGTGACTTCTGCTGGAAACTTTGGTCACCATTCCAGGTGAGTATCCCAACTATCCTAATTGCTGCTGCTTGTAACAGAGCTTTTTTTGTTCCCCAAGAAATCTGCAAAGGCTCTTGTCTTTTAGAGTTGATCCAAAATTTGGAGACCTCGACTTGTAAAGCTCACCAAAAAGAACATGGGATTTCTTTTAGCCAATGCACAGCAGATTTTGAGGAGATTGGATCTTGATCAGCGTGTCGTTAGAATGTCTAGTGCTGTTAACATGTCTAATTTAGAAACCTGCTTTGAAAGACCTGACTTTCACAGCTATACCCAGAAATACCTAATCTTTTTTTAGCTGGGGTGTAGAAGAGCTGTGCTGGAGTAACTGAAGCTAGGGCAAGATCTGCTGTGTTGAAATAAGCTGGATTTCGTACTGAGTGATTGGCACCAGTGCAGAAAGATTTGAGAACTCAGTATTCTGTGCTGTGCTTAAACAGGAAAGATGCATTCTGTGTGTGTTTTCCACATTGAGTTGTCCTCCCACTCCTGTTAGCCTAAGGTAGTATCTCCCTAACTAACTACTGAACAGCCAGCCCCAAGATTCCGCCTTCACCAGGTATACCTGATGCAGAACTGCTGCCTTTGCTGGACTGGCTGAGGGTCTTGTGTAGAGGCCTGTAGTATCCTTCTTGTTGGGGGAATTGCATCTAGAATTGAGTCTGTTTGCTGTTCATTGTTCTCTTATAGCTGACACATTGACTCAGGCTCAAGTATTCATTGGGTTTTGAGGTAACGAAATAGGAAGTGCTAAAGACTGCCTGAAATCCAGAGTGGAAATACTGCACAGTTCCATTTCTGGTTCTGAAGAGCCTGTGCTCTACCAAGGGGAATAATTTTTAAGAAGCAATGTCTTCTAAGAGGCAGTTCTCCCTAGGAACCTTAAATCTGGAGTGGAAGTGGTAAGGTAACCTATGGAAGACTACTCATGCTTCAGAACAGAACTTATTCTAGTGGCTGCAAAGGGAGGAACGTGGGCATTTGAAAGAGCTCCCAGTCAATACTGCAAGGACTTGAGGAATTCTTGGCACACGTGCTGTAGATCTGGCCCAACTTCAGTGTATTAAAATGATCTCCTGAAGGGGCTGGCTGCTTGCTTGGGATAAGAGGTGTGGTTACTGGGTGTGCTGGAGGGTTTCGATCCACCACGAGAGTCCAGTCACTGCCCTAGTGAGCACCTCAGCTCGAACACAAAGGGGTTTCCCTTGCAGTGATCTCTCCCATGAACGTGTCTTCAATGGCAGGCATGAACAGAATGATTCCGCTGCGCGAGCGCTCCCGAACGGAGGAAGATATACTCCGGGCGGCGCTGAAATTCCATAGCAAGAAGCCAGGAAGTAACCCCCCTTCAGCCTCCGATGACTCGAACGGGCTGGAGTGGGAGAACGACTTCGTCAGCGCCGAAATGGATGACAACGGCAACTCGGAGTACGCCGGCTTCGTGAACCCGGTGCTAGACCTGTCTGCAGCCGATGTCAGGGTAGCTGGTTCCGACCACCCGGAGAGAGAGGGCAGCTGCCCGGCCCGTGTTTTATGACCAAATGTTGACGAGTGAAACAGAATGTACCAAACTGATCTGCTCTTTTATACCGTGGTTCCTTTTCTTAGGAATTGATCGGCAAGGAATGGGAATGACTGGCTATCTGAATTAATTCAGAACTAAGTGCAATTTTATCTACCTTTGAAACTTTTATGAGAACTGGGATGATTCTATTGTGTATATTTCTGGGTATCTGGATTTCATATAAAATTATCTGCACTAGCCTCATAGCTTGACCTATCTGTATTTTAACCAGCCTTTTTTCTGGGTGGTGTTTCTACGGTTTTGTTCTTCAGTCATCGTTGGCCTAACTTCTCAAACACTCTTACATATAATTTATCTAATACTTGAACATATAAAAATAATTTAAGGAAGTTTTCTTTCCAGTATGTGCTTTTTGCCTTGTTCTTTAGCTATTTAGAGGATGCTGCGAAGCAAATCTCACCCATGGCAACTGGCAGTTTTTCCTGGTTGAGCTTACAGTCTTCCTAGCCTTGTGTTGTCCTCTTTAATTTTTTTATGACTTTGCTAAGTACAGTTAACCTCAATAAACAGCATAAATCATCAGGTTAGGTAAGAACACCCTCTTGTATAATACACCAGACTTAGTCAGTGTTTGCTAGATAGGAAATTAAGCCTATAAAAATTCTGGAAATATTAACCAGTATCTAGTGGGGAACTGGGAGGACCAGAGTCTTCATTTCCCTGCCCCCTGAACAGACCAACAGCTCTTAATGCATGGTCTTTAAAACATTTTAAAATGAAGTTCCACTTGACTGAAGCTGTTACTCAAAAGCACCATTCTCTGAGCAAAGTAGGGGAGGATTGGCTGCTCTGTTGCTGGGTGGGGAAGAACAAGAACCTAAAGATTGAGTTCTTGTATCTGCATTTTAAAAAGATGTCCAAGTTAAAACCAGTGTGGTGAAGTGCTCTAGTTTTCCTGTGCCTCTGAAGAGGGGGGTGAGTGCTGCTGGTATGGACAAATGCAAGGAAGTGTTTGGTTCCTGCAGCTCTGGTGTCAGCCTGGGGTCTCCCCTGCTGTTGAAATGAGTTATGTTCCTCGAGAGAAAGCGTAATGAAGAGAATGTGTGAAACACTTGTAGATCTCCAGCTTTCCCCAGAGTTCCAGCCAAGCCCTTCTACCCTACTGTTCATGTTGTGTAGCTGTCTTTTTCCCTGAAAAAGGTGGTGGGGGGGTGTGACTTCACTGCTGTGGAGCCAAAGCAGCATTGTGTGAAGTGGCAGATCTGCACTGCTGGAAGAACCCAGTTGTCAGTGAAAGTCGTGTCACTGCTTTAGATCTGGGCCTATACCTGATGCTAGGGTCACTTCAGGGTGGTCCTCTTCGTGCTAACTTGAACAAAGCTACTGCACACTTGGATTAAAGATGTACAAATATCAATACTAAGTTGCAGAGACCTTCTTGATGACATTCCCTTTCTCAGTTTAAATTGTAGCTATGTCATGGAAAATATTTTAATGTAACTGCAGTTGCAAGGGCCTGTAATAATAAGCTTTAAAAATTTGTACACATCAAAGGTATATTTTTGGTTTGGCATAAGCTACTAGGGTGTAACTTCTGAACATTTGTTTGTATAATATATTCCTATGGAAACAAAGGTGACTTTCTCAACATGTAAATAACCTGTTTTTTACCTGCTGAAACAGTGATGTACCCTGCAGTAGTTGCTGCTTTTCCTGACCAGTGAAAATGAGGTTAACTTGTCCTGACTGTGCTTTGAGGAGCTAAACTAGCTGATAGTCCTGCTTGTAGAATGAACAAGTGCTTTGAAAAAGAGCCTGACTCCAGCTGCAGGCTTTTCCTGGGATGGCTTGTTCTGTAGCCATGGTTAATAGCCTTCTGCTTTTCAGTGCACCACACTGAGTGACTTAAATTATGGTCAGTTATTTGTGGAAATAAGAAATGGAAAGATTTACATGTGAAACAACTCCATGGTACTGTAAAATGAGTATCTGTACAAATTTAAGTCATTAAAATTTTCAGTTAGCCTTCTGTTTGCCAGTGTTTTCTCCATTATTGGCTTTGTGGCCACCCTGTCATAAACTGAAAGCAGCATGGGATAGTGTGGTGTTAAAATGGTACCCAAAATTTCCTTGGGTTGGCCAGCTAAGGACTGGTGTCACTGGGATGCTCGCTCAGCTTTGCTTTAAGCTGAGGGGCTGGGTGTGCCACAGAAGCATTTGTGTCAAGATGCTGGCTGAATTGCACATCTAGGCCAAAGATAGTCCAAGTTAAGCACCAGAGCCTAGTTCAAAGAGTAGAGAACGTGGGGGAAAGGAATCTTTGGCAAGAGATGAATAGACAAATCCTACATAAGCCTGTTGTTTGAGTTTCATTGCCTCTCCTGTGACTTTCACTTGGGGTTGTTTGCCTTCGTCTGTGGTTACATTGTGTAATTCAGATGTCCTCCCCTTGTTTGTAATTCTGCTTTTCTTGTCATGATTATGTTGAAAAGCCTCCTAAAGTTTAGGGCTGATAAAGGTGTATGTAACTCTTAATGTACACTCTGTTCTGACTCTTTCCCCCTGTCTTTCCAGCAAACCAAAATATTTACAAACCCCAAAACAATTGGCAAATTAAAAGCTGAGCCCTCAGCAACTTAAAACTGAACCGAAACGGGCTGGGGAACACTTAAACCACAATTGTCAGAGCTGGGGGGTGGAGGGGTAGAGGTACAAAACTTGCTGGAAGTATTTTAGTCAAGTCTGAGGCTGGAGCGATGCCACTCTGAGAGAGTCCAGAATAGTGCCAGTGAAAATTTCTAGTTGCCCTGAGTGCTGTTGGACTGCAGCTCCAGGAAGACAGCACATCCTAACTGANAGAATAGTGCCAGTGAAAATTTCTCCCTGGGCTTGTCCTGGCAATAATTCTAGTTGCCCTGAGTGCTGTTAGACTGCAGCTCCAGAAGACAGCACATCCTAACTGGGAAACAAAATGCTTTTACTACACACTCTGCATATTTACATACCATCACCACTAAGCACGTTTATTTGTGTTTACAATCAAAAGGAGTGAACTTACAAGAAAAAAAACAAACACAAACTTGATTTATTTTAAAATAAAATAACTTGCTGCAAGGTTAATAAAAGCATTGGAGGCTGACAAAGTGGTTCTAGGCTGCAAAACTGGGGTTACAGCCTCAGCTTGAAAATACTGTTTGGAACTTCACATCTAAAGCAAGGCACAACAGCTGCAGGGAGGCATTTGGTCCCCGGTTACCTGACGGATGCTGGGGCTAGACCACTGGTTTGTGTGCTCTGCATGGGTGCCCGTTCAATAAACCTTGGGGGCGGGCGGTCACAGCTCTTCCCTCTGCTGCACTGGAGTCCAGGGGCCCTCTGTTTCCCTGTGTTTGTGGCAGAGGGTGGTGCTCAGAGCGCTGACAGGGGCCAGAGTCTGTTTCTGGTGAATCAAGTGTGTTCTGCTAGGGCTATGCTGAAAGCAGCAAGTAAGGAGTGGTGTGCAGGGCTGAGAACCTCAAGAACTGCAGACTGAGATGACAGCCTCGGATTTGGTAAGTTGTGCAGGTTTCAACTGATCGGAATCTGATCCAGGCTATTTCTCCCCACTAGCAAGAGTCATTTTCATCAATCTCTATGGGGCTTTTGCCTTGGGAAGGAAATGAGGAAGAAGAAATGCCACTCTCTGGCACAGGCTGCAGGGAGGGCAGGTATCTTTCTTCTACGATTGGCACTTTGGCCAGGTGTAAGTAAGTCTCAAAATAATCCATGGACTCTCCTTCTTGCATCTCTGCTAAAATCTGGTAGTCCCCAAAACAAATGATGCACTTCCATGGCAGGTCAATTTTGTTTAAGTAACCCAGTTTGGTTTTGTCCACGATCAGTTTTGTTTTCTTGCTCATGTTCTTTATCTCAAAACAGAATTCCGAGCTGTTCAGTTTTCTGTAGAACTGCAAAGCAAACTGAATCCGCGAAACACGAGCGTCCATTAAGTTATAGTGGCAGAGGTTAGAGTCACGGCCAAACCTGGCCGTGTCCTCCGCCCTCACCCGCTCTCGCCTGCAGAAATTCAAGCAGCGAAACATCCTCTTGTCCTCTTGGCAAGGGTGGTAAAAGGTCAGGTGGAGACAGGTTACAGTTTCTTCAGTTTCAGCCTCTTCAACAGAGGTCATGATGCAACGAGTCAGAACTACCAAGACAGACAGACAATGACAGCATGAAATCCCTGTCATACCCCCCAAAACTGGCTTCAGGGTGGCATTAAAATACAGGGTGGCTGTTAAAATACAGCAGATGGGCTGCCAGTGAATGTAATGAAACCCTGGGAAGGAACAAGGGGGAGTTGAGCCTACCCAGCCCCCGACAACCCTCGCTTCCCACCGCTTGGCCGAAGACAGGTTTGGTGAGCACAGCAAAGTGACAGGCTGCTCTGTGCTGAGCTCTTCCCCGCCATCAGTCTCCCATCTGTGGCACGGGCTGCGCCTCAGAACTCCGAAAACCTCCCCCAGCTCGTTCTTTGCGAGGATCTCCCAGGGAGATTGACCTCTGGAAGAAACGTGTCACTTAGCAGTGACAGTAAGGGTTACTTTATGGACTGAAAAGGGAGCATTAAGTAGCACTGTCTGGGCCTGTGTGCTCTGTTTTACAGGGTAGTCCTGGGGCTAGAAGGTATTGGACAAAAATGACTTTTAAAAATGCACTCTGCAAGTAGTAATGTTTCAGATGTGTAGAAAGCACTTTTTAGTCAACATTTACCTCTCCTCGGAAACAAAAGACAGGGTGAAGAAGTGACTGATGGGATAGTATGTGAAATGAATGCCAACAGTGGAATATCAGCAGGACCCACAGGAGGCACTGTCACCAACTCGGGGTCCGTTACGCTGCCCATTGGAAAATCCCAGCCATCTGCTGCAGAAGTACATAACTGGGCACTACAAATAGCAAATAGCTTTTGTTGGGCTTGGGTGTTTTTTAAGCTGCTCACATGCAGCGCAGAGATGGTTCCTGATGAAGTAATTTCTGTTCCAAAGCCTGAGCGACTGCAGTGAAGCCAAATACAATCTGAGATGCCTTAGGTAATGCTGTGATCTGCTCCTCTATATGTGCAAGGCCAGTATTTTCCTGCACTGAAACTTCCCTTAAAGAAAGAAAAAGAGTAGAGGTACTTAAAGGAGGAACCACAGAATGAGGTCCCAGCTACTCATCACAGAATCATGTGAGCATCCCTTTAACTGGAATCCTGTAGTGCAGCTGATTATCATCTTTCTCCTGGACTGCAGTAAGTTGCCAACATGTCACACAGAGATCCTGGGCTTTCTCACCAGCTCTCTTCAGTGAACAACGCTGAGAAGCAGTTTACAGTTTAATCTGGGGTGGGTTTTTTAATGAGTAGGTGAATCATCACTGCAGTTAAATTGCCTGACTTGTGGTTTTTTTTAAAGCTAAATTATACCCCTGTACATAAACTCCAAGCACAGTGAATGGTGCTGTATCAGTGCATCACTTTGGCTGAAACCTCAGAAATGCTTCCTCCTCACACCTTTAACACAGTAGCAAGTTCTGACACAGAACTCATTTAGCAGCTCTGGCTTGCTTACTGGAGGAGGCTATGACAGGGCTTCTACCGAGCTTAGATGATGAGAGAAAAAGAACATTTCTAAGAGTTCTCAAAACTCCTTGTAAATCAAACCAAGAAATGTCCTCTGCTCTTTTGGTAGAAGTGCTGAGATGATGCCACCATGGGAGGTTATTCCCGTGCTGTCTTTAAGAGAAGCTGTGGCCACATCTGCATCCCTTCCTCCCTCCCTCCTCCTCGTATGCCTCAGCTCTGGGGAGCTGGAAGTGGCTCTGGGAGGAGGAGGATGGACAGTCTCTTCCTGTGCTTAGTTCTGCCCTTCACTGTTTTGCACCAGTAAGAGGATATCAGATGTTGTATGAGGTCAGCCTTGGTTAAAGGGGAAAAACGAGTGATTTTTCTTCCTTTGCAGACTGGCCTACAGAGACAGTTTTCTGCTGGAACAGAAAACTGGGCTGCACTGGATACCAACTTAAAAGCATGTTCTGCTTTGGTTAGTATCTTCCTTATGAGTTTCTGAAATGCAT
>VWZY01007756.1:70100-88071 GCA_013399075.1 Chloroceryle aenea | reverse complement strand
AGCCTGGAGTCTTAAGTGTCTCGGGTAATAATTTCTGCAACTTCAGAAGATGTTGGGGATGAGCAGTGTGCAGAGCTGCTGACTGGAACTGTGCTCATGGATTCCCCTGTGTGTTCTAGTAACAGTTAGAAAGCTGTGGGGGTTTTGGTGGTGAGCCCTACCAGAGTTCTCTTTGTTTACCAATAACCATGAGTCCAGCTTTCAGGTATTTTGTTGTCATCTCCCACCTTTGTATGTGGAGGTGATGTACCCATTGAAGTTCTGCTCCCCTCACTGCAGTTCTAGCCAGCAGAGACATCTCCCTGCACTTGTTATGTTGTGGAACTTCTCTCAGACGAGAACGAGAGGGGGCTTGCCAGGAAGCAGAAGCTTCACTTTTCACAGTGTATCTGAGGTTCTGAACAAGAGAAGGCTTGAACTGGTGCATGAGAACTGTCAAGTGAAGGTTTATCAACCTTGATCACTGTTCACCAGCAAAGGCATCACAGTGCATAGTTTGGCTGTGGCAAGTACTGTAAATGCTGTATTGGGAATTGATCAGGTTTTAACAATGATAAAATCAATTTGCTGTTTCCTCTTGCTCTGAAGCGAATCTGTTGGAGTGTAAAGCCTGTGGCAATCGCGAGAGACTCCAGAGAAATGGTTTGGTTGAAAGCAGAAGCTTCTCGACTTCAGCGTGCTTTCGCATAGCCCCCAGAACACCATCCCTGTACTTCCTTACATTCGCCACAGGAGGGACGGTGTGGTCTTGTCTCCTTGGAAGACAGGAGCAATTCTAAATGTGCTGGATTGTCAGCATTTGGATGAGATGCTCTTTTGATAGCAAGGAGCTTAAATGTTACCTTCACCAGGCCCATAGGACTGGGAACCAGACTCGGTCTGGTTTGACACCATTTAGATGGAGATAATTTCGTGTGTACAATGCAGACTGAACAGAACCAGCCTTTCCAGCTCCCTTCAAAAGTGGCAATTGAACTAAGAAAGTTATTTTGAAGAGTTAAAGCACTAAAATAAACTGCATTTGCTAAAACATAGCAGGACATACCATATGCTAAAAGATAGCAGGCTTTTTTATCGTCCCCCCCTTGAATTTGTGTAGATGTTAAGCTGTTAAAGATTCCGTGTTCTGTGCTGTGTGGCAATAAAACCTCTATTCCATTATCTCAGTTTACAGTGTTTAAGGTCATCCAACTGTGAGAGATGCAGCCTGCCTTGAGAATATGTGACCCTTTTCTTTTCCCTTTAAAGGTACATGTGATTGTGTCCTGACCTGCTGTACCTGGGATGTGTTTATGTTGTGCAGCTCACTGTCACTCCTCACATGTAGGCTTAACTGAACCAGTTCAGTATGGCTCTTGCTTTCTAGCTGGCAGCCTAAAAATAAGCAACCAAAACCCAGACCTGCAATAAATGTGAACCTTTCTGAAAGAGCTGTGAGCCTTTCCACGGGTGGAGATCTAAGGTGGAACAGAGGCAGAAAGAGAATACAGGAGGGAGCCACATTTCAGTCCTCTCACGTGGGCATCTCCCGTGTCACTGCGGGTTACACTGGCTGTTGCCCTTGCCAGCTGAGCTACTGTAACCCGCTGTAGTTCAGATGCTGTGCTGGACTGAGAGAGGGAGAGGATTTGCCCCAGGAAGCAGGTGCCTGGTTCATCTTTACCTTTTACTGCCTTGGTAACTCTGCCCTTGGAGCGGGTGCTGGCTGATGAAGTTTAGGAAGCAGGCGTTTGTGCTGCGGTGGGCTCCGGTTGTGAACTGGCGTTGCGAGGTGGTGAAGGCAGCCGTGTACCTCTGCCCTCTTGTGCAGCCCCTTGCTTTGGGACTTGGGAGGGTCTGTCCCCATCAGAAACTCTTGGTGATGGACACAGTAGGATTTCAGAGTGCAGGGAGCATTGGTTTATGGCTCTCTGTAGAGTCTCACAAGGGAACACTGTTCAATAGGCTTCAAAGTGATTCAGCCATGGCATAACCGTGGCTGTGGCCACATGTAATATAGCCTGTAGCTCTTTAAAGAGGATTAGCCTTAGATCAGGGACAGCATTCATTGCTGGATTTCATGTAGAGTAGAATATGCTAATGAAATGGAAATGTCTACAGCAAACATTGCATAATATTGTGAACCTCAAAACTGAGCATTGTGTCCCGAGATCTCTGCTGGAAGTCAAACTCTCTTACTCTGTTAGTTACTTGGAGGAAACCTGAAGTTTGTAGTATGGCCACAAGCTCTCAATAACAAATTTTTGCAGTTTTACAAGCAAAGTTAAAAAGACAACAGCAAGCATTTGAGGTTAATTTTCAAATCCCGATGAATGCTTTAATGATGTCGTAGCTCTCCAGCAGAGACAAAATCTACCCTATCTCAAGATGTCTTCATTTGGGTTTTCCGCAGCAGGCACAGGCTCGGTTTGATCCTGTGTTCTCTCCCCTCTGCCCCTCCGTGGCCTTAAACACCAAGAGTTTCAGCACCAGTCCTGCAGAGATGCAGTATTTCTGACATGCATTTCTGAGCCACTTCATCTGTTTAGAGTGCTTTCTGTCTGTACATCAGCCTCAGTTGGCAGTCCTGGAGGGTGTGATTTGGCTCTTCTATTTCAGTTTTATGCTGGTCTTTTGAATGCTTGAGGTATAATACTGTGTGTGTGTTAAAAATGCCCCCAAACTTCAAGGGGACCTGCAATTCAAACTGTCTGACTTGAGATGTTGTGAAGGATTTTATCTGCAGGTCATGAACACCTCTCAGAAAGCTGTTATAGTGGGAGCACTCGTTCTTGCTGCAGTCATGTGCTGTGTGTTGTTTATTAAGCATAGAATCCTCGTTGTTTTTCATGCCGTGCATTTGTAAACCTGGAAAGGAAATTTGTTTCCCTGATAGGAAGCAGACTCAGTGCCTGAACTTGAAACCTTTGCCCGTGGGAGCATTTCATCCTGCTATGGGTGCTTTGCTCCCCGCACAAGTGGGCAGGCACTCGTGTGAGGCTGCATGTGCGTGGCCTGGGGTGTGATGCCCACGCAGCACTTTCAGCCAAAGGCCAGCTCGAAACCACGGATTGACATTATATAATGTGCATTGCACATTTGGTACCCCGACTGGCCGTTTGCTTTTGTGTTCTGAGAAGTGATGGCTTGAAGTGCCTCATGGCAGTCTGCTGGGGAATAAAAGTCCAAAGAAAGCCTTTGGGAAGAAGATCCCTCTGGCCCCGTTTCCAAAACGTGTGCTTTCATTACTTAGTAGTTTTTTCTCTCTGCGCAGCTCTGTATCTTAGGATTTTGTTGTTCTGGGATTTATTATGGCAGTGGGTAGGTTTGGGGTTTTTATTTTGCCATTTGGAAGGGTTTTTTTCTGTAGACGTGGAGGGTGGCGATACATATTCATGAAAGAGAAGTCTTTCCAGCCCCTGCTCGCATTGACAAAGACTTAGCTGTTTCACACAGCAAGCTGACTGGAATTGTGTGGGGCCTGCCTTGACCAGATTAGAGCAAACAGCGAGCTTATTCCTCCAGTCATCGGGCCTCCCCTTCCTAACAATTTCCCCAATTGTCATTTTGACAAGGCTGTCATTAGGTGATGGCTTCTTTTGGCCATTTTCAGATAAAGATAATTTCCTTAACTTCCATTTTATTTGACAACAAGTAGTTTGGGAGAGAAAGGAAGTGCTTCAGTAGTTTATGGATTAAGGGTTTGTCACTTCAAAGGCATCTTTGATCTAAAAATATGTGCTGTACCAAATTCATTATGTCTTTTTTTTCCCTTTTTTTTTAAGAACTTTAAAATTTATTGATCTGCTCCTCAATTATTCCCTTTTTTGCATGCCCTGGTAGTACACGAGATGGCAATGGTGAGGGGAAAGCCATGACCAGGCCAAAACAACAGGTGCTTTTGTTCGGCACCCAGCGCCGGCTCCGTCGCAGCTCTGCCGGTAGCCAGAGGTCCTGCCTGCGGGGTGGGGTGGGATGGTGTAGGGATTGGTTAAAAACTGGGAGACAGAGAACACGTTTCATGAGGAACGGCTTCCTGCAGCTTTACTGAAGCTCTGGTTTGTGTCCGTGCCGCGCTAAGAAACCCGTGACAAACCAACCCCCAAAGCTCTTTTCTCGGTCCCTTTGCAGCTTGTGGGCTCTGCTTTGGAGCAGACAGGTGCAGCGGCCCCTGGGCGGCTGCTCACCCCAACACAGCCAGCCCCGGAGGTGTGCTCGGAGCTGGACTCGCTGGTCCTCATGGCTCCCTTCCAACTCAAGATGCTGTGTGAGTCCCGAGTGCAGTTCTGCGGGGGCAGAGTTCCTCCCCGGGTGCGTGGTTCTCTCCGCTGCCGGGAGAGCGGGATGCGGGGCAGGTTTGGAGACGGATCAAGAGCTGGGATTTTGCAGTGCCTGCCTTAGTGGTGTCGGGCGCCAGGCTTCGCTTTGACCCCTCCTCTGCTTTGCAGGGCTGACAGAACTCTGTTCTTTGCTCTAGCAGTGCAGATCCATTACCCCAGCCTTCCACAGGCTTAGCTGGGGCTGGGACTTGTTGGGTATTAATATTAATATCTGTTCTACCTAATTACTTCAGCTTTCTCTGTCAGGCTACCTCCCTATTACAGCCAGCCGGCAAACCACCTCCTTGCTGCTGGAGGCTGCTCTTGATCCCATTTCTAAACAGAAGCACTCCTGCTTCAGCTCTGGCTGGGGGAGCTGTGCAGAGGCCGGCTTTTTTTTTTTTCCTCCCCTTTTGCCTGCTAATTGGCTGAGACCACCAGAATTTGGAGGACACAGATGTCACTGATAGTTTGCCTAGGGAGCACATTCATGCCCATCTGTTGCAGTCTAGAAGGCTGTTCATATATCCACAAGGCCTTCATTTAATTCTTGTCAGAAAGTAATGTAAATCCAGTTTACCTCAGAGGTCACAGCCAAGATTTATGCCAATGAGCCCCCTGCAATTTACACACACTGTAGTTGTATAGGATGAAAAGAAAGCCTTTCATGTTGGTGCATATTAACAAGAAAGCTTGCCTTAGGAGAGGCTTTTTGATTGAGGTTCTTCCTTATTTTAATACAGCCAATGCCACTTGGTATATCCAGCTTTACTGAAAGGAAATATCTAATCTTAGAGACAGAGAAATAAGTGAAATAAATAAGTAAATAAATAAATGCAGCCCCTAGTAAATCGTTGGGTTCTTTTGTTGTTGCTGTTGCTGTTGTTTTTAAACCATCTTTTCTCTTTCATGTGGCAAAGCCTCTGTGTCCTGAAAAGAAAGGTAAATGCTCTTGGGAAACACAAGCATGTGTGCATTGAAATAGTCCGGAGCTGAATTTGCATTCTGTGGAAGATGCTCCTAATCACTGAAACCTAAACCTTTGCTGCATTATCTCAAGCATGTTTTCTTTTTCTGTTTGCTTGTTGTTGGGTTTGTGTGTTGTTTTCTTTTTTCTTTCCTTTTTTTTTTTTGGTTTCTGTTGGTTTGGGTTTTGTTGGATTGNNNGTTTTGTTTGATTGTTTTGTTTTTGTGTTTGCCTGGGGTTTGGTTTGGTTTGGTTTTAGTTGTTTGTTTATTCGTTTTCCCACTTATGCTGCCAAATCTGAAATGAAAGTTGCTCCTGTGATTTTTGACACGTGTAATGGGGAGGCCTTCAGCAGGCTTGCGTGCAAATCCGCAGGAGGGAGAGCAGCTGAGGGTGCCACTGTGATCTGCATGCTCCCTGTTACCTGCTGAAAGGAACAATACCAGCCTCGACCTCCAGTCGCTCTTCTAGGGACAGTCTCGGGCGGCCTTTTTCAGTGTCCCTACCTGAAGTGAGGGGAGACAAAATATTACAGCATGGGGTGCAGCTGAGACCAGAACTGAGGGAGTGGGTGCAGCTATTCTGCCTCTGTGTGGTGATTTCACCCCCTTATTTTCCTTATCTACTGGGAGACTACACCACCTTAAAAAGCTTCCTCAAAAATTAGCCTGGCTCCCTTGACCTTAAGGAAGCTCCGTGTGGATAGGCCACGGCACGCCGCGAGCCGCTGTGTGCAGGCTTCGTGTTGGGCAGTTAATGACTTGATTAGAACAAGGCAACTGGATTTCACGGAGTTGGAGGCGAGGGCTCCTACCCTGGCACGTAGGAAAAATGCTGCCCCACCACGTGGGGTTGGCAGGGCCAAAGTCTGCAGAAAGGCCCGTTGGATTAGAGCAGAGGGAAGAATTGGAAGAGCGCACGCTGCAGAGGTTTGAAATGAAAAATAGCTGCTAAAAAAGAAACGCTCTGGAGTACTTTGGTTATTAAAATTGCCTGTAAGAGCAGGCAGGGGAAAGTAGCACGTGAAGATGGGTCAGGCTGTGCCAACAGGATCACAAGGGGTTTTCAAAGTTGGCCACCTCTGCTTCTTTCGGCCCGGTGCGGTTTGAAGGTGTGCCTTTGGTTTATACTGGCTCCACTGGTGGGATCCTTCTCCCCAGTGCTCTTCCCTTTTCCCTCAGTTCTCCAGTCGGTGGGTTTTACCTCGGCGAACGCTTTCGAATGTTCTAGGCCTGAAGATCAGTATGGTTTGCACGGTGTCGTAATGACCGGAGTGGTTTGGGATTAGGAGGGAGGAGAGCGAGGCATCAAAATGAAAACAGGGCTCAGATCCTAAGTTCCAGTGTAGCACTTAAAATAATTAAAATGTTTATTTGAAAGTCAAAACAGCCTCAGTCATAAATAACTATCCATTCTTCGATTGATTGTGTGAGTCCCAGCCGAGAGCTCTGGGAATAAGGTTTATTTGCTCCCTGTTGGGATTAATCCATAAATGTAGTCTCCACATGGAACTCATCAGGTCTTTGCTTCCTCTTCATTAGTCTCCCTGGAACTGGAGGGTAGCCTGAATACGATGAAAATTAGGATAATATATTTTCAGAGAGAAAAGGTCTGGTGATCTCTAATTTGTATCTCAGGACCATAATGCAGTGGAACAGTTCCCACGTGGTGTTGTCTGAGAAACCAACGCTTGTTACCTTTGCCCAATTCGAAATTTGAATGTGGCAGTTCCATCTTTTCCTTAAAGCCTCCAAAGCTAATTGTGATCTTAAACTAGACAGATTGACTCCCAGCCTTCCTTCTATCAGCAACAGAACTTAAAATTCCTTTCTCTTGACGGATCTTTTGGTCTTCTAGCCCAGGGGCCCTGGAATGTCACAGTATGGCCCATTTCTTATTACAGAGATCATTTCACTGTAGCCCACCCAATTCTTCCCTCCCTACCACGGGTTCCAAACCCCAGCTCCGATTAGAGGGCTGCCAGAAAAATCCACCTTCTCATTCTCTGACACCTCTGCAATTTTCTTTTCATCATATTTGACACAATAAGTTACTTTAATCCAGAAAAGGCAGAGATCTTCTTTTCATAATTTCTATTTTAAAGTGTCTAACAATTACACCAACCATTTAAAAACATTCTGTGCCTAACGCTGGAGTAAAGGAGCTTTCCTGTCACCAAACAAATGCTCCAGGTCCCAGTCTCATGCAAAATTGGTTTCGTTCTGTGTTTTGACAGCAGTAGCTACAGCATTTGTTGGTGCCTCCTTAGAAAGCATTTTGGTCTGGACAGTTCTGCAGCATATCAAGCTGCAATTTCGATCACTTCAAAACTGTATCTCCTTAAAGTCCTGCTTGTTGGGATTTACTGGTGCTTTAGCAAAGCTAATTAGTAGGCATTGAGAGGGTTCAAAAGGCCTCCAGAAGTTTTTGCTGGTTCTGCTGTTTGGCTTTAGTCTGAGGTCCTGCATTCGCCCCAGGTCCGTAAGCTGCGTGCTTGGTTATTTTCACATCCCAGCTGTCACTCAATGCTACAGCTGTCACAAACCACAACTTACAAAGTGGCATCTGTGTAAAGGATGCTGCTGTCGTTTAAAGCTCTTTGGTGCATTTTAAGCTGGTTTTCTGATGCGAGTCATTGCCCCTAGTGATGGGTCTCAAAAGGCTGTCTTGCTCCGGAGTACTAACGTACAGTTTGTGGCACTTTCCTGCCTGGATCCAGCACGTTGTTGTCGCTGCTGTTGTAAATCATTATCTATGATTCCAAGGGTCCTTGCTGGTTTTTTCAGAACAATTTTGTGCTTGCTGCCATTCGTCTGTGACTGCTATAGATCTGGCAGTGCCCGGTGACTTGAATCTCTACACTCCTAGGAAGCCAAGCTCTGTACTTGTACACTAACTTAAGCTTCTCCGCTAAGCCCCGTCGGTTCTTAGTGAGACTGGCAGTCTGGGTGGCTCACAGGGGCCCTCCTGCTTCCAGGAAAGACCCAGCCTTTCCACGAGCTGGGTTTCAAAGACTAACCTCGGGCTGTGGACTTCATCTCGGATAAGTTGGAGCACATCTGTAAGCTCCCTTGGATGCTCCTAGTGCCATGTGACTTTTTGTAAAGACAGGTATCTCAGCACTTGTTTGCTCTAGTGCATCTTCACAGAAAATGCTCTTTATGGACAAACCTTTGCCCCGGGTGCAAGGTGGCAGCCAGAGGCAGGCTTTCTGCCACACGTTTCTGGCTGCTCTTGAGGCAGCCTCCTGCACTCCGTTGCACTGATGCTCACAGTGGGTCTGAGGACTCCCTAGGAAACGAGATTTTTGAGAAATCAATTACACAAAGGAATGGAGTCAGGGCCAGATGGCAGGGATGCTTCATCCCAACCTGGGAGGTACTCCTGGGACGCTGCACGCTCCTTCCCACAGGGCTGGGTAATCAGATAAATCAATTAGCAGATGTCAGTGCAGCTAACAGAGCAAGCAAGACCAGCATAGGTGTGGTATCGTGATTAGAGCAGAGGGGGCTGCTTTTCTGTTCCCCACCTTTTCTAGACCTGGCAGGACAGGAGGAGAGGACTGTTTTTCCCAAGAGCCTGCTTTCTGGGTGTTGTCACCAGGTTCAGATGTCTGTCCTTGCTGACCTGGAGGTGCTTAGGGAGAAGGGACCTGTGTGCACTAGGACGTGGACTAGGACCTTGTGCCGTGGGCAGATCCCATCAGCATGGTGGCCTTTTTGTAGAGTGACCTTGGTCACTGACCAAGATAGTCCAGCCCTGTCTCCTGGGTGGACAGCAGACCTAAGAACTGGCTTCTCTTGCTTGTCCACCCTGCTCCCAAGAGCCTGTGCTCCTGCCCTCGGTCTCCCTTTTACGGCTACTTTTAAGATGTCTTCTTTCCCTGACATTTGTCTGCAGTCAGTCACAGCCCTGCGGACTAGCTCCTGCCTCCAGGCTCTTTGCTGATGAATCCCACCTTTTGCCCTGCTCCACCTGCCCTTCCACGGCAGGCTCTCTGATCCTCTCTGCTTTCGCATGAGTGCATCTCTTTTGCCCTCTGCTTTTCAATCTGGCAGCTTGTTCTTACGTGGTGCCATTGAGAACAGAGGCTCTCTGCCACCCGCTCCGGGATCCAGCGATCCCAGAGCTGTGACAGAAGGGAAGGAAACCAGCCTGGAAATTTAGCTGCTAAAACGCAGGTTGTTTCTAGTCAGCAAACTGAGCCTCTATGTGTGTTCCTCTGCACTCCCCTTCCTCCTTCACAGCCTCACTCTTTCCCCAGTTTTAGAAATGTTTTCAGAGATTGTTTCTGACTGCGTTGTTTCAAAGTATGGAATCAGTTTTCTAAGTGAGACCCTCACCACGCTGGTGGAAAACTTCCCCCCCAGCGTGTTTCTTTCCTGCTTCATTTTTGAAAGCTGCTCGATGCTGATCCAGAGACCCGGGATGGAAACTGGAGCGGGGGCTGTTTCTGCATTGCCATGGCTGATGTCCTAGGCACCCAAAGGACTCGCAGTGGAAAAGTTACAGCAGGCCAGACAGCCGGGTGAATGTGCAGAGAGCTGGCCTTGGACAGAAGCAGTCCAAGCAGGTGGTGACCTCCCCGAGAGCTGCTGTGGTAACTGCAGAGGGTTTGGTGTTGGTGCCCTGCACACCACGTGCGAGTTGTTCTACGGCCGATCCAGAGCCCATGCCTGGCCACTACCAGCCGGTCTGGCCGGGGCTCTGAGCACCCTGCTCTGGGTGCAGATGTCCCTGCTCCCTGCGGGGGGTTTGGACTGGATGAGCTTGAAAGGTCCCTTCCAAACCCAACCAGTGTGATTCTGTGACCTCCTCAGACCAAAACCAGGACAGGTGGTCTCCTCCAAAGACTGGTTTTGCTCTACTACCTCAACCAAACTGTGGTAGGACAGCACGTTGTGTGGCAGGAGAGGGGCTGGTGTGAGAGGAGATGAGAGAGCCATGTGCTTCTGTGCCCCGGGGTAAAAGAGATGGGCCAGTGGTCTGGCAAACTCAAACTGCAGGAGGTCAGAGAGCGCCCGGCTCTGTCACTCATTCCCACCTAACAGTGTGCGACGGCCTGAGCCTCCCAGGTGCAGAGGGCTTCGGCACAGCCTGGCTGGTCACTTCCCTGCTTGGGCTTTCCCGTCTCCATTGAAGAGCCCCTCCTCTCTCCCTGGCACCTCGGAGAAGTTCGCCTCGCAGTTTGTCAGCGAGACCCTGCAGTAATTTCACACACTCCTCTAATAAAGTCCTCCGAGGCTGTCATGTATTTTCATGTATTTCCCCTATTATTTCTCCCTGCTTGAGCCTTTCAGATAATTGATGATACTTTAGTTAATCATTTTCCCCCTCCTTTGTTCGCCAGGTACCTCAGCCTTGAAGGGATCCTTTTCATTTAGAATCCGTGTCTTCTCTTAAGTAATTGATCACCGTGCACCCGGGGACACCCAATTCACAGCCGAGTGGGATCAGCCTTCATGAATAATCAAAACGCCGTGGCCGTGCTGCTGCAGGAGTGCGAGCGAGCGCTGGACGCGCTCCTGGCGGCGAGGGCTGACACGGGTGAGGAAGACGAGCGGGAATACCGGCGGTGCCAAGGTGAGGTCCCCAGGAGAGGTGGCAGGACCACGGCAGCAGTCGCCGGTCCTCAGCCCTGCCCTATTTTTCTTCTCCTGGCAGATGAGTGTCAAGAGATGCCTGGATTTGGAGGCCATGAATGGGATGCAGGCAGGGAAAGAAGTCCACTTTGTTGCAGTGAATTGCTGTCAGTTCTAATTTTAGGCTTCAGTAAACATGAGGCTGTAAGGAACAGTTTAGTTTGGGGAGAACAATGCCCAAAAGTTTGCTGATGCACATAAATTTCAGTTATTAAAAAAAAAAAAAAAAAGCAAGCAAAAAAAGGATGCAACTTGTGAATAAGGGCACATATTTCCTCTCCTTTCATTGGAACTGGGGGAGGGCCTTTTCTGTTTGTCAGCTTCTCCCAATATAGTAAAGAGCTCATTGCCTGAATATTTATCTTGTAAAATCTGTGTGACCTCTCTAAGTGGTGTCCAAAGAAAAAAACGACTTGCAATATCCCTCTTGAAAGGCAAATCCATGCCTGCTAATGGCTGGAATAAATAACTGGGGAAGGAAGCGGTATTTAGCGAGAGCTGTAATAAAAGGGTTCATCATTTGTTTTAATGCTGGCATTACCTGCTGGAAACCAGCATTTATTTTGGTATTGCCACGGTGCTTTGAGAGCGCTTCGCAAAAAATACATGATGTCTTCATCAGGAGAAATCCAGCTCCCATCAGTCGTGAAAGGGTGTAGCGCGCTGCATTCGGTTTCTTCCAGCTCAGACTTTCAGAGGGCTGTGTCATAACTTCATTGCCACAGCTTTTTCATTGGTGAAATAAAAGCTGCACTTGAATTGTGACCTTGTTGGAGTTACACATTTTCAGCACGCGGGTGGGAAGGGAATGTACTTCTTTCTGCCTCACACGGAAAGAACTTCAGCAAGTACAGAAAAATATAGCAAAGGAAGAAGGTGAGGTTGCTGGGGAGAAAAACAAAGGCATTAGCAGAGAACCACGAGCAGTCTGTTTGTCTGGAGGTCTGCCTTCGCGTGACACATCTGCAGCGCTCTGCGTTTTCCAGTTTCGTGTTAATAACGTTTAGTTTTGCTCTGCATGAGTGACTCGGCCCTAACGTTGATTTGATCTTTTAAACCCTTTGTTTGTCTCGAGCGCAGAGCCGTTGAGAATATGTTTTTCCGACCATCCTTGCTCTTGCTGGGAGGTCAGCTGCCTTTTTCTGAAGCACCTAAGTCTGTTTGTGGTGGAGGTTTCTGGAGGATAGGTTTCTGTTATGGATACTGGAAGATTTTTCTCTTCTTTTTTTTTTGTTTTTGACAAAGGGTACTTTGTTTCCTCATCACAAGTTTTATTACTGCTCCTTAGAATAGACTCTTGAGCTCCTAATCAGGTAGCGCTTTTTCCCCCTCATCCTCCTCCCTCCCTTTCTCCTATTAAAAACCACAAAGTATGAGAAATAATCAGTTTAGTTCCAGATAAGGTAAATCAGTGCCCTTATAATCACTCGATTAGACATGGTCCTTCAGGTAAACCGCTTCAGGAAATGGGCGATCAGAGCCTGAAGTGATGCTGGGCTTTTCCAGGACCGTGTTCCCATCAGCTGGAAGAAAAATGCCCAGCAGCGGGGCGGTGACAGCGACATTAATAACTGCTGGGGCTCTCTGCCCAGCAATGGCAAAGGCAGGGCCTCGCAGGTCGGCGGCTCTCGGCTTCGGGGGGACCCTCCCAGCACTCTCCTCCCAGGGAGAGGGGGTTTCTTCGCCCCCCTCTCCTCCCAGGGCTGCCTTTGTTCACCACCACTTTCTCAGACCAGGCGCAGGGGGAGCTGAAAGCCAAATACACAGAAATGGGGGGGAGAGGAGGAGGCAGAATGGGTGTTAGATGGGTCTGGGCTGCTTTTCTATTTCTTTTTATATTACCTGCAGTGAGAGCAGCTCTGTTACAAGACTAAACTCTTGTCCTGGGAGTGGGATTTTAGCCAAAAGACTCAGGACTGTTCACACAAGCTCCCCAACTGGCTGGTGTGGTTCTAGTGGAGTGGTACCCCTGTAGGCTTAGGTGAATATGAGGAAAGGCTGAGAGCTGCGTCTCTTTAGCTTGGAGAAGAGGAGGCTGAGGGGGGATCTTATCAGTGCTTATAAATATCTACAGGGTGGGTGTCAGGAAGATGAGGCCGGGCTCTTCTCAGTGGTGTCAGTGACAGGACTAGGGGCAGTGGCCATAAACTGGAAAACAGGAGGGTCAGCCTCAACAGGAGGAAATCATTCTTCACTGTGAAGGTAACAGAGCCTGGAACAGGCTGCCCAGAGAGGTGGTTTCAAAGGCCACCTGGACTTGTTCCTGCGGGATCTACTTTAGGCTGTCCTGCTCTGGCAGGGGGCTTGGACTGGATGATCTTTAGGGCTCCCTTCCAACCCCTACCATTCTGTGAATACCCAACCCTAAAGGTGACTGAAGGCTCCTAAATTGCCAAATCCTTCTGACAATTCCCTGGTTGCCTTTTCTAACCAGTTTGGCAGTGGTGACTGCTGAGGATGCTTCTTGAAAAATCCAAGTTCAACATTAAAGAGTTTGGCCGTATTCTTGGTTCTTTGGTGCATCAAGTCGGAGGGGGAGGTTAAGGCTTGATTAAGGATAACATGGAGAACAGGAAGAAGATGACAGCAGTGATGCCTTTACGCTTGGGAGGGAATACCAACGTCCGTGCTCTCCGGTGGTTATTTTCGTAGTTGCCAACACTGTTACTTTCTCCTGCTTTAGTGTTGTGTGAGTGAGTACGGGTGAGTCTGTGCGGGAAAGACGGAAGAAGGTGGTAGACAAGGAGACAGAAAGGCCAGCTGTGTAAGCATCCTGTTTCTCCAGATGCCCCCCCAAAATGTCAGTTCTGTGGATCATAGGGGGAAACATGTGCTTGTTGTGACTGCCTCCAGGCTCCCCCATCTTCCTTTGGGAAGGGTTTTGGGAGGCCGGGTCATCCCCCTTCTACACGGGTTATAAACCCCTCTGTCCATCGTTTTGCGTTCCTTGTGATGAGCTAAGTGTCTCTGCTCCTGCACTGGTTCTCCAGTGACAGGTGTGAGGGTGGGATCTTGACCTCCTCTCCCCTCCAGCTCTGCCACTTGGCCACCTTGCCACGACATAGAGGCTGAGCCCCCTCAGACACCACTTCAGAAGGGCAGGGAAGTGTGGCTGGGCTGGGTAATGGGCCATGTGTCCAGAGCTGCAGCAACAAGTGAGAAAATGTTTCTTGGAAAAAGTGCTATCTTTTTAAAGGTGACTTTTTGGGAAGAGGGCTCTAAATATCCCACTGCTCACGTTTTCCTGGGAAAAATGTCCCGGTGAACACACTGTAGTAGGAGCATGAAATGGATGTTTTATGTAGTGCGTTTTCTGAGCCATCCGTAAAGGATTGATTAAAAAATCTGTAGTAATACATTTATTACAGTGCCTCGTTAAAGCAGTGGTGGTCTCTGAGCAGGGTTTTTTCTGGGGATTAATGGCCAGAAGGGTCTAGGTCTGCAGCTGATGATCACCATTAACCCCATCTGGTCAATAATCCATGTTAATCCACTTTCATTGGCCAGAGTCTGCCTGGCCGAGCGGTTAGCACAGCACAGCTTCACCCCTCTTCCAAGGAAAATTAAAAATGTGGGCTGGGGCCGAAAGGAAGGGAGAAATCCAGGCCAGATCTCTAGCTGTGTGCTCCTGCCAGCAGTTGCATCCTTTGTCAGGTCAGGTTGGGGATCCAGCTGAAGCTGATGCTTACAGCTTCAGAGAGGGGCTCCGGCAGCGAGGCTTCTGCTGGTCTCTGCCGCCCACCCGCGGGTGCTGCCACGTTCAGAGTGGTTCCCAGGCATTCTCCTTGCTCTAGCAGTGAGCTCTCTGGTGCTGCGCGAGAGCGTGTCCCGTGCTCTCAACTGCTGCTTTGAGAACAGGTTGAGTAACTCGGGTCAGCAGCTCTGGTTTTACTGAACTATCAGTCAAATAATGATTTTCAAGAGCATATGTTTATTATTCATTCTATCACTTCAGATGTTTGTCCGATTGCTGTATATGGGCCGGGTTCATCTCCCAGCTTGGATGCGGCTTTTCAGCTGGCTCTGCCCTGAGCAAGGGGGACACTTCTTCTGTGCTGCTGGCCCCATTTGCTCAGCTAGGAGTCCTCTCCTTGCAGAGGGGAACAGGTTTCCTCCTGTCTCTCTTGGAGTAGCTCTTCACGCTCAGCCAGCCACCAGCCAGTGTCACTTCCCACTAAAAGCCTTTTTAATGGCTCCCATTTACCTGGAGGGCAGAGCAGCCAAGGGTAACGAGCTCACCTTCCCTCCCAGTGAGGCTGGTGGCTGGAGGTAAGAGCTGGTAGCAACTGGGAGAAGGCTCGAGAGGGAGGGGAGGTTGGCTTTTCGCAGGGTAGGTGCTCTGTCATCAGTATTATGGCTGAACTCACTGCAGTGTCTTCACCTGCTCTTTGGCCTTTTCAGCTTTGCTTCCCGAGGACTTGAGGACCCTCCTGGAGGAGGCAAAGGAAATGAAGTGGCCCTTTGTGCCGGAGAAGTGGCAATACAAACAACACCTCAGACCGGAAGACAAAACAAACCTGCAAGATATGATCAGCGCGAGGCTCCCCGATTTGCTGGTATGAAGCTCAACACACCTTTGAGTAAAATGTCCCACTGAGGAGCTTGAGGTTGTGCAGAGCTCTGGGAGGTTGGATCACCAGTGGGTTCAGGGGCTTGTTTTTCAGCACAGTGGCAGCAGCCGGTGAGGAACTGCTTGGCCAGCGGAGGTGAGCGAGTCTGTTTTGGGATGGTGCTGCTCACAAAGGCCAAAGGGCCAAACCAGAGATGTGATTTTTATTTACTTTGGTCCTCAGACAAGAGAGGGACACAGAAGCTGCCCAGGGAAGTGGTGGAGTCACCATTGCTGGAGGGATTTGAAAGATGTGTAGACGTGGTGCTGAGGGACATGGTTTTGTGGTGACCTGGCAGTGCTGGGTTACTGATGGGACCTGATGATCTTGAAGGTCTTTTCCAATGAAAATGATTCTATGATTCTAAGCTACATACAGTTTCCAGTTCTTTTTATTTAAGCTGCTATGAAGCACCACGTGTGAATCACAGTTTCTTCCTCCTTGGGAGGCAGCTCGTCTCCATGTCACCACTGCATCTCCCAAGGGAAGGAGAGTCCTGCCCTCTGCTGCCACTGCAACCAGGCCAGGGCTGGGAGATCGGCGGGAGCTCTGCCTGGGGGTTAGGTGTCTGGTCCCCTGGCTGCAGAGCTCACGGCGATGGGTGAGCAAAGCCATGCAGGGCTGTTGGCCGTTGTGCCTCGATAGTACCGACAAAGACGGCGCAGGGTGGAGGGCGCTGGCTCTGCCTTGTGTCAGAGTGATCCCAGAGGTGTATTGGGATTGTCTGTGCACTGAGCCCCTTGCAGAGCACCAGCCTTGCTCACTGAAGCGTGCCGTGATGGCTTGGACCGCGTTTCTCTGTTTCTGCTCGCTTTCCTGCTCAGCCCACCCTGCTCTGGACACTTGCTGTGCCTGCTCCTCTGCCTTCTGCAGGGCAGTTCTGTTGCTGATTCCGCAGAGGCGGAGTTTACCCCTTCCTTGAAGAACTGGCATTAACACAACACTAAAATGCTCAATGTTCAGATAGACTTTAAAAAACCCCATGAGCTTGAAAAGAATGCTGTGCCTTGTTTAATTCGGCGCTGCTGGGAGGCCATGAGGATTATTCACTTTAGTAGGGCTTGCAGAATTCATCCCCTGCTTTTCTTTTTGCCAAGAAAATTACTTGCCAGGATCCCTTGAGGACCAGAGCTGGCCAAAACGTAGGCAGGTAAAGGCAAGAATTAGTGTGACTTCTGCTGTGAGTAAAAGAATACTTGGCTGTGCGAGGAGTTGCAAGATCCAAATGGTGCCTTGGAGACCCACTCTGCAAGGTGATGAGTTTGAGCTCAAAGATTAGGAAGTGGAGAGACACATGGATTGCTTTTTGCTTCTCTGATTTTCTGGGAGGCATGTTGGACATGACTTGTAGCAATAGAGGACTCCCTTTTCAGGGGTAAAGGTGGTATCTAGGCTAAGGAGTGTCCCTTCTGCAGGACAGGCATAAAGGAAAGATGTGAAGTTTGGTGCTCTTTGGTTTTGCTTCCTGTGGTGCATGCCTGAAGCCAGCACAGTCCCACTCCACACGGGAAGGGGCAGTCCAGCCTGAAAATCTGCCGCGTGGGGCAGGGAGGTCTGGCCCTGCTGACATCCCAGCTGCAAAGCTGCTGTTAACCCCAAGGTGTCCAGGAGGTTTCTCCTGCTTCAGAGAGAGCCCTGCCCGAGCAAGGCCGTCGGGTTTTGTCTGAGGACGACGATGAGCAGTGAGGAGCTGAGAAAAGACCGCAGGGCTGGGAGGTGTCAGCCCCAGCATCCCCACGTCGCAGGGATCCCGAATGTGCTGGGGGCGGGGGGGGGCAGGCGAGGAGCGGCTGCTTCTTGGGTATTTATTTTCTTTTTCTCTTTGGTGTGTGTGGCCTTCGACAGAAATTTATGGCGGAGGTTGACCTCCTTTACAATCCCGGCACAGCTCTGTAACTTGGGAGCGTTTGTCCGCTCCCGCCCGGGATCAACACCTGCAGTAAGCTCCCCGAGAGACCTGGCTAGATGGGAGATTAATGTGGCTCTAATAGTGGAGCAGCGTTCGCAGCATTATGCCCTCTCCCCAGGTAGATGGATCCTTTCTGAGATGATACCAATTATTTATTGCCGAAACATCTGTTGATAACTGCAGCTGCCCTTGTTAAACAAAGCATATCATGGGGTCAGAGACTATAGGGACCTGAAATCCTACCGCAGGCTACTTTTAGACTATTCACCCACACCCCCTGAAGTCCATTGGTTACCGTTGTCTTCGATGCTTCATCCTGCGGTCGAAAATACTTTGTAAACGTTGTGCTGCCTTTCCCCGTGTGCTTTGAAGTATTATTTCATCTTCATCGGTAATTTATATTCCGGTGCCATTGTACCATGGGAAAAAGGGAAAACCTTTTTTGTTTTCCATTTAATTGTAGATAGACTGACATTTTGACCTGTATTATTAGTATTAGTCAGGAAAAGGGATTTTTTTCCCCTTCATCCGTCCCTTCTCCCCCC
>VWZY01007756.1:51319-68384 GCA_013399075.1 Chloroceryle aenea | reverse complement strand
GTGTGGGATTATTCACGCCACGTTACTCTTTTAATTCTTTTTTTTTTTTGCAAGAGCGGAGCCCGTTTGCAAACCCACTGTAGTCACGTGGGGCTTTACTTCCTCTTTATCGTACGTATCCATGCTCCCTGCATCTGGGCTCAGGGGTTCGGCCGCGGACCAGCGTCTACTGGGATAGGTACAGTGTGAATACGAGAGGAAAAGCTCCCAAGAGCAGGGCTCCTGCAGGTCCCTCCATAGGGAGCTGTGCAGGCTGAGCCTGTGGGTGGGGGAGCGCAGGTCCTGGCCCTGCTGGTGCAGAATCTCATGGGAGTTAAAGGGAATGTTGAAAAGAGTAGAAAATAAAGCCCCGAAGCCCTCGCCTGGGCCTTGGCTAATTATGTGCTGATGCATTGCCATTAGGGAAACCATTCTGAGGGACGTGCCCTAACTACCCTTAGGTGTGTGTGGGCACTTAAGAGCTGGGAGCCTTTGAAAAAGAACTAAAGAGGGAGCTGAGGGTTTAGTTTTCTCCTCCTTCTAACTGTTGGTGTGGTAACGGGAGAATTAAAGCCCTAAATCGTAGCCCTGGGATCTTGGTTGTTCAGGCTGACCTTTTGCTACCTGCCTCATAAGAGCTCTTCTTGGGTGATCCCAGTGAAGCAGAGAGTGACGTAAGGGAGAGCTGTGGCTGTGAATTCGGCCCGAGAGGGATTCTGTGGCACCCCAGCCTCCTTTACGCTGCGCAGTCCCTGAGGCTTTGTAAGTGAGAAGTATCGGAGGTCAGCTCTCCCAGGTGACTGACTGCCCTGGCGCTGCCGGCGTGGAACGCTGCAGAACGCTCTGGTTTCTGCATGATTTCATTCCCAGTGAAACTAATTCCCAAGCAGATCGGTGTTTTGAGGACACAGATGTAGGAAAGAGACTCTCTGATTTTTACGGTCTTGGTGCCACCTTCTCAGGGTGTTTCTGTCACTGGCTCTTAGTGGTTTTTAAGTATTAAAATATTCACCCTAATACTCGAATGTAGTGAAGGGAATCACTGCAGTGGTTTATGAACAGCCCAGAGCTTGCGCACAGAGGGACAGATCAGGGCCACCAAATGCTTGTTGAGCTTATCCTTGGTAATGAGTAGGACCAGGTCCTCCTGCAGATGACCGTGTCTCCCAAACCCTTGCTGCCTCCTCCGATACGTGAGGCCCCCGGGAAATCCCCCTCTAGCACTTTCTCAGCGGGTGAAGCAAGTTGTGGTCAGTTGTAAAAAACTGACCCGCTCTGCTGCTCCCATGGAGTAAACACTCGACTCTCCGTTGCCTTCGGGAGGAGTAACTTGAGCTAATTAACAGCTTCAGAAGCTCAAGCCATTAAATGAGGTTCTCTGCTGCTCTGAGTAGAGTGGAAAGTGTCCAGGAGCTTCTTATTGCTCAGTCTGCAGCTGTTTTGTGGGTGACTCGACCGTCCCCTGTTTCAAGCGTATCGGTCTGCACCTCACGGACGCGCTTTGCTCTGCCCATCAGAGAGGTGCTGGGAGGCTTAATTCCTTGTTATTTGCCGAGGGGGCTCTGATTGCCAGATGAAAGGCAGAGATTGATAGAGAAGTCCCGTGCGGTGACAGCAGCTTTGGTCTCCTGGAAAGACAGGCTTTGCTAACAGCGCGTGGGGTAAAAGGGTGAAAGACTCCAGCCAAATCCATTGGTGTTGTGACTCTGTGTTTAATCTGACAGGGGAGGAACGTAGGGGGAAAGAAAACCGGGCAATTTGTTAGGGTTCAGTGAAGAGCTAACTAGGAACAGCTCTTGCGAGAGCACTGAATCACCTGGAAGTTGGTGCCACTGAGACTCTTGCCTGGTACGCAGAATTGGAAACTCTGTGTTGGCTGCTCGTGGATTTGGGTTTCTTTTAGGACTTTGAACCTCAGCTGTAGTTACAAATGAACCAACAGCGGAAACAGTCTGGGATGAATGGGTATCAGCAGNTGACTGGGTATCAGCAGCCACAGAGATCCAGAGCGGCTGCAAAACTGCAGGGACACCCTGAAAATGAAATTGTTCCTGCTCCCACTTGCCAGCCTCGCCACTTGCAGAGGTGTTTTTCCAAAGGGGACCCTCCTGAGCCCACAGGCTGTGGCAGGGGGGTTACCTCTGGGATCTTGGCTTTATAAAGAGGGCAGAGCGAGTGGATTAAATCAATATTTCATTTATTTGGGCTTGTAATTCCTCTTACATCAGCTGCCACATAAAGATTTTCCCCTATTTTCTTCCCCACCTCCTCGTCCTCATTTACTATGCACCAATAATTTCCCTTTGACGCTTTCCTGCCAGTCCTAGTGCCAGATGGCCCTGGTTCTGAGCTTCTCCCCTCTCTTGGGAGCGGCCCCCATTGTCAATGCAAAGGAGGCGTCGTGGCTTTGAACCCAAAGCTGAGACCCAAACTTCAGCACCGGCGTGAGGAGGAGCTAACCCGCTAATGCAGGAAACCATGCAAACAGCACACCCTCCCACTCAGCACCATTAAGGAAAAAAAACCCTCCACTAAAGGGCTGTTTTGCATTTTCCCCAATGGTCCATGTATAGAAATCTGGTGCAAATTTAATTCTCTCACCACCTGATTCCACTTCCCAGCCGCGCGGTTCCCTTTGTGCCATAAACTCAATTAGACATATGCATTTCACATCGTGGACACAGATGTGAAAACAAAGTGCGCACGTACCTCGCTCTCTTTCTCTCTCTCTCTCTGTAGATGCGGCTACATCGGCTTTAAAGCGATAAAGAAAGTGAGTAAATCTGCTCAGGGCGCTGGCCCGCTCTGCACAACAAAGTGTCCGGTTGTTTCTGAGTTTCTGAGCGTGATGGGGGAGGCTGCGACACCTCGGAGCAGGGTTTCCCTGGCTCTGGGCCGGGTGAGAGGGAGCCGCTCCCCCGCTCCGTTTCCGAACGGCGTGGGGAGGGCCTTTCTGCGCCGTTTGGGTGCGTGCCCGGCGCGCCAGTGCAGTGGCTGGAGGTGCTGAGGAATTTTCCAGCCACACGAGCTGGCAGGGAGTGAAAGGAGCGGGTATTAATTTCTCGATGTACTGCTCAGAACAGGGGGGGACGGAATCGCAGCGCCCGCCGTGGAACCGCGTGCTCCCCGTGTGCCACACAGCGCGCAGCCCTGCCTTCTGAAGAAAAATAGTCCCTGCCGTGACTTCTCTACGTTTTACGTCCATTTGGGTTTGGAGAGGGACACGAGAGGTTTCGGCAATTGAGCGGAGAGTTAAATTATGCAGCTGCAAGACTGCCAAGCCCTTCAGAATAGGATGCTTCGTTTAGATTTTCCACAATGCTATTGAAGTGCTTATTTTCCTCCTGAAGAGACACAAACAGATGCAAACTTCTGTAAACACTTTAGAAATGAATTCAGTGAGTTTGGCCTCTCAGCAGTGCTCAATAGCTGACAGAAAAATGTCTAATTAGTGCAAGTGGAAATAATAGGGCCACTTGGATTCCTTCCATCCTCCTCCAAGTCTACTTTTCCTAGGGACTCAAAGGCTCTTTTGTTTGGTAGGTCACCCTCTCTCAGGCTTTTGTGCTCCGATCTATTAAAGGAAGAAGGGGAGGAAAAAAAATAGATTAGGCGATGCTCTGTGCTTAAATATATGGCCTGTTGATGAGCATTTCAAATGGCTGGTTTGCAGTGTCAGTTTACAGGTGCTTGGAGAGGGGGATTCCTCCATTGTTGGCCGGCACAAGCGGTGCTGTGCGTGCCGGGCTCCAGGAATCCTTTTCAAGTGCCATCCTCTTAGAAAATTCAGCTCGGGGGGGAAAAATGAGAAATTTGTACAAATGGGCTGTGCTGAAGTGCAGACAAATAGCAAATACTCGCAGCAGATCCCGGCACTGCGAGCCAGCTTTCGTTCCATGCTCCGTAGGCTCTTCTGCAGACACTTTGGGGTGGTCTTTCCCCTGTGCACCTCAGATGGTGGTTGTGCTGCTCCTAATCAGGATTGCATCTTGCTGTCAGGCTGTGGGGCTCAGAGCTAAAAGCAGAGAGAGCATAAGTGAAGCTGGGGAGGAGGAGGCCAAGAAGCCTGAGCAGTGTCTGGAGCAGCCTGTGGACATCGCTGTCCCTTTGGCTCTGCCTCTGTGTTTACACCAGGAAGGCAAGGCAAGGAGGCTGGTGCTAAGATGAAAGATGGGAGATAGCTGCCAAACGTGATGTTTTAATGGGGATTTGGGCAAAGTTTTCTCAGCAGTCTCTCGTCCTCTGATGGTGCTGCGGGGCCTGGTCTTCCCTGCTCTGTGTTGCCTTTCCTTTGTCGTGAGTGGAGTTGCTCCCTGACATGAGTGAGATGAGAAATGCATCTGTTTTCTGAGGAGGCTTTGTATGGTTTGAGGTGTTTCCTGGTTTGTTTTCTTCCCCTCTGTGCTTGACCGCACGGCGAAGCAGCGCTCGACACTGCCAGCGCCCAGTGCGTGAGCTAGGCTGGGCAGCAGGAAGCCAGGCTCTCCATAGGCAGGGTGAGGTGGCCATGGAGACCAGACAGGCCAGGGCAGCCACGAGGCTCCATAGCTGAAGAGATGGGTCGGTCCTTACGGCCGATGGCTGCATTTTGGGCAGGTGTTGTGGTGAAGCAATGACTGGATGCTGTCCTCGCCGCTCTGACCACCAACCAATAAAAAGGGAATCCTCGAGATGTCAGTGTGTGGACAGGGAAGGGCTTGGATTTTGGTGGATGTCCCCAGGTCCGTGTGGAGTTCTGCAGCCGTGATGAGACTGCGTGCCTCTTCTTGGCTGTCTTTGCTGGCCTCCTGTCCTCTTGACAGCATGCCATCTCAGGAGCTCCTGCTGATTCCTCCTGTCATGACGGCTTCAGCCACCGTGGCAATGAATTCAAGAGGCTTTATACAGACATGGTAGTCATTAAAGGGGACCTGCAAGGCAAAACCATGGAACTCCTGGCCTGTTTGCTCGTTTGTGGTGTGGGTGGCTTGAGCTCCATCTGGCACAGCCTTTACTGTCCCTCCAGACTCATGTCTCCCTTTTAAACTAATGGTTATTACCACTAATAATCTGCTGGGCAGGATGTAAATTCACTAACTGACCACTCAATTACGCCATTCAAAATACTAAGCCACAATTGAAAAGACCAAAAAACAGTGGGCAATGATACCAGTGGCTCAAACAGAATAAAAATTAAATGAAATGAAAGAAAAGAAAATAAACAGCTGGCACCTTCTCTTAAAAATGAAAATATGATCAGGAATGGTCACAAGCAGATGTTACACTAAAACCTTGCAGGTTTATTTGAAGGCCTCCATCATGGTCAAGGACTGCGTGACAGCAGCGGGGATCGTGTTCCTGATTGACCGGTTCCTCTATTGGATCGACGCCTCCAGCAAACTCCTGGGGATCGCCAAGGCTCTGCACAGGCTGCGGCCCGGCACGCCGCTCAGCCCGCAGGTGCTCATCCGCCAGGCGCGCCTCTCCGTCAACACAGGTACCGCCCCGCTCCCACCGCACGCCCCATTAGGAACTACTTGACTTTGCCGAAGACACTTTGTCCCTCGCTGGGGCTGACGTGCTCGCGGCCCCGGTGCCATCGTTTCAAACGCGCAGCCCGCTCCCGGCCTCCTCGAGCCCTCCCAGCTCCTCTCACTAGCACAAAGGGGCTGGTATAAAGGGTTTCAGAGCCAAGGGCAGGAGAGAAAATTGTGAAAGGGTGTGGAAAATACTAATTGGAGCTTTTGTTCCTTAACAAATCTTCCCTGCTGCTTTCAAACAGGGATATCTGAATTGCTATACTTCTGACCAAGGGCCTTGAGAAAGTAAATTAGAATCCCAGCATTTTCTCTGCACTGTCCCAGCTGCTTTTTTTTTTTTTTCTCTTCAGTGGAACCACTTGACTATGCAAACAATGCAGCTTACAACCCCTCGAGGACAAACTGATTAAAAAATAAATAAATTCCTTCATTCCTATAACGTGGGCAACACCTGAACGCTTCGTAATGTGTCTTCCCGCTGTCCCTTTGGGGAGAAAAAACACAGCCAGAAAAACCTGCTCTGAGAAACGTCAGTGAGGAATATTTTCTTTGCAGAAAAGGGAACTGCGAGTTCCCTGCATGGCCATTTTCATTTGTGGCTTTGGACTCGTCGTGCCGTGGCCGCGGGGTCTCGGTACTGCAGACTCCGGGTGATGGGCTGGTTCAGCCCAGACCTGCGCTGCCTCCCCGGCTGGAGCAGCCTTCTCGAATTTAGCTGGGCAACTGAGGCAAAAAAGCAAGGTTCAGCATGAATCAAGCTGATCAAATTAGAGCTTCAGGTGTCTCCCACAGCCCGCCAAACCTGCCACGGGTGACTTCAGAGGTGTGCAGACCCTCTGAGCCGTGTGGCAAGGGGCTGAAAGGTGGAATTCCCACTTTGTGGTGCGTGCTGCATGCTTTCTGTGTCTATATTTTTGGTATTCTGTGCTTGAGATGGTTCTGAAAAGCCAGAATCTGGATCCTGCAGCAGCCCAAGGCATGGGAAGGAGCAGAGTGAGAAGTATAGGTGGGTATCTTTGCTTCATGAAACAGGATACATTTTTATATTCATTTTCTGTCTTTTTATTGTTTACCAGGTAAACTTTTAAAAGCTGAATATATCCTAAGCAGCCTTATTAACGACAACGGAGCAACAGGTACATAAGGATTTCTTGTGCAAGCTCACAGTCGTAGTTTCGGTGGGAGTTTTGTTGCTAATTTTACCAGTTATGCAAACTTCAAATACAGCCGACCCGACCTCAGTATTCAGCCAATGCATTCAGGTTTCTCTACACCATGGGACTTGGAAAATTTCACAGCAACCTTCTGGATTTTGTTGGTTTTCATGTGCAACTGAAATGCTCATCCAAGAAGGGCGTTAAACAAAACACCAGCTATCACTATTAGGGTGGACCTTAGGAAGGCTCAGTGCCTTTATTTCTCATCCTGTTCTGAAAGCCAGTGTCGGTTTGGGAACGGAAGACTTTGTGTAACTGATGGTACTGCCTTGACAGGTACACTTTTGTTAGAATCTCCACGAGATACTGGGATTTGAAAAGAAAACTTGTTTTGCCAATGGTTACAAAGTATTTTGCTCTGCTGTATATACTGGCGGCAGCAAAGATTGCTCATCTTAACCCTTCCGACTAGTTTCTAGTGGAACTCTGCGGTGTTTATGTACAATAAGCTTCTGTTTGTTCACTTTCTGGGTTGTTTTTATGCTCTGTATAGCTGTCACTCAAGCTACATACCCACAAAGCTGTCTACTTTGTCGTCTCTCTGACTGTAAGTCCTGACTTAAGCGAGCTGAAGAGAGTCCTGGCAGTTTACTGGGATTTTGGTTACCCTTAGAGGCTTGAAAAGACAGCAGCATTTTTCATTCTCTGCTGAGTTTTTCCACTCTTTCTGCAGGCAGCTGGCGGTACGCCGAGGAAAGCCACAGGATTCTCGTCCAGTCGGTCTGCTTACAAATCAGAGGACAGATTCTGCAAAAGCTTGGTAAGGTGTTTTTCTTAGAACGTCTGCTCAAGCTTTCCCCCTGTTTTGTTTTCTTGTCTTCGTACGTTTGGCATCTGTCCCACTTTTAGCTTGTGCAGAACCCCTGCCTGCTGCCCACAACACAGCCACGGGCCACGAGTCGTGCACCCATCTGTCCGCAGCAGGGACCTAGAGCCCTGTACCAAGCAAACACACTTCAGAAATGACCAATTTATTTCTGACCTTCCCAGCAGCTGAGAAGCATTCTGAAGTGCTGTTCCCTTTTCCCCCATGCTACTCCAGCTGCGCTAGTGCCTTTCCAAATCTTCTCTTCCCAAAGGCATGCAGTAGTTTATCACAGGTACATCACAGCAATTGACCCCCTAAAGACAAGAAAACCCCTCTTTATTTCAGCGTGATGGGCTTTCTGTGTTCAGGGCTTGGTACCTGAGGCCAACAGCCTTAATTTTGTGCTTTTGGTGTGGCCTTTCTTCTGCCGTGACTTGAGCTGAAGTCTTTGTGAGCATGAAACGTGTGTTTATGCACAGGCAAAAGTTGCAGGATACTAAGAAGCGTTCAGTGTCACCACAGCAGAAAATGCCACACTATGGATTTAGCCTGTTTGTAGGGCTCCTGGCTCAAGGAGGTGTCAAATCAACCATCGAAAGCCATCTGCAGCAGTGCCTGGTTTTCTGATTCCTTGCAGGGATGTGGTACGAGGCAGCAGAGTTGATCTGGGCTTCAGTCGTGGGCTATTTCACACTTCCTCAGCCGGACAGAAAGGTAGGATTTCCTTTTTGCTCTGGATCTCCCTGCCAATCTAATAATCATTCCAGATTAGCTTTTGTTTACTTCAGAGAAGTCTTGCTGCAAGAATGTTTCAATTAAGCACCTCAGCCGAGGTTACCGGGCAGGCCAAGTATTCCAGCTGAGGTCGGTACTGCGCATTGTTTCCGCATGCATACACAGACTTCCCCACACCTTTTTTCCTGCAGGGGAGCAAGGCAATACTTTTCATTAAGCAGAATCACCCCAAGTGAGCCATCACCTAGGATGTCACAGGGGCCTCTGCCAAGGGCGGACTAATCTCAGAAAGCAGCCATAGACTCTTTTTAGTTTATTGATTAGGACTCGGGCTTCTGGGGGGATCTTTTCCTCCCTGTTTGCTGAGCTGCACTACAGTACCTGCTGCGGGTGATGGTTGTTCCCTGGCACTGCAGTATCTGAACAGCCTGTGGCAGCTCCTGTCTCTGTCTTTAGCACCTTTGCGGGGCTTGGCCGCACTCAGCTTCCCGCTGTAGGTGAAGCAACAGCGGCGCCGTGCCCGTGGCTAAACAGGAATGTGTACCTAAGCCTTGTGGACCTGGGGGGGATGCTTTAAGAAGTTTTGTAATTGCACCCCAGCCTAAGATACACCACCAAACCGGAGCTCATCACCTCTCCTCTGCTCTACCTTAACGCTTGACCTCGAGCTCAGAACGTTCCAATGGGAGGAAGGATGTGCAGGGAATTTTGGTTTTATACAGTGCAGTAAACTAGGGAAGCATGTTAGAAAAGGCTCTTGTTTTCTTAGGCTGCATGTGCTGAGCACTGATTACCTCTGGCATCTCTCTAGTCATCTTCACCCTGGATTTTTGAGGAAGACTGGGATCAACTGGCCAGTTCTTAAATGTAGTTTTTGGCTTTCTGTGACCTTTGCTGAAAAACAGCGCTCAAACAAATTGAGTCTTTTTTCAGATGTGATTGGCCAAGGGCTTAATGCACCTTTTGGTGGTTGGACCTTGTTTGTTTGCTTTGCTGTTTTTACTGCTGTCTTATACACAGAACCTACTTTATTGTGAGCAGTAAAACTCATAACAGAAGGGGAAAACCACTATGATTGTTTTCCGTGTCTGTTTCAGGGAATTGCTACTTCCTTGGGCATTATGGCAGACATCTTTGCATCCATGAGTGACAAGGATTATGTACGTTTTAAAGCCAATGCTGACATTGACCTGGTAAGACTTGGTGTGATATTTGTGTGTGTAGATCCTTCAGATGGGTCGTCTGTTGTTGTCCCAAATTCACCCACACTTTGTTCTTCCTCCACTTCTTCTCCTGTTCTGAGAGGGCTGAAGAAGCTTCTGTTGCTCCTGGTCAAAAGGTTGCTTGCCAGGAAGACCCAGCTCATTGAAAAGAAAGCCTTTGAGATGAGGTTTTCCTTCTTTTTTTTTTTGTTTCACTAGGGCCTTCTGCGAGAGTTCAGCCATCGCTTATTGTCAGCTGCCGAGGCCTGCAAGCTCGCGGCAGCCTACAGCCAGTACACCCCGCTGTTTGTCCTCACGGCCGTGGTGAGTAGTAGCCTGCGTTCTGAAAGTGTTATTTGCATAAGAGAAGAGGCCAGGCTATTAAATTGGGCTCTAATCTGGCTTTCAAACACTGCATCGTACAGGGAGTTGTGTCTGTGTTGCGGGTGCGATGTTCTTGCTCTGAACATCGATCAGCAGCCAAGCAGGTGGGCAGGAAGCAATATCTGTCCAGAGAGCACGGGTGGGCTCTCAAGCCCATCTGGGAGTGCTGCTTCTTCTGTAAGTACAGCTGTGTTTCAAAGGAAAAAGAGCCAGATTACATTCTCCAGGAACCACGGCGGCTGGCAGTTAAAGCCAACCTGTGCTTCAAATTGTATAAAGGAAAGAAATGTATTTTTTCCTCCCTTTATTTATCTCTGACACAAGTCTAGGTTCTTAATTCCTTCATTCCTCTTTCATTCCCTTGCAGAACATCCGTGGGGTGTGTTTGCTGTCCTATAGTCACTCCAAGGACTGTCCCCCAGAACAGAGAAAGTTCTACTTGTCCGAAGCCAAAGAATCCTTTGAGATTGGCCTCCTCACCAAGAACGACGAGAGTCCCGTCACCAGCAAGCAGGAGCTGCACAGTTTTATTAAAGCTGCTTTCTGCCTCACAACCGTGCACCGATGGCTCTGTGGGGAGAGTGAGAAGCTCCGTGAGGTGAGTCACCTCTGTAGAGAAGCCATGGGAAAGCTGCATTCCTACAGCGCTTCGTGTACGCCAGAGGAAGAGAAAGGGCTACTTGCCAAGGAGATCATGTCTCTGATCACGGCCGTGAAGAAGCACCTGCAAGTGGAAAGCTTCCCTAATTCTGATGCCAGGTCTTACGTTCCAGACAGTTACAAAGGCATGGTGGAAAAACCTATCGTGCAAGGGGCAGCTGACTTTGAGAAGATCCTTGCCATGCATTCTCAGCATCATCTATCAGTGTGTGAAGTGTTTGAAAAGACTTGCAGGATTCACAGGACCGCACCAGGAGAAACCCGAGGGGGAGCTTGTATCACAACCTTAAGAACAGAAACCGGAAGCATAGACACTGTGTGTACCACCGAAGAAACAGCCTACCAGAGGAAAGGTGCTGCGGAAGCGCCGAAGTCGCCAACAGCAGGCAGTAGCTGGGAGAAGCTCAGCGGCCAGAGGAAGAAAGACATTGGTTCTGATGCAAAGAGAATTTCCTTCAATGAAGAGACTGAGCCATTAGAAAGAGAAATAAATTCTGAAAACAGTGTTTTCAGCAGGAGGCAAAACAGGAGTCGAACTGCTACGTCAGAGAGCTCTTGGTGCAAGCTGTCAAAATCAAGTTGCTCTTCCAGCTGGGAGGAACTAAACCTTAAGAGCAACAAAGAGTCTCCTGGGGAAGGGCAGCAGTGGGAAAAGGGCTCAGTGGAGGAGCAGTGTTGCACAACGGAATCTAATGAAAATGGTCAAGCTGTGGACTTGCGCCCATTGCCTTCCAGAGCTGGACAGCCTGCTCCTCGAGAGCCTCACCGTAGCTGCTGGGGATCAAATCAGCCTTTCTTTGAAGTAGATACACCACTTGTCGAGGAGGCGTCTCTTTGCGGAGAAGAGCCGTGGGAGGGAAGACACTGTGGAAAGAGCTCTTCCGAAAAGCAAGCCGGGGAGTTGAAGAACACAGACCCTTACTCTGTCCCTACCAGGCCGAAGGAGGAGGAGGTGAAGAAGTCCTCCTCGTGCTGCAGGACCAAGGACAGCGTCAGCAGTGGCAGCCGTTCCACCGCATCCCGACCCCAGAGCCCCTTTGTGTGGGTCCCCCCAGAAGGAGAAACTGCAGATAGCACCGAGGATCCCGCGTTTGAGACACCTCCCCTCACAAACGGGGGTGCTGCTGTGCTATCCACGAGCATCAAGCCGAAGATGGCCAGCGCCTCCTCTGTGCATGACTGCCTGAGGAAATCTGCCTGGGTGGGAAACAGATCTCTCCAAGTGCCTGAAGTTGATGCCCAAGCGGAGACGGTGGATGACACTGAACCGGATTTCGTCAGTTTTGGACACCTGGTGAACAATTCCTCTGCAGCGTCCTCTCCAAAGAGTCAGTCATCTCCCACTGCACCAACAGCTTTGCCTTCCAGAGGAAAAGTATCCATAAACGAGTACTTTGAATGTGTCACTACTGAGGAAGATGAGGAACAGTCTCAGAGCGTGGTGAGCAGCAAGAGACAATCCAGTTCATCTCTCAGTTCCTGGTGCAAATCAGCGCAGATGCCCAAGAGCTCCCCTGAAGGTTCATCTCTGAACCCGAGGGGAAGTGGTTTTGTCTTCCCGCCTGGGAGAACGATGGAAGAAATCCTGGACGCTCGAGTTCTGCGGGACGATGATTACCTGCAGCTGCTGGCAGGAGTAGAACATAACTGGCTTGTCCGGAGACTGACGCCTACCGGGATGTTTAAGTCTAAGCAGCTTTGTAAAGCATACTGTAAGTTTCCACGCCCCGATGGGCATTTACACGTAGCAACAGGTACTCCCACAGAGAGTGTTCTTGGCTCGGGCTTTGTAACACAACATTTCAGTCATCATTTATTAGGTCTTTATGTTGTTGTTGTTTCATATAAAAATTTTAGTCACAGAAGAGCACACCCTCGAGCTGTTTTCTCCTCTTCCTTCTTACCTGCTTGCACATCAGTCTCAGCTTGGTGGCGGTGGGCTCCATCTCTGCGCCCACGCAGGCCCTGCTGCTTCAGTCCCTGCAGGCAGGAGGTGCCTTGGGCTGCTTGAACTCCCTGTGCCTGTTCCTCAAGCCCTTCCTACTCCGTTACTTGAGCCGCTGGTTTTGTCGTGTCTTGAGCCACTTTGGGCTCATCCCATCTTGCACGTCTCAAGCCTGTTTAGCAATTTTTTGTCCTTAATGTAAAGTCTCCAGCTCTGCATCTAGATATCTCTTAGCACATATTTTATAGCCCCCTACTTTGCTTACAGAGAAGCCTGGATATCTTATCTCCTGGGTGCTGGTTATTTCATCCCTCAGCACAGGCTTCTCCTGCAGAACTGTCCATTCTACTTGTGTTTTCTTTTTGTAGCTGCCCTTCTTCTGAAATACTCCAAGAAATCAGGCCTCTGGACGGGCCAAGAAACGGCTGTGTTCATTGGGGACTACCTGACCGTGGCAAAGGAAGGCAAGCAGAGGAGGGCATTTTGGATACACTTCCTGCACCAAGAAGAAATCCTGGGAAGGTACTGACCAAACTCATTTCTGAAACACAATGTTCATCAATGCTATTTCTGTGTAAAACTGAGTGGAAATTGTCCATTTCAGCTTCGTTTACACTTGGTTGGGGTTCGACTGATTTTCTGTAGCTGGAACATTTTATGGGTTTGCCAAACCCCTTGGGCACTTTGGCAATCTTTCCCCTCGCCCCATGCAACTCCCTAAAGCTTCTGGGAAGAAAAAGCTACTTGGCTGGTGTCTTCGACAGGCCGTGTTCGTGTTCCTTTGCTCATGACAGCTCTTAGGCCTGACTTCACCTTTGTCTGTGCTGGGGTAACCTCATGGGAGCTGAAATGTTGCTTCCTTTTTATTTGACCTCTAGCTTTGCATTAAGAGAATTAGCACTGTAGCAATATATGTGTATGTATCTCACAGTACCTATAGGCAGAAAGGGGTTTCAGTTGCTTCCTTTAGTTTTTTAGCAGCAGGTTTATGCAATAGATCATCTGCTCAGAAAGCAGGATTAAAATCACCTCTTTGTTTCCTGCACCAGAGCTCTGCTAGTTGCAGGTTTTGGATTGCTGTTGGGAGGTTATGAATTCTTAAGGGTTAAGAACAGAATTTTAAGTACCTCTGAGTTGAGTCTCCCTTCAGAGTCAAGAAGAGTTGCCTTTTAACATTTTGCTGTCACGAATCCCCCGTCCTAGGCTGTGATTGTTCAGTGCAGCATTTTACAGCTCTGAGAGCTATAAAATAAAAACCTCACAACTTTAATCGCTGCCCTTTAAAATGCGTCACCAGCCGCCGGCTTTGCTTCTGAGCAGCCAGGCTCTGCTTTGTTGTGAGGTTTCTGGATCACAGGAGTGGTCTGTGGTGCACCCGGCTATGCCTGACCCCTCTCTTCTTGTTTAGGTATGTTGGGAAAGAATACAAAGCAGAAAAAGGACTTCTTCATCATTTCAGTGACGTGGAACGGCAAATGACTGCCCAGCACTACGTGACGGAATTCAACAAAAGGCTGTATGAGCAGAAGGTTCCTACCCAGATCTTTTATATCCCATCTGCAGTCCTCCTGGTAAGAACTGTCTTCTAAGCAGTGCAAAGGAATTGATGGGAAGAGTGTCTTAAGCCACTTCTGGGTTTAAAATGCTAGCAGCTAGGCCAGCTCTCGATGACCCGCTCTCATTTGTGTGATCTTACCCCATAGCTGCATTTGCTCAGTTCGGGACAGAAGGCACCTACCTGCAGAGCTACAGGGTGATAGGTGCACTGACAGAAGAGGTTCCTCACTAGAAACCAGCACGTCAGGTTCTTGCAAACAAGTTGATTTGCTGCAGGACAGCTTTGAGGCCTTTTCTGCACAATGCTGAATTTCAGGAGCACAGGACTTGAAGGGACCTCCTCGTGACCCATTAGATCCAGTGCCCTGGTATCACAGGCCCTGGACAACCCTCAAAGCCTCTCACTGGTTATTTGGCTGAACCAGGTGCAGGTTCAGCCAAATCTTGTCAGCTTTCTAACCTGTTCTTTAGACATGGTCTCCTGAAAGAAGTTTCATATTTGCTGGACAAACTAATTACTGCAGAATCGGCCTGTCAGGCTGATTTTGCTTGGGTCTCATCCCACCCTTTGTTCTAGTTAAATGTGAGCTCCTCACCTAAAAAGGCCATGTTCTGAATTAGCAGTGGGTTAACATGGAGACGTCTTCCATCTCTTTGACGGTGATGTTTTTATCTTCTTAGGAAGATAAAAAAAGACTCCAGGTAGAGGACCTTAAGCATCTTTTTTCTCCCATCTCTGTCTGCATGACTGTCACGAGTGCTCTTTTCTCAGATACTGGAAGACAGAGCCATCATCGGATGCGTGAGCGTGGAGCCCTACATCCTTGGGGACTTTGTGAAGCTCTCCAATAACACGAAGGTGGTAAAGAACGAGTACAAAGCCACAGAGTACGGCCTGGCCTATGGCCATTTCTCCTATGAGTTCTCCAATGGAACTGATGTTGTCGTTGACCTGCAAGGTTCGTATGACGGCGAAGTTCCTTTCTTGTGCGTCCTCTCATGTTGCAGAATATGCTCCATGAAGGGTTTTGTCACACTTCCTCCCTCCTGGAATTGGCAAGCCTTAAAAAAAAGGTCCCCTCTTTGACTAATGGAGAATTGAGCTCCTTGTTTAAGAGCCAAGGCTGAGACCTTGCTGACTCAGCCACGGGTATTTCTGGGATGTCCACGTCCATAAGTACTCGTTATGTGCCTCTCAGGGTTCTGCTTTTGCTGACAGAGGTGCGAACCGGGAATCGCTGAAGTGACGTTATCGTCCTGAGCGTGATAATACAAAGGTTTTGGTCTTTGATCCCAAGCTCTGTCCTTTCTTCCCCAGGCTGGGTGACAGGAAACGGGAAAGGCCTCATCTACCTCACAGACCCCCAGATTCATTCGCTGAACAGCAAAGATGTTTCCCGCTCCAACTTTGGGAAGAAAGGAATTCATTATTTCTTTAATAATCAACACGCGGAGTGCAACGAAATCTGTCGCTGCCTTTCTTTAACACGACCCTCAGCGGAGCTGCTGCTGTAGACGCGCGCAAGACGGTCTCACAAAGAATGACCCGTAAGCTGGACAGGATTTTATCCTTCACCCTTTTAGGAGCGTCTTGTCTTTGTGAGAGCAGAGCCAGCGAGACGTGAGAGCTGTGTGAGTCGGGTCAGTCATTACCTGCACGAATTGGGCAAGCTCTGGTCTTTGCATCCAGGCTGGTGATACCATCTCGGGTACCATCTGTTGTTGTAGCCATCCACAAGAGTTAACAGAGGGACGTATGAGGAGTAAGAAACCAGCCTCCCAAATTCAGCCAGAGGGACCTGATGAGTCACGAGGAGGTCCCATTGTACTATAAGATTGTGCAAACTTCTAATCCTTCCAGACCCAGGAATGGCAATAGGCACCATCTGCTCTTTGGAAATGGAATGGGAACTAGAGTGAGACAGAAGCCGAGAGCTGCGGTTCCACCGTCTGTAACATTTTCAGAGACTTGTATAAATGCTTCAGGGAACAAGAGCTGATGTTTTGGTTTGCTTAAAAAACAAGGGTCTCTGTCAGCAGTGGGTGTGTGTGTGTGTATACGTGACCACACGACATCCAAGCAGATGGAAACACGGTTTTAGCTGTAACAGCCAGGAAAGCACTGCTGGGCTGCAAGGGAAAACCAGTGTTCTTGAACCAAGCAGTGCTTTACATGAATGACTTGGGCCTGCTACGTGTAACAGCCTCTCGGAAGACTCCTGCGCCGCGGGTTTGGTGACCATTTCTATAACTGACTCCCAGAGGTGACCTCGCCGGACGGGAGCGTAGCTGCGCGTACAGAGGAGCTGTTCTCATGAGCACGGCCCCACTGCGCCGCGCTCGTACAGCCAAAGGCTGAATTCCTACCTACCGACCACAGCTCTGCCTGTGCTGGGAGCAGGCTTTTCCATCACACGTGAAACGGCTGCAGCTCCATCCTCTAACTGCGTGGTGGATTTGTTACTGTTCGTGGTTGTTACGGAGCGTTCTCGGAGCGCTGCTGATTTTTAACGCCAGGGCTGAACAGCCTGCAGCACGTGTGCTGGCCACATGCTTTGGTACTGCCTGCCTGGCTTAGAGGCAGCTGCAGCCTCTTCCTTTTTATCAGACAATCTTTTGTGGTCTTTTTGTTGTTGTTTTGTTGTTTGGGGTGTTTTGAAAACTAAAGCTTGCAGTTCATTCGTGTGACCTCCTTGGACACCTCCAGCAGTTCCCAGACTGATAAGGCACCTCCGAGAGAACCAACTGCTGCAGTTACTCTGTCACAGCAAATGTCAGCAGCATGTCAAGGAGAGCACTGCCCTCCCAACTTTGTGAATTCAAGCTGAACAGCTGAAATCTTACTGGGTTTTTTTTCCCCGCACGGGCTGGTTTGCTGAAAATGAGTCAAACCTGCTGGCATGGTCAGATAACGTGTAATGCATCGTGAAGAAAGAGGGGATGGGAGCTCCTCATGCAAAAATGCTGCACCCCTTCAGTGCTGAGTTAAGCCAATGGGAGTGTCTGGTTGGAAAAAAAAAAAAAACCACAAAAACACGTTGGAAATATTGCCCAAATTC
>VWZY01007756.1:24477-35143 GCA_013399075.1 Chloroceryle aenea | reverse complement strand
GGCTATTGGGTCTCCCCGGAGCCTTCTCTTCTCCAGGCTGAACGATCCCAACTCTCAGCCTGGTCTCCATCCCTCTTATCATGTATGTGGCCTCCTCTGGACACAAACAGATCCCTTTCCTTCTTATGTTGGGGGCCCCACAGCTGGCCATAGTGCTCCAGAGCAGAAGGGGAGAATCCCCTCCCTGGAGCTGCTGGCCACACTGCTTTTCATGCAGAGCCTTCTCTGGAAGAGGTTTCAGAGCGTGGCACCACCTAGAAACTTCACAATGCCCCCATTTAGTCCACCTCTCCCCACCGCTGGCCCACGAGCCACCGAGCCCACTCTCTATACCTCTTCAGGACAGCCTATGGCCAAACCTTTGCCATGGTAAAGGCGATGAACAATCCCCTGGGAGAGCTCCTGGCACATCAGCGCTCTTCCAAAGCAAAATAACTCCTTGGTTGTGTAGTTTCACAACACAGCCAAGCGATGTTAGCCTAAAACCTGTAAAAAAATCTAGGTCCAGGTCAATCTGTTCCCATTTTGGTTTGCTCCAAAGATTTAATAGACTAAGGTGTGCAGTAGGTTTTATTTATCCTTTCAATTGTTTTAGTCATGGTCCTGCCTGAATGCCACTGATTTGTAAATAGGTGAGATGACAGAACAGTTGTAAGAGAGGGTGGTACGTGTGTATCTAGGGTGAAGAACAGTGAGATGCTAATCATACAACTGGCTGTGTTGCAGGCACGAAGGGAGTGCAGTGATCGAGCAGATAATGTCACTTTATTCAGTCTGAGGCTTACGAACAAGGGCTCTAAACAGAAGCATCAGTGCACTGAGCTACAAACACAAGTTTCCTAACAGAGAAGTCGTCAAATATAAATAGTGGATTTGCAGCTGTTCTGATAATTTTTACAGAAGGGTGATTAATGTTTTCTCCACAGAACAAGGTGCACATTTCATTTTTCCTTTTTCTTACTCTGTTCCTCCTCCTTCCATTTCTCCAAGTAACGCTTGACAATGTGGTTGAGCTGCTGCTCACACTGGCTTACGTGTTGTAATCCATTTTCCCAGCCTAGAAGCAGCAATAAACAAGATAATTACATCTCCCTTTCCAGCATCCCTCCTGTCACTAGTCTGTGGGGACACGAGCATCTATTTCCCCAGGCCTATCGAGCAGCTGGAATAGTTCTACTTTGTGTTCTTCTTTAGAGCTTAACTTGGACGACAACCAAGGTGGCCAATAAAATCCTGACTTTTTGGTGCCTGTTCTTGCAGGGATTCGTTATCAGCAGCTTCAGCAACTGAGCCCCCACTTTGTACTATCAGCTGTGTGAGACCCTCCCAGCAAAGGGGGATGTGCCCCTGCTGCTGTGACTGAGCACAGAGGTTTGGACACCAGTCCACGAGCACGGTTTGAAAACCAGAAAGAGAAACTATTACCTTTGCAGTGATGAATTACTCTTCCCCACAGCCTGTTCCTACTCAAACAGGCCAGATTCCCAACAATCAGCAAATGCCTCTTCGCTCTCGTTAGCGCGACGTTCATTCTCTTTTCCGAGTCTATGAAGCCCATGTGCCTCGTTCTTACACAGGACAAGACAATGATCTCCTTCTCGGCTCCTTGGAACGCGTCTACGGTGGACACCTGGATGGATTTCAGTTTGAAGGCCTCAGAGTGTAGCCCATGAAGCAAACTGCGAATCGGCAGGGAAACGAGGATGGGGGGTGATGAGTTGCTCCCCTCACAGTCACCTCTCTCCAGCAGATGCACTCGGCCAGTCTGTGTCCACACAGGATGTGGACTCCCAAGTGCAGCCTACGTGCAGAATAAAGAAATACGTTTAAGAGAGCCAGTTTCTTGAGGACAAGTGATGGTTTTTATACAGACCTTACACATCTGTGATCTGTAGAGTGTAATCACTCCAATCGCAGATCCGTCTATTCCACTCGCACTCAGGGCCTGGATCAGCTTGGCTGTAAAATGAGCTTCTGCCATGTTATAAAAGCTGTTGTCTCTTTCAGTCTGGAAACAGGGTACAAGTTTTCCAATTTAGCTCTCACAAACAGAACCAGGATAGGGGAAGAATGACACTGTTGACTTTTTATATAAGAAATGGTAAAAAAGCCCTTACTTGCTCTACCCCGTTAACGCTGTAGAAACATAGTGTTGGAAGCCAGTCCAGTAAGGGCCATCTCTCCTCCTCGGAAACACCATCTATCAGCTTTCCTTCATAGAACAGCTCGTTGGCTATGGCACTAATGGCAGGGTGACATCGATACTGTGTCCGAAGAAGTACTGGTTTATGTCCCTGAGAATTACGATACAGAAAGTGGGAGGAGGAAGAAGAATCACTAAATATTCTGCAATGTTCAGACAAGAAAGAAGTGCAAGAATCCCTGCAGTAAGCTGGCTTAACCTGCACACCTTCACTTCAACAGAAGTCAGAGCAAACAGTGTAGGTGCCGATTCCTCTACTTGGCTTGAGAACTGCACAGAAGGATCAGAAGGCAGAACCTGCTGCCTTTTTGCAATCCATTCTTGGTTCATACTTGTCACACTTAGAAACTGCTGCACACAGTGAAAATGCCATTTACAGAGAAAGGCACTAGAAGGGAACCTGCTTACATAGAACCAGGCTGAAACACCGGCCCTCGGACATCCGAACCAGAGCCTTTTAGTGACTTCTGTGGGCCTACAATTTCCCCTTCCATCTTTTCTAGAGATGGGTTTTACAGTACATACCATTAAGCAAAGCCGCTCGAAGAGAGTCTGCTCCAATCCCTTTTCGTGAACGCTCTCAGACCCCTGAATAGTTGGTGGTAATTGCTTGGGGTCTCCAACGAGGACCAGCTTTTCACACTGAAACCTAAAGAAAACACGTTAGGAAATAGGAAAGAAGCTTCTAAAAAGGATGTGCTGTGTTTATGTATCACAGACTGCTTTCTGTCAGGCTCCCTTCCCCAGCCCCCTCTTTCCCCAGTTAGAAGAACGTGGTAACTCAAGGGAGGCACCTGAGAGCAAGCCTCAATTAAAATCACTCTCCCTGCCTTCTAAGGGGAGACTTTGGAGTTCACGTCCCTAAAAAGCCGTGCGGGTTTGGCAATGGCTGGAGGTTGTGGCACTGCTAACCCAAAGCTCTTGCTGCGCTGGACCGCCCGAGGGAGGCCGTACCTTGCAATAGGAAGGAGAGATGCAGGTTCAGTCATCTGACTGCACTCGTCCAGCATCACTACAGGAAACTTCAGACTATTCAGACAAGGGAACGGGCAGGCGGCACAGGTCACTCCAACCACTTTCACCTTGGGCAGAGGAGAAGTGAAGATCATTTAAGAGGTAATTGATGTGCAGCACATAAGTAGAGCTTCGGCAGTAGAACACACCTAAATTAATTCTTAGCAGTTCTACCGCACGCTGTGTCACACTTACTGGGTCTCACAAAAGTATATTCTAACTTGTGGTAAAAGGCACTCTATACCCAGAGATGGATCCAAGGTTACCAGCTCTTATGCTTGGGGCATTCCTACGGCAGAATTCTGCACAGATTCACGTTATCTAACCCAGATCTGGGCTGGTACAGAGAGGTCAGATCACACCATCCCCCAAAACCTTCCGAGCCCCAGCAGCACAACTGGCAGCAAGGACCGCTAGGAATAAGCAGAAGAAACAGATGGCTGAGCTCTGCTTTCTTACACTTGCTCTACAACTAGCTGGGAGTTTTTGAGTCTAGGAATGAGGAGAAAAAGGCAAATCACTGGAGGGAGCAGAAATTGGTATCTTTTTTTTGTATGGGAAGGTGATACGTTGATGAAAAGCTACTGGAAAGATATTTGAAATCTTCCTGGCAGCTGATGCTCGGCTCTGGGATAGATGTAGCTCAGGCCTTATCTTTTGCCTTGATGACTTCTTGAATCTTAGTGTCAGGGTGACAGTGCAGACCAGCTGGGCTCGGGCATCTCTCTCCCCCCGCTTTGTAAAGTGGACTGGTGTTAGTAAATCAGCTGGCAGTAGAGGCCAGAAGGGGCTTCAGTCTCCTATCACTCAACAGGAACTCCAAGTTCAGCTCGGGCAAGTCATCCACAGGGAAGGCACTAAGCTACCCCTGGGGAGTCAGAGCTGTCCCAGCCCTCACATTCTGTTTACTTTCCAAAACTAGGCGCTGGGCAGGTGTGCGAGGGGGTTCCCAGTTTCCATGTGCTGGGCCCTGTGGATCAGACAGGGTGATCCGCAGCTTCCCGTCCCGTCGCCTGGACTGTACCTGTTGCAGTATAGTTTTATTGGTCCCCAGTTTATGTAGCTCAATGCTCTTCCTTACGTATATTTTTTCAGCTGGAGTTAAATCTTCTTTCAGGAGGGCAAGCAGCTCTTTCAACTGCTCACTCTCACTTCCCGAGCCAGCATGTAAACTGAAAACAGATTTTATGAGATAGATTACAATGGCTGAAAATGACAGTGAAAATGGGTGTTTGGTGAACAGCCAGTACAGACAAATAAGGGTACTTTCTCCAGAACAGTGCTTTGCAACAAGGCACTAACCTGTCCTGAATCCAGTGGAGATAACTAATTTAATACCTGGTTCTGCCTTGTGTTTTCCTCCTGGTTTTACTTCAAAATAGTAACTTTACACCCTGCATTGCTGTCGTGAATCACTTCAGATCTCCCCCGGGTTAAGATTCTTACCTATGGGGAAGGATTGCTTTGGTGATTTTCCTGATACTTCCCACTCTGATGAAATCCTCAAACCCGAGATCAAGTAGACTTCAAAGAAAAAGAGATGGAACACATGACGGACATGTAAAAAAGAATTTTGAAACATTCAGAAGTGGTTCTGAAAAGGCCAAAGACACATCAGAACACTGAAGAGCCCAAACTTATGCCATTAACCAGCTGAAGTAACTCGGGCTGCAGCTCAAGTAAATCAAAGTAAATTGCCTCACCCTGATTGGTCTCAGAAATGCTTAATGCCTTTATAGTTCTCCTCTTGTAAAGTCTTCCACTGGTACTTTCCCTTCCAAACCATGACTTATTTCATGTTAGATCCGTGCTGAAGCTTCCCAAGTCTGACTCTCTATGCCTCTCCCATCCCTCCTTCCTTCCTCTGCCCCTACTGCTACTTCAGATTCCTGAGCTATGCTATTTTCTGTCAGGAGGGACTGTAAGAAGGAAGCTTGATGAGAGTAGAGCCCAGCATTAGTTGCAGGCAAATCCGCGCCGTTACTCTCACAGTCTTCCAGCAGATGCGTGCTGTGCAGTGGAGCAAGGGTAAAATTACAGCCTGTGTTGAAGTGTTAGGCTGAAAAGATAACCACCATTATCTCTACCGTGTAAGTGCATTATTTCTCTTGGAACAATAGTTGTGAAAATCTCAGTGACCTACCCCAGCAGTATCCTGTCAACAGCAACGTTCGTGGAGGAAGCAATCAGAAGTTTCCATGGAGCTGGCCTTGGGCCCTCCATAGCTTCGGTGCTTTCAAAGAGCTGTACTAGGAACAGGATCACAACAGAGAGCAGATAGCTCTTGCCAGCTCCGAAAACACCTGGTATTTGGGAAGAAAAGGCCAAAGGAGAGGGTGAGGATAGCAATGTTACCAGAGTTTAAAAGGATGTTCCATACACAGAAGCAGTTTATCCAAGCTCATCATCTGCACGGCATTTAAAGGAAGTCGACATTTACCTAGACTTAAGAATCTCCCTTTGAGTCTGCCTGGGACTGTAAAAGCCTGTTTAGGGTGTTTCTGTGTTTATGAGTCTCCCACTCATCACCGGGAGAATGGAGAGATATTTCACCAGCGCTGCCATGGCAAATCAGAGGGCATTTTTGCAAAGATACAGTAGCAGCAAATGTCACGGTTCTTTGTGACATACCACGAATGATGGTGATAGGGAAGGTCTGCTGTCCTGCCTCTGGTTTGCTGGTTTCACTCGAGGTCATCATCTGAGCTATCCGAATCAGGGAAGTAGCTTGGTCCGGGTTGAGCGAGAAGGTTTGGATCATCTTTGTGGCCAGTGCCATTGCCAGCTCAGTGCTGCCAGGGCCGGACATCGCCGTGCGCTTCAGGCTGATGGCGGGTGGAGTGAATTTTCTTTTGCTGACTCGATTAGTAGCATTTCCAGAATCAAAATTCCTAAGAAAAGACACAGTGGTCAAGCGTTGCACTACAATACTGCATACGTATGACGTTTATCTCACAGTTCTGACACTCTGCCTTTGCTGGCACTGAAATGCTGGGCCTGTATGACTGAGAGCTGATGCAGTTAAAAGTTGTGGCCCCCTGTACCCGACACAGACCCAGGCTGTATACTCCTAGCCCTTTTTACTTCCCTGGGGGAAAGCCAGATCGGCTGGGACGGGCTTTTGGGTTTTATCATTCTTGCTGGGGGTTAACGCTTCCAGTCGGACTGCTCCAAGGCCATGGGACTGGCAGAACTACCACTGGTGGCAGAACGTAGTCAGAGGTAGCAGGGATTCATTTAGTTACTTCTTGTATACAGTGAATCCTAAGCAGGCTTGGAAGTATCCCTATATTGCTCTGATTCTCCAAGAAAATAGTTTATTTTTAGGTTTGGTGTCAAGTGGCTTTAAAAACTGGTCAGGAGCAGCAGTTCCACCAACCCCCTGGGAAGCAAACGCGTCAACTGAATGACACCAGTCAGACTGCACTGGCAGTCCAGTGGTCACAGTAATGCCCAGTACTAATCCCTAGGTTGTAAAACACGGGCTGCGGGTCGCTTTTAAGAAAAATCCTTACTACTGGGATACAGTTAAGCAACTGGTGTATTTTTATTTCCACATAACTGAAAACTACTTTGTCAACAGTTGGTCCCCTGCGCTGTTTTCCTGCTTTTAGTTTTGCTGATCCATTGTTTAACAGGGCAAACTCCGTGGTAATTGTGTGTTTGGTATTTTTTCTCCTGTACCTCTTGACATTCCTTATGCTCCTGGCAGCACCAGAACAGTAGCTTACATTGTCAGCAGGTACGGTGTTAGTGGCAGCGTCGATGGATTGAAGTGCTCCTCCATATTTCTTAGCGACGTCAGCTCGCCGCTGGCATTGCAGACCAGCAAGGCGTGAACGCACACTGCAAAGGCCGCAGAAAAACAAAAGCAGGGAAAAAATCTAAATGATCCCAAATTTCCCATCAGCTAGATAAGTGACTCACAAAATGCCAAGAGAGCGCTTAGCCTCGGCCCCAGCTACCCTGTCTGACTGAATGCTGTGTTCAAGTATTGATCCCAACACGAGGAACCTTCCGAGAAGGAAGCTTAGATAAAAACCCTTTGGAATTCAGGAGGTGACTTTTCTCAGTCAACTGTCAGTGTCATGATGGCAAAGCAGATGTTTTCTCAAGAAAAGTTGGGAACAGAAGGACACCCCCGGTGGGCCAGACTCGAGTTCCATCCAGTTCTCTTTTCAGGGCATACAAAAATGACTCTGAGCTTTCTTTTCATACATCTCTTAAGTTTTAGTCCTGTAAGGGTTATACAATTATGCAATAGCCTGTATTCATGGTCTCAATGAAAGTTAGGACCAAAAATTTCCTAAGAGCCAATAAATGGCTGCAGTTCAATAGCAGTAAGAGTGAGACACTATATCCTAATTCTTCCAGACCTTGGGTGCTCAAGTGGGATCCAGTTCACGCTTGGGGAGCAAACCAAACCAAACCTCAGGGGCACCTGAAGCCCCTGATTCTGGCAGCACGTGTGCCCACAGAGAATTGTGTGCTGTTATATTTTTTCCATGTGTTTCTGAGCCTTCTGAAGGTAATTCAGAACAGGACTTCAATGTAGGCTGACTGAATTGGGCTCTGCAAGAGCTCTCTCCCTGATGATTGCACAGAAAGCCTAAACCCACTAATTTGTTAACTCAAAACACTGAATTTACCTGCTAAAGATTAAGTGCTACAAATAAAGCCTTTTGTGAGCCAGCACACAATTTTCCTATCGCATGAAAAGGAAGGAAGCAGAGATGTATTTTTACTAGCTCCAGAATGACTACGTAACGCATTCTTTATCCCTTTCTCTTAAAAACCAAACCCCATCAAAAACAACCCAAAACTTAAGCTCGACTCAACAGCAAAAATAAGAAACTTCTGCCTTGGGTTTGGCAGCACATCTGTCAGTTTTCTGTGACATCTACAGCAGAGCCACAGGGCTTCTCCCTGCACTTAAGGCCCACTGACCTTAATGTTTCCAAAACACTGATGACAAAATGTTGCAAAATTACCCCAAACAAAAACCAACCAAAAAGGATGGCTGCAACTTAGCTGGGAACAGCTTGCTCAGAAAGAAAAAGGTCAGCATTCATTAAAACCCATCAGTGCTGGCTTCAGCAGTAGTTGCTCTTCAACATACAACAATGAAAATACCCCAAACCAGACAGATTTGGTTGTTTCTGAATTTTGAAAGACCAGTTTTTTAGTCCCTCTAGACTGTAGGAACAAAGGCAGAGAAAGGAACATTCACATCACAGCTTTCACACACGGCTCTTTTTAGAAATACACATTTTCCATGGTGAGTTGGGGCTTCATTTGGGGTTTCTCTTTGTTTTTCGAGGGTAATAACAGCATATCCCTCTTACCTAGGCTCGTAACAGTCAATCTGCATTCTATATTGCACCATTTACTGTATTACTTACCCTCATTTCTTCATCACCCATTTAAAATTTCTTACCAGCTACGCTGCAGGCTTAACTGCATTAAGTACTGTATTCAAATTGCATCTTCAAAGATACAAGGGAAAAAAAAATAATGTGAGTAAAATCACGTCTCAGGTTTGGGAAACTGTAATCTCCCCCTTCACTGCTGGCCAGATTTTTCCCTCAGTAGTTGTTTCCCACCATTCTGAACTGCTTGGTGCAGAACTTACCATTTGATGTCCAGTTGGAGGGGCAGTAGCCTTTCAGCGGGAGTAATTCTATTTCATTGCTGGAGGAGGGTCCGAAGAAAGCACTGCTTGCAATGAAGGTATCCAGGGGATCAAAGCTCAAGGTCTTCGAAACAACCCAGATATCATCTGTCAAAAAAGCAGAGTCCTCCTGAGCTTCTCCTACCGCCATCCTCTAGGAAAGAGCTCAGCATTTCCTGCGCCGCAGGGTAAACCGGTGCTAAGGCCAAAGCAGGGTTAGGAAGGCCTAAGGAAGAGCTAGTCCAGTTCTAAAAGAGAAAGAAATAATCTGCAGTCTGTCTGAAACTGCTGGCAACTGTAGAAGTTTTCTCTTGGCAGTGTTTCACTTGTGGCAAACGTGAAGCATTACCAGTTTTGGGAGTATCTGAGTGAAGGCTGAAGTACTCTGCAAAGCTAATTAACCCCACTTTTGCCAGAGCGTAGCAAGTACTGCAGTACAGGTGCATTTCCCTCGCCCACGCCTGCTGGCGCCTGCAGCCGTTCCCTCCTCTGGCACAGGATCAGATCACCAGCTGCTGGCATGTTGGTAATTTAGGAGACACACAAGGGCTGTGGAGAGCACCACCTTTCACAAGGACTCTTCATCAACTGTCACCTATTTCAGTACTGGGCTGGCCCCCAGATTTCCGATTCGGAGAGTTAAACCACTCCAAACCCAGAATATGGAATCTCTCCTTTTCTAAGGTAGCCAGGCATTTTCAGGAAAAGATGAATTAATGAGATATTTTGTTGCCCTTCTAGAATGGGAATAGAATTATCAGGGTTGTCAGGAGTTTAAGAAAGGGATTCAGTTTCTTCCTTTAGATGACAAACTAAAACCATAAAGAGGCACAGCATGACAGGGACAATCCTTCCGAGGCTTCACATTTGCTTACCTTTGCTGTAGAGAGAATAATGCTCCTTTCTGCACAGTTTGAGGTATAATTTGGTTTTGGAATCGTCATCAAACCTGGTGGATGCATTCATAAACTTCTTAAACTTACTACACCGCTGTGTTTGAATTTCAAAGGCTTTCCTGTTAAATTGTAGTTTTAAGAAAAAGAGCATCACCAAATGGCCCATTTTGGATTCGCTGCCACCAGTAAGAAAGCCCCACAGACTGGACCAAAAGGCACAGTGTGGACCTTGGCGACCGCTCGTCCTCTTACACTTCCAAGTTACAAATACATTTATCTTGACTGCAAAATACTTCTCTCCTATTCAGCCATCATTAAATCGTTTCCCCTACAGTTAAGCACCACAGAAAAGCTTTTGATACAGCTTCTAATATGAAAATTAGAATTGCTAGGAGAATAGATAAAATGATTTTTGTTATTGTTTAATAATTAAATAATAATGTTTAGATCAAATGATTACTTCATTATTAAATTGAATTATTAGCAGCCCGACGGAGAAAGACCTTGGAGTCGTGGTGGACAGCAAGTTCTCCATAGGACAGCAATGGCCCCATCTGGCCAAGAAGGCCAATGGTCTCCTGGGGTGCATAGAAGAGTGTGGCCAGCAGGTCGGGGCAGGTTCTTTTCTTTGCCCTGGCGAGACCACATCTGGAGTGTTGTGTCCAGTTCTGGTCTCCCCAGTTCAAGAGGGACAGGTAAATACCAGAGAGAGTCCAACAGAGGCTACGAGGAAGATTAAGGGACTGGAACATCTCTCTTATGAGGAAAGGCTGAGAGCCCTGAGGCTGTTTAGTCTGGAGAAGACCGAGAGGGGACCCTATTAATGTTTACAAATATCTGCAGGGTGGGTGTGAAGTAGAAGGGGCCAGGCTCTTTCCTGTG
>VWZY01007756.1:12416-23977 GCA_013399075.1 Chloroceryle aenea | reverse complement strand
TCAAATGATTACTTCATTATTAAATTGAATTATTAGCAGCCCGGTGGAGAAAGACCTTGGAGTCCTGGTGGACAGCAAGTTCTCCATGGGACAGCAATGGGCCCATCTGGCCAAGAAGGCAAATGGTCTCCTGGGCAATGGTCACCAACTGGAACCCAGGAAGTTCCACCTCAACATGAGGAAAAGCTTCTTTGGCGTGAGGGTGAAGGAGCACAGAACCAGGCTGCCCAGAGAGTTTGTGGAGTCTCCTGCTCTGGAGACTTTCCAACCCCGCCTGGATCTGTTCCTGTGTGGCCTGCCCTGGGTGATCCTGCCCTGGCAGGGGGGTTGGAGTCGCTGATCTCCCAACCCCTGCCATTCGGGGATTCTATCTTACAAAAGATTAAATGAGCAGCAGTTCAAAGGCAACAGTCGTAAGGGATTTCCTTAAGCCACTGATCAAGTTGCTGGCCAGCAGAAAAGAGTGCCAACCTGAAATGCCACTGCTGTGAATATTACTCCTTAATTGGGCTTTTACATCACTACACAGAACCCCTTTAGACACAGTCAGCCAAGGTGTCTGCTCAATGCTGCTCACTCCAGAGCTACTGGACTATTTACAAGCCGTGCTGTTCACACAGCACTTGTGAGAAGTGCCCAGCAGCTCAGAATTACCTCACCAAAAGCTGGCATCCCTCATAGAGACAAATCTTTTGACTTCTGAGGTATGTCCCAATACTTTTTATATCATGCAGCACTACAGCAGGTCTGGATTTTATCTGTGCAGGGTTCACATCTTCTATCCACTTGAAAAACGAACACTGCTCAGCTTTTGGGGCATCACAGGTATAGAACAAACGACCCTAGGAAGGGAGAGGAGAAAAAAAAAGACCATTAGCACATTAAAGCAAACAAGAAAAAATAAAAAAAGCTAAAGCAATGGACCAGTACTCGCTGCTATGGAAATAAATGAGATAGGGAAGAAACAGCACCTTGTTTTGACCTTCTTTTTTAACCATGACAAGCTTCGCGGGACGCGTGTGGCTGCAGAGCGGCACGCAGCTTTCTCTGCTCTCCCTTCGCCCGTCTTTCGCTGAAGTGTCAAATGAGATCTCCACCTTTGAAAGAGCACTGTGCAATCTTTGTGATGACTCAAACAGGATTAGGTTCAGTTGCTCTTGACACAGAAAGGAGGAGGAAAGCATAATTAGCACAGCCTTAAAAAGGTTACGTGAGTACGCAACGTTCCAACAAACTTTTTCACCAGAAACTTTCAGTCCCAGATCTGAACTGAAATATTCAATCTGAGTCCTAAAAGAAACCAAGTGACCAGCAAAATTCCCATATTGCACGTGCAGTGAATTTGTTGTAACCTCCTTACTGTCATTCATTCACGTCACGTCACATTGAGCATGTGACTCCTGATGACACAAACACCAAATAACTGTTAGAAAAACAAAATCTTAGATTGGAATCTAAAGACAGGCACAGGGAACACAGCTGTACTGGTCTTTGGTGTTTCCTTGCAGTTCTGGGTAGAGACCTGACACATTTCAGTACGTTATCAAAACCAGATGCACACGGGTGTTCCAACAGATGCTGCTGCTACTCACTCTCCCTCTCACCCTGGTTAGTGAAGCTTCAGAAATGCCCTGTTTAAAACTGAGGGCATTTGACACGGCGTGGACTCAGATGTACCTGTCAGAGCTGCTTTAAAAATCTGTTGGTAGTGAAGGTGAGACTGGAACACAGTTGGTATGGAGATCTTTCTTTTAGGAAGGCTAGTGTGTTTTACTTTATCCGCGTTAGGGAAAGACAACTCGGAAATCGTTAGGGCCTAAAATCCAGAAAAAGAAACTATTAAAACTTGAAAGAGACAAATTTTGATAAATGGCTACTGCACAGATACGCCAAAACCCCTCACTTTTTTCTTCTCTTTTTCCTTTTTTGCTTTTAGACATCGTGCTCTCATTACTAGGTACAGCTAAATAGAAAAAAATCAGGGCCTCATTCGGCAGGCAGAGGCTTCAAGATGAAGACTGTCAATGAAGAATGTTTTCTAAAAGCAAAAAAGAAATCACCTTCCCCCCAGATGTTTGCCACACACAACCCCCATTTTAACACCGTGTCCACACAAAGTGGGCTGGAGCTAAAGGGAGAGTCAAACGTTTTCATTAACTCGCAAACGTAACCAGCTGACAACTTAAAACTTGACTTTGGGGTTGGTTTGGTGGATTTTCTGCAATTTTCTCCCTTCGTTTGAGACAGTCTACTGGTGACAGACAGCTGGGCTCATTTTTTAGGTGCTTATTCAATGCCATGACTTCCTTTCCCACAGTTCAAGTGGGATATAATATTTTAAAATCAGAGACTATGCATTAAAAAGATGATGATTTCACAACTAAGAAAAACACTTCTTGAAAAGATGTTCTTCCCAATGATAGATGACAAAATAGCCCAACAGCTTCTACTTCATCTTCCTGCCACCACTATTCAGATTGAAAATCTAAATCTGGCACCACGTGCACCAGAGAATTACCTTCACAAAGGGTCAGCCATAGCACTTAAAACCCCCCACATTAGCAGCTGTTGTTCTGTAGCTGAGGCTCTTTTGTGCTACCACGTATGCAGAGACATCTCATCCAATCCTACTGATAATATCTTGCAGGAAATCGGATAAATGCGGTTACTTTGTCCAGAAAAATGTGTTTCTGTCACTTCTAACCATATGTATCTGCTTGAAGAGTTACACACCTGGCCGTCTCCTGTTGCAGCGCGGCAGCTCAGATGACTTAACACCTTTTGTGTTGCTTCAGCCAAAGGTGTCGGACTGAAGCGCAGAGAAAGTAACTTCCTCTCTGAAATCAAATCCCGGTGGCTGGTATTCGGCGAGCATTTTCCAAGGATGCTCTCTGCTGTCAGCAGGGGTGCAGGGCCGAGGGCACTCTCATTCACAGCACTGCCCTCTCCCGTGTCACCCAGCAGCATTCCAAGGACATTCTCGGCGCAGATGTCATCGGTCGCTTCCCTGTCATCGCTGTTTTGAGTTGATATCAGGTCACAGTGAGCACTGTTTTGGTATTTTAGCCACTTGCTTTGTCTATGCCGTGAAGTCGCGCTGGGGAGCGCCGGCCGTGCAGACTCCCTTTGTCCATCTTCCGTGTACTCTCCAAACACAGAGCTTTCATCATTTCTGTCCCCGGGGCCAAAAGCACTCGTAGGAAATAGCGCTGACTTGTTGCCCAAACGGACTCCTGAGGAGCCGAGAGGCTGCGGCGCCTCCTCGCCCTCGGTCGGGTCAACCGCGACAGGGTCCCTCGCGGTGGCAGGACGAGTGACAAAGGGAGGTCGTGTTCGAGTGACAAAGGGAGGTTGTGTTCGAACGGGGGGTTTGAATCCGGAGAGGCTGCACTCCTCCGGATGGCGGGGTTCCTCCTGGGCTGTAGGGCAAATACATCTTACAAGCAACTTGTAGCACTTACGGACGGCACGTTAACTTCAGGTGTACAAAAAAATATGGTTAGGAAAGAATTTGGAGGTCTTCCTCTTACAACTGGCAAGCTCTCTGTGTCGTGCCTGTGCAGCACACACAAAGCTTCCGCATGACACGAGGCATTGCGACTGTGATTCTTTCAACACTTAAAGCCCTAGCCTCAGAACACGTTTCTGTAGACACTTGTACAAAAGGAAACGTTTGGTAGAGATTATTTTGACATTATGGTATTCTGGAGGTTGCTGATCTGCTATCTCAGGAGGGCCAAGACAGCTGCCAGCTGGAAAACAAACAGCTTAATATTTGCTGCTTCTTCCCAAAAGATTACCCCCAAAACTGTAAATTAATATTAAGCAGTGTGGATAAGTAGGTTTCTAGTACCACAAGCATCCTTTTGACTAAATTCTCTGTTGGTAACAAACGACAGACAGTGTTAGGCGTCAGCTAGAAGCGGGTTAGAAGAATTCCATTTGAATATGGAAGAAAACTAAAAGCAGCTAAATAATGGTGAGGGTAAATTTGAACCAGAAGCTTAGCTTACAGGCTTTTTTCCCCCTCAGACTAGAAGCTGACTTTTCTTACACAATTAAATCACTCTTCCCAAGTCTCGTTCAAGGAAATATAATTGGGAGGGAGAAGGGGACATGAAATTCAAGGCTAATTCAGCCAATCTGGAAAATGCTGTTTCAAAAAAGCAAAAGGAAAAAAAGCAAAGCTATGGTACAGTGCAATTGTAATTTCTTACTGAAAAATTCATCTGGAAGTTGTAGTTCACTTGGCAAGATCCTGGGTATCAGGAACTCCTGGATGTCTCCTGTACTTTCCTCGCTTCCTGAAGCTGGAGAAATGGCAGAGTCTGGATGAAGTGAGGAAGTCAGTTCTGATGAAATCATCTACAGACGGAGAATTAACATAAGTGAATGACTGGAAAACAAAGCTTGATTACAGCTCTTCGGTCACTATTCTCCTTCTCTCGTCATTCTGAACAATTGAAACAAGGGGAGCCAAAACAGTTTGAAAAAGAAGAAATTGCTACTGTGAAAACACAGGAAATAAAGCCCCAAAGACCTAGGATCAGCAGTCAGGTCAGACCTTGTCACGTTCCCATGAAGTCCCCCACGTCTGTCTGGAATCGGAGCGTGCGGGTGAGCCTGAGGTTGCAGCTTCCCCATCCGATGGCCGTGCTAGGAGAAATGTGCCAAGGGCAGACGTCACGCAGGGTAATTGTTCTGAGGCCAGTCGCTGCCAGGCTGCTTTTCCTTTCACTTACGGGACTGATCTGTTCTGGACCCTTCAGTGATGCTGGAGTCCTCTGAAAAATTCTCTTCTCTGCTAAAGTTGACTTCGTCTTCATGAAGAGTTCTTGAACCTGGAGACTTTGCCAAAATGTGTAAGCAAAAACTTGTTAGAAATGAATCTCTTTGTCCTCTAGACAAATACTATCTCTGCAGGATTCCTATTTCTAAATATCTTAGTTCTAAATCTTCTTGCTGGATCTGATTCTTCTGCATCTCTAGCCCATTCTGGAAGTAAAGAAGGAAACACCAATTTTCTTCCATGATTTTAAAGAGTGAAATATATACTCTGTTAGAAGGACTTCTACAGTGTTGCAGATCACGTTTCTTTGCATTCTGGAGGAGCAGAGTCACAATGCAGAAAGGAAAGTTTTCACCCTTGCTTTGGAACGCTCTAACAATTCTACACCAGCTTTCAGATGCAGCTGAGGTGAATATTGTGCTGCTGACACCAGGAACTGGTAATTACAAATGCCCTCTGCCACTTTGCTCCAGAAGAAACCTCTCTGTTTAGTATCACACACTATGGCCACATACATTTTTCAAAGCAAAACTGAGGAAAAGAAGCAAGTTACATCCTGCAAACGCACACTCCTGGGCCCAGGAGGGGTAGAACTAATGGTGTATCTGCAGAATAAACCACAAAATGCCAAGTCTGGCTCTTGGCGATTTTGGTATGACTGGTGCATTCTAAAGATGAACTCTTTTTTTATCCCACATTTCCAGGATACTTTCTTGCACTAAGATTGGTAAGAATAACTTCAATAAAATGTTTTACCTGTCTGAAGTCAGAAAGGACACAGCTGCTTGAAAACAGGGGTGACAAAAGTCTCTCGGCTGCCCGCTCCGTGCTGTCAGGGTACTGCTGCCATCCCAGCTGCGAGCGGGGAGCTCTCAGCATGACCTCGCTAGCTGCTGAGCCCTTTACTTGGTGCCCTTTAAACGCAACAGGCTACACATATATTGCAATTATTAACTGAAAGTACTGGTCTAGAACTATCTACAGTCAGTAAAGATACTTTTCACACCTACAACCAAAATAATCTGTTGAAAACTGCAGAAGAGAAAGAAGAGAAGAGAAGAGAAGAGAAGAGAAGAGAAGAGAAGAGAAGAGAAGAGAAGAGCTGCTGTGCTTTTCTCTTGCTCTCCTGCAAACTCAGCAGCAATGAAGTTTTTGCACAGGTCTGTCAACAGCAAACAATACTCTGATGTAGTATGTTTGGGCTTCTTTTTGTATTGTAAAATTTGAGGTTTAAAATTCTGAGTGGAAAACTTGCCCCAGGCAAACGTACTAAAAATTTATGAGAACCTCATTAAGAGACTGCTCAAATATTTATTAGGACTTGTAATATATTGCAAATGGTTAAGTGTTGAATTGAAATTTAAGAAACACTAATCCTCCTACTTCAGCTCCACAGAAATCATACCATTGGTTGGCAGTTAGATGTCCTCGGGTCTCTATGGGCTGCTGCTACTGGTAGAATACAGGCCTCTGTCTTCTGTAATAAACTGTCCACGCAGTTGGGCTGCATAAAAAAAGCATCAAAAGCTCATTAGTCTAACCATTTAATAGCCATTTAAAGGGAAAAGTTAAGCTAAGAGATTCTTATATTTGTACAGGAGAACACATTTTCAATTACAACCTTTTTATTTGGAAGCCAGAACAATCCAAGATAGGATAAGAAACTATCTCTGTTTTTCAAAGGATTTAATCTAAATTCTTTCTTTTACTTTGGATGGGTCAAAAGAAGAACACTATTAATAGCCTTAGACAAAAATCACTGTGAGGCCTGAAACAGAAACAGCTTTGCCAGACTGTCTGCCAACCCGAGTGCTAGAACTCCTAGGAAAGTCACTCATTCCAAAAGATAGTGAAAGGAAAGAAGAAATAGATGGTAAAAGAAGATGGGGTGGGGAAGGAGAAGTAGCAGACACACGGATGGGATATTAAATGTAATGAAATACTACCATTTGCATTCAGCTTCTTGTTACACATTAGGCCTCCTGGACATTTATTGGCACCGGGGCTGCGAGAGGACATTTTCTGTTTGCCACCAGTTTCTAAGCCAGTGCCTCTAAGCAATTTCTAGCTCAACCTCTCTAGGTTCCTAAACCAAGAATTTTACTCGAGCTGCCTGGTAGAAAACAAATTGATCTCATCCAGAGAAATATACATAGCCCGAAACTGGTTACCATAAGGCCAGAAGAATCAAAGCATGAACAGGAAGATGCCTGTGTACTTTCTGAGTAGGGCGTTTCTGTAAACGGTTTTATAGCTACAAGAGATGGAAAAGCATAATGAGTTCCAGTTTTAGTTTGGTTTTACACAAAAACATCCGATTATTCACTGGCCTTGCAAATCTTACCCATGCAAATTGCACGGTTAGGACTCAAGTGAACTGAAGCTAACAAAGACATGGACTTGGAGCCCACATTGTCGCTCTAAACACTAAAAACTGCATGAGGGACCCTTCAGAACGCATCCCTCCAGAACCCCTCTGAATATGAATTGTCTGTCGGGAGAGATGAGAGTACTGAATTCAAAGAGGTACATCATACAGAATTCACTTGAAAATAAAAGCTGACCTAACCTTCATCTTTCACAAGAGGTTCAAATATCTCTGTAGGAGTCTCTGCTTCATATAACATGCTATGATTTTCCTCCATCTCTTGTAAGCTTTCTAATGCTGTGCTATGTTGAGTCAAAGCTCTTAGAAGAGCGATGTTCTTTGCCAAATCAGTAAGATCTGATGGATCTTCAGCCACTGTCGTGCATTGCAGGCAATGCTGAAAACCTCTGTGGGCTTCCTGAAAGGCATTTGTGCTCTCTACATGTTCAAACTCAGTTTCACCCATTGCTGTTTCCTCAGGAGACGAGCGGCCTTTCCCTAAAGCACGGACAGACCCACTGGGAATGAGAGCATCTTCCTTATGTGAACTGCCAAATACCTTTAGATGGTCTTCTGCAATATATTGGAATGAGCCGCAGCCAGGATCAGGTTTTTGAGACAAAGCCATGAAAGGATTACCCAGTGTAATGTCAGCACTCTTCATCCCCCCAGAGTGTTCTGATTCGTCACCTGGGGTTTGGATGCATCTGAGATCTGTAGCACCTTCTTTGGTCCTTTTGTCCATTGCAGAAATCATTCCACTGGTGAGAGTGCATGAAATACTTTCAGTTTTCTCAAACATACTGACTTCAGGGTGACATTCATCTGTGTCACCAGGAAAAAGATGAGAGCATGTGCTTTTTATCCCTGATGTGCCATTAATGCTGTGTGCTGCACAGCCCCTCTTATTGTTTGTGGCTTCAATACTTAATTGACATTCATTCATCTCTCTTCTATTGCGTCCATCACTCAAAAGTTCCACTTGAATTCTGGCCTGGTTTGCAGAGTCTTCTGCAGTTCCCCAGGTCTCTCTGAGGCTGTTGTCACAGGGCTGAGATGGTGTACCCCCGGTGCAGTGATTTCCATCCTCCTCTCTGTCAAATGTTGAACATGGGAGTTCTTTATTTCCGCTGTGTGCCACTACTTCACAGCCAGAATGAAGTCTCAACACAGCATTTTGTGCTACATCTTCTCCCTTCAGGAATTCTGGACTTTGTGAAAGCGCGTCCCCTTCAGCGAGCTTATTCACGTCTCTTTCACGTAGGTCTTCATTAAAATCAAAAGCATCCACTAGATTAAAGTTAACCTCCATCACCTCTTCCTCTGGAGCACAGTCTTGGCCACACATACTTAATTGCTCCTTTACACCAGTCAGTGTTCTGTCCACACAGAGCTCCGGGTCACTGGGGGCTCCTTCTGAGTTTTGCCTTGGCTGAAGCTCCCTTTGCCACTCCACAGATGAAGTCTCCTGAAGACCGTTAGTCACTGAATGCGCCCTGTATCTGGAGAGACTGTTTTTAAAGGTGCTTGGACTTGCTGAACATGAAATGTCACCTGAGGATGGGACAAACTGACTGTCAGTCATTCTGCTTATGGTGGATTTGGGTAGGAAGCAACTATTTGTATTGCAGGGGTCTTGTACATCTTGACTTAAATTACTTGCCTTTTTGTCACGCTTCTGTCCTGTAAATTCTGTATCACGAGGTTGTTCAGCTGAATCTGGAAGCATTTCAGCATTCCATTCCTTCCTGTCGTTCACAGTTCCATCCGTAAAAGGCAGGCACTGAGTGTTTTGAAGGAGTCTTTCCTCAGGGTTGCCTGAAAAAGCAGGTGGGATTGTGCTTTTTTGGTTATATAAACTACCAGTGTTTTCTGGTGCCCAAAACCTGGAGGGACATTCTGAGAGTTCAGATGTTGTTTGCTCTCTGCATCCCTGTGCTGGTTTGGCCTTCAGAAGAGCTATTATCTGTGCCGTGCTCCTGATGCTGTGTGACACCGCCCCGTGACCAGCTCTCCAGCTGCTAGGTTTCATGTGCCCAGTAGTGAGAGGATGTTCTGGCTTCACGGTGGACCGATCGGAGTTTTGCTTCTCTGTCTCCTCACACGGGTCAGGAATTGGAGCTGAAAGCAGCAAGGAGGGGGACGTGTGTTCTCCATCACTCTCCGTGCACGCAGCTGCAGGCAAGTCTGCAGATGGATTTGTTTCCACATCCTTCTTGCAAATCGTAGAAAATAAGGGAGAGGTGACATAAAACTTGGAAGGAAATGTACCCTGGCACTGCTTAGATGGTGGCAACGTCGTTGGGTTTTCTCTGTCCTCTATCGTCGCTATTTTCTTTTCCACTTGGCGCGGCCCTTGGAAACCCTAGGAGAGAAATTTTAAATTAAATCAGCTTCCCGTTCTGTAACCAAATGTTGAGAAGGGGGCACACTCCATAAAATATATTCTGATCAAGTAGCACATGCCAATTCCACAGGTCTATAGAAATATTCTCAAGCCCTTGTGGTTTTCTCTTTAGCCGTGGCAATTGCAAACCTGCTAAACCAGATTCGGTAAACTCTGGAAAAAAATAGCTACTGGTGACACGTTCTGGCTTACAGTTCCCCAAAACTAGGAGGACATCATCTACATATTTGCCAGGTAGAAGATGAGCCCTTTGTGTTTTAAAGGGCACGTTAGCATCACTCGTAGCTTTTGAAACAAAGACACACCGTGAACTTCCTTTTCAAGCCGACGGGCAGATGTCTTGGAGGCGGAACACCAGGCCTGACGCTGTTTCTGTCCACTGCTGGAGTTCCTGCTTTCCTTGGCTGATTGTCAAAAGGTTCTTCGTTTGCTTTCACTGCCTCGACTGTGATCAAATACCGGTCGCTTTCTAAATTATCTCCAGCATTCAGCTAGAAGAGGAAGCAGCAGTGTGTACGTTATATAAAACCCAGTAAGTCTTCTAAATAGACAGTCTTAGAAATACTTCTGTGTAAAAACTGCAGAAACACATGCCCAGTATATCCCAGCTGCCTTAGAAACACTTCAGAACATACACACGGGAAAGCATTAGCACTTAGCTTCAAGTTACGTTTCAGGGTGATGCACAGATTTTACCCAAAAGGAATAAAGTTCCACCAAAGCTCTGCACTGGTTTTGGAAAATCAAGAAGACGCATCAAGAAACAGAAGCTGTTCTCGCTTTCCGTTACTTGCATTGCAGCAGACTTTGAAATGCTTCCCAAAACACAAACAACAATCAGCACAAAAATAAAAAATAAGGGGGAAAAAAGATACCTGAGTATTGATAAAAATGCTCTCCAGGCACTGTCCTTTATCATCAAACAAGTCAGCCTGCAATGAAAAGAATAATTTTTCAACAACCGAATTTATTTCACGGATCAGCTGGATTGCCACTGACACTCCAGCAGGAACAGGTATTAGATCCAGTGGTATTAAGTTCAAGCTGTTCACCTTATTTCTGCCAGTTCTAATCCTCAGAATTCCATCTTGCCAGGTTTTTGATTTTTTTGTTTTCTGGTGCGTGTACAATACCTGGTTTAAACGTGTGAAAGGTGGAAATGACAGTAAGAAGACATTTAAATAATACAGCAGCTACCGTGGTGTTTAAGCTATTTCTACTTAACTGCACACAGCATTAAACCCACTTACAGTAAATTGTTGAGAAGCCATAGCTTTGGCAGAACAGCCATCGAACGGCGTACAACACAACTGTCCACGTCCTCAGCACCCTGAGGGACCGGGAGTGTTCAGAATCCACCGGGCTTGCGAAGGAATCTATTCGCCTAAAATACGGGTGGCAGTTCACAGACGTTTTGGGGTTCTTCCCCCTCCAGACAGTGTCAGAGCAGTGGAGGACAGCCGGTGTGGGTGGGCATTTTACAGAGAAACCTTGAACAGAAAGACTGCTGTAAAAATGGCTTTTTAATAGACGCAAATGTATATTCCAACTTTCGGGGGAACTCCTTCATTTCCACCGGCAGCTGGCAGCCCTGACAGCCCCCGCGACCGCACTGCCGTTCTGAAGTAACCAGTTAAGCGCGGTTACTCACAGAAAAAACCCAAACCAGCGAGAAAACGCAACACACAAAGACACAAACCAAACCAAACCAAAACCCATTTACCATGGAAGCTATTAACGGACTAATTTTGTTTCAAGTGTATAGGCTCGGCAATGCCTGCCTCATTCACCTTAACGAGAACTGGCTCTCAAGAGCAGTTATCCGTGCAGTGAAGCCTCTGGAGGTGTTTAGAGTTAGACCCCGGTAACTCTTCAAACAGCGCCTGAAGATGAAACCGGGAGCAAACAGTTAGAAAAGCGGCTGCTGTGCAGAGGGAAGCCGGCACCAAGTGCTGGACACAGTGGGTATTGGATCGGCACTGCGAGTGCCGCCCGTG
>VWZY01007756.1:0-12372 GCA_013399075.1 Chloroceryle aenea | reverse complement strand
CTCAGGTGATCTCCAGTTGGCGGTGCTGCCTGGAGTGCCTTCCCACGGGGGCAAGACCCGACGGCTCGTGTTGGGGCAAGTGGGGGAGATGGTGGGCGTCCTGGCTATGGGTTTTCCTGTGTGTACAAAATCTACAAGCCATTGCAGCAGCAGGGCCGAAACCTGCAGTGGTCAGTACCTGTGCAGCTAGCAAACGGATGGTGATTGGCCACCTCGGAAAACAGAATTCAGTCAGTTGCTGCACTGGCAAAGATTAACTTAGGGCCAGAAAAATATATTTCCCATTGTGTTTCTCCCCTTGGTTTGAAATGTAAGATGTGGTTTTCCTACAGTTGTGCAGCGTTGCTGCACAAAGTCACTGTGCAGCTAGTAACAGAGCAGTAGAATGGACTTTTGTACCTTCTTTGCTTTTTTTACCCACCTTTAGCCCACTCCTGAGCTCTTACTCTTGTTGCTTCATCAGCTCTGACACTTATTCAGCTTCTTAATGTGTCGCTTTAACCCACTTATCCAGCAGAGAAGGAACAGAAAATCACAACATCTCAGGCCCCAGAATTAAACTGGCTTACCAGAGGGTGAGGCACCCTGAGGGAGGACTGTGTGCCCAGTCCGATGGAAGAGCTGGGCTCCCCTTTTGGTGGCTGTGAATTGCTGGTTCGTATAGCTCAATCCATCTATTCCTAGTCTTGTGCCTCTTGAATGTCTTAAATTCAAGTTTTAAAGGACTTGCTTGTTTCTTTGCTTAAAATGGGGAAGAAGCCAGAGGTTCTCGCTTTAAGTTAATTGTTTTGGTCCCCGTGCATAAACNTCAGCCGCACCCCCGGGCCCTGCGCACTCCCTCCGGTGCCGCGGCCCTACCCACCTGTGCCCGGCGGGAGCGCAAGAGAATGACGCTGATGATGGCGATGATGATGGTGATGAAGGCGATGGGGATGGTGGTGGCGNTTACTCTTGTTGCTTCATCAGCTCTGACACTTATTCAGCTTCTTAATGTGTCGCTTTAACCCACTTATCCAGCAGAGAAGGAACAGAAAATCACAACATCTCAGGCCCCAGAATTAAACTGGCTTACCAGAGGGTGAGGCACCCTGAGGGAGGACTGTGTGCCCAGTCCGATGGAAGAGCTGGGCTCCCCTTTTGGTGGCTGTGAATTGCTGGTTCGTATAGCTCAATCCATCTATTCCTAGTCTTGTGCCTCTTGAATGTCTTAAATTCAAGTTTTAAAGGACTTGCTTGTTTCTTTGCTTAAAATGGGGAAGAAGCCAGAGGTTCTCGCTTTAAGTTAATTGTTTTGGTCCCCGTGCATAAACTGCAGTCCTTTCTTAGCTTGCTTTCCTTAGAGTGGAGTTACAAGGCAGGAGAAGAACGTAAGGTGCTGCAGCTCAGGCTGTGCACAGAGCAGAGTAAGAATGCCCAGGGCGGATTACAGACTGCATCTTGGAAAGCAGTGTCAGCTTTGCCGAATACTTGCATTTATTGTGGGGTGAATGTTCAGAAGAGGAAGTGTTGCCACTGACTCTATGGAAACACCTTCGTGGTGCAAACAGTGTTTTGAATAATTCTTTTGCCTGCCTTACCCCATTTTGCTGTTTAAAATGCCCAAAGCAAGCAAGGATTTTCATCGGTGCTTAATAGGAAAGAATAAAGGATATTCTCTAACTGTAACTCTTGTTTCCTCCGGAGGCCGGATTACAGTTAAATTTGATGACAGTTTTCTAGGTCTTTGTAACAACAGAGGTCTGGTTTGTGATTTGGCTTTGTGCAGGTTAGCACCAAAACGTTTCATGTTTGCCTTGCAGAGAGTAGGGAGAAGTTAACTGTGGGTTTGTGCAGACCTGTGTTATTTTGATTTACATGGGCTTTGGTTTGTTCAGGTTCCCTCCCCCTGTTTATCTGTCCCTCCTTTTCCTGGTTTCACTCTCACACAGAGAGGCACTGTTATGTTATTTCATTTGAGGAAGACTGAGGCATGGCAGCTGTTCTGCTTTTGCTTTATCGTGATTTTATCAGACTAGGGCCAGGGGCTGTGAGGCTGGCAGTGCAAGAGTTGGGAGTGAACAAAATACAGACCATCTTGTGCCTGAACATTGCAACTTTCCCCGATGAAATGGGCTTTGCAAGAATAATTGCACGTGAAGAGAATGTCAACAAAAAACCCCGAGTGCCATGAGTTCCTGACACACTTATAAACAGTTTTTTCTTAAATCTGGAGTTTTAATCGAGTGTTGTCTTAGGTATGAGTATTCCAGTACAAAATGCAAGATTTTACACAGGTTGTCATTACAGACTGATAGCAGACATTTGCTCTGGCTCTGTATTTCCGAGCTCCTCCAAGGTAGTTTTCCCAAAGTGTCATTTCTCAAGCGAGTAGCACAAAGTGAGGGGTGTGAGGGGGAAGCTCAGAATACCGCTTGCAGCTGCCATTCTTGAAGCCTGGAGGAGAATCTCTCTCCCGGGAAAAAGTCCGAGGGCTGAGTGACTCGAAAATGCGTGAGACACTTAGATGGCTTCTTAACGTAAAGCTTTGCTGTACAAGCCGCATTCGTTGTGTGGCAGTGTGGTCATTGAATAGTGCTGAGCCACTGAAAGAATCTCCTGATGGTGCTGTAGCCCTCAGCTAAGTAGGAGTGTATCCTTCTGCTGAATGTTGCTGTAAATACCTGGCTGAAGGGCTTGAATGGAGCTTGAACTTAGACTGGGACTTTTACCTGGCTTATCTTTTCAAGGTAGCTGTTGACCTTTCGCTATCTTGAGTGGTCAGCTCGCAGCAGGGAGAGAGACTGCTATCCGGCTAAGGAAGCCTGATTTGCACAATAATTTGAAGACCATTTCCATTTTTGTCATCCTGTTGTAGAGGTGTTCTTCCTCTCTGATGGCTGTACTCACGTTTCCCTAGATGTGGCCTTGGCAGAGAGCTGAGAAGTCTTTCATATGGTGATTGCTACGTTAATTACTTGAATTTTTGTGTTAATTTCATTTTCAAAAAGCTGTCTGCTTTTGGCAGTATCGATTTGTTTTGCTGGAGTGAAATAACACTGCGGTGACTGGCAGCCTTCGAGGAGGACTGCCTGGCTACAGCAAATGCCCCTGTGCACATGGTAGATGCATTGATGCATTAGAAAGGGTTTCTGTTTTTCAAGGTAAACCTGTACATTCCAATCACTTCCCTCTGCTTAGTCCCCAGTTTCTAGGGACCCGATTCTGGGGTTCTGTCAGAACGAGCTGATACCAGAAATTTTTGCAGCGAGCTCTTCAGCTGCTGCGTGTGTGTCAGTGCAGCCTGTTTGTGTCCGCTGGATGTACAAGATGTGCCTCCTTTGGCCAGGCTTTCCAGGAGGCTTCTCTATAATCCAGTTTGGCTTGTTTGCTCTGCCTTACCTTCTACATGAAAGTGCAGTTTCTGCTCTGGGTTTTGTGCGTGTTCCTTCTAGTGGTTTGTACTGGAGGATATGGGGAGTGGAGAACAAATCTTTTTTGGTGGTTTTTTTTTTTCCAAGACTAAGAAAAGGTGTTTTTTGAGAGGAAAATTGCTTTTTGGGTTTAGTTTTTGTTAGCAAGTAGCTTGTTTTCTGATAACAGAAAGTTGTGTATTATTAAAACACAGTCTGTGACCTGCTCAAGTGCTTGAAAGAATTCATTTATCTCTATATATTTATTTTAATAGTGCTGCTTGTGTGATAACTCACAAGAGCCATCAGAACTGGGCGTCCCGTGCCTGCTGCTGAAAATCAGAAGCCGCCGCTGGAGATGTGAGGGGAGGGCAGCCTGCGGGCGCTCTGCGTTAACCCCGCAGTTCCGATTTTAAAGGAAGAGCCTGCGGCTCGGTGCCGGCTTGCCTCCGGGGAATCTCTGCGGCTAAAGGGCGGTGCTAGGTGCCATGAGACATGAGTGGCACCTTAGCAGTCGCTGCAAAGTTATTGCATGACCTAATTTTCCTCATCTTCTGTACATGTTGTGTTTTTCCATGCTACAAATAATGAATGGCACACAATCTCCTGGGGGGCGTGTGAAGTTTTTAATGCAAGCTGAACCAAAATAAGAATGTTTTCATTTTTCTCAAGGGTCATATTTAACTTTCAGTTGGCAGAATGACAGGAATGGAGACTGAAACTGCAAGAGACAAAACCATGGAAGAAGAGAGTACTGAGCAGAAAAAGGAGAGAGAGAAAAAGAAGAGGTCAAGGGTTAAACAGGTGCTGGCAGATATAGCAAAACAAGTGGATTTCTGGTTTGGTGATGTTAATCTCCATAAAGATAGATTTCTCCGAGAACAAATAGAGAAGTCCAGAGATGGGTGTAAGTTCATATTTACTATATTTCCATAAACATACCCCCTTAACTTCCTCCTTCACTCTACTGCTGATGACAGTTACAAGTTACTTTGAGGTGTGTGTCTACTCCTGGGAAAGACAGTAGTTTCATACTGGTAACCAGTAGTTAGTAGGTCAGGAGGTAGAGCTTGGTGCTAGCTTTTAGGAACTGCATTTAGTGTTTCTCTTTTCCTTCCCTTTACTAGCCTAAGTTAGATGTTTTCTGCACAAATTGCATGTGTGAGAAACTNGGTAACTGTTTGGAGACCCAATTTTTGTTAGTTCTTTTCTAACCTTTGTATAAGCAAACAAACAAGGGGCACTTAGCACTTGCAGGTGCAGCATTTGACTTGTAGGGTAGATATATGCAGAAATTAAAGTGTAATTTGGATTTGTTGCTACATATAGATACTTTTTTCTTGTTTTCTGCACAAATTGGATGTGTGAGAAACCGTGTATTTGAGCTACCATGGGCCTCTTTCCCTTAGACAATTTTTGACATTGTTGGTTGGACTTCAAAGTAGGGAACTGAGCTGGGTTGTGAAACTACTCTCCAGTGTCTGAAGATACTTTATTTAGCTGCTGTGCTGGCTGGTATGCTTCTGCTTCAAAAACCAGTCTCAGGTGTGGTAACTGCAGTCTGGTGGTGCAGTTGTTCAGTTAACTGTGCACTAGAAGTGCAGTATGTCTGTAAAAAAGAGGTGGTCCTTTTCCATAAAGACAAAAAAGTAGCAATTTCCAGAAGTGTTTAGTCATTCTTGTTTTCTCAAGGAATCCATATTTATTTGGAATGTAAATCCTTAGTCTAATTGCACGGTGTGAAAAGTACAGCTTTCCAGCTGCTGGCTGCAGCCCTCAATTATAGTGAACTTGCCTTCCAAGGAGTAAGATTTACCCTGCTTCTTCTAGAGACAGTAGAGCTTCAGTGTCTATTTTTTTTTTTTTTAATTAAGACTAATACAGCATCATTTTCTGTCAGGGTTTTTGCAGGTTTCATCACAACTGGAGTGCCAGCAGGGCCTCTTTTGTGTTGGGAAGGCCGGGTTAAACACTTAATTGAGTGCTTGAAGGAGAGGCACGTTTTCAATGCAAATTGTTTTTGTATTGTAAAACTACATCAGAAAGGGGCTTTTCTTCCTTTCTTTTCAAAGGCAGTAGTTATCAGTGGGGAGGTAGAAGAACAAAATTCCTTTGATAAAGGCTAGCACAAAAGAAAATTAAACATAGGTTTACTCCAAACTTAGATTTTGATGGTAGAAGTTTTTTGCGAGTCTTTGGCAGCATTTATGACTTGCAGGTTGTTTTACAAAAATACTGGTTGAGTCTTAACATCAGATTAGAACACATAACTAATGTCTTCTAGATTACCCTGAGGTCGTCATTTGCATCTTTTTTTTCTCCCTAGATGTGGACATATCACTTCTTGTTTCTTTCAACAAAATGAAAAAATTGACCACTGATGGGAAATTGATAGCTCGAGCAGTTAAAAGCTCATCTGTTGTGGAGGTGTGTAACATTTCACACTTGTCTTTGCTGATATCCGAGTAATAATGATAGTGGTACTGAAGCGGGCAATAATCTTACAGAAATTGCTTGTTCATTCCTTGTGACTTGTAGTTGGATTTGGAAGGAACTAGAATCCGAAGACGCCAGCCGCTGGGTGAGCAGCCGAAGGACGTGGATAGTCGAACAGTCTATGTGGTAAGGGTGGCCTTGCTGGACCTGCCTCGTGGCAGGAAGAGTGCTTACTTCCTCCTGTGGAAACTCTTCTAAACTTTCTGCTGATAATTCTTCGTGTGCAAAGCCCACTGTGCATTGGCTGTGACAGTCTAGTTGCATAGTATTTACTGTATTGAGAACAACAAAACCACCGTAAAGCAGCCCCCTGCCAGAGCAGGATCACCTAGAGCAGGCAACACAGGAATGTGGCCAGGTGGGTTTGGAATGTCTCCAGAGGAGACTCCACGGCCTCCCAGGGCAGCCTGTTGCAGGCTCTGGCACCCTCATTGTGCAAAAGTTTCTCCCCATGTTTACACAGAACCTCTGATGTTCCGGCCTGGACCCCTTGCCCCATGTCCTGTCAGTGGGTGTCACCGAGCAGAGCCTGGCTCCAGCCTCCTGACACTGGCCCTTTCCATATTATCAACATTAATGAGGGCACCTCTCAGCCTCCTCTTCTCCACGCTAAAGACACCCAGCTCCCTCAGACCCTCCTCATAAGGGAGGTGTTCCACTCCAAACCATAATGAAGCGTTTTTGTTAGGCAGGCAGAGCTCATGCAAAACCAGCCTTGTACCTGAATGTGATAAATAATGTTTTCCTATAAGGAAAAGCTTCTAGTGCAGTAACTTGCCATGAAAAAAAAAGTAGTATTGCTGACTTTCTATTGTTGTTTAGCATGAATTTGAGAGTAGGGTTTTTAAGTGTTTGGGTGGGTCTACTTAGAAATTGATATGACAACATTTGTCTTTGGTGAAGGTAAGTGTTTAGCAACTGAGACACATGATGTCTGCGAGCTGCAAAAACGTGTTTCTCTGTTAAGGAGTTTATAGAAATAAAAATCAGGTTTGTCATCCAAGAAGCTGGCTAGAAGTTTCTGCTGCATCTGATCAAGTTAGGCTGTAAGTATTGACCCTGCTATGAGCAGGGATTAATCAGGTTGAGTAGTGGCTACTGATCCACAAGATTTCTTTCTGTGATACCTGTGTTACCACCACCAATCATCATCATCATGGTGCTTTGCAGTGGGTGGTTTGAGAGAGTACAGAATTATGTTTGCTCAGAAGTCTTAAATTTACAAAGATATTTCACACTAGCAAAGATGCAGCTACAGGTGAGGCCTTCTTAGCTGTCAGAGGAAGAATATCCACATCTAAATACAGAAAGTATTTGTTACAGGTATTTGAATGATTAGATTCATTTCCAGGTCACTGTTTTTACTACCTGAATGCTATGACTTCTCATCAAGAGATCTCACTATAAAAAATGTTTCTCAAGGTTGTCACATCAAACTTCAATTAATTAGAAGATGTAGTAAACTATCTGATCCAGTGGTAATACAGTAGTGAGAAATTGATATTTATTTTTTTTTAGGAGCTGCTTCCCAAAAATGTCAATCACGGTTGGATTGAGCGGGTGTTTGGGAAGTGTGGCAATGTAGTTTACATCAGTATACCCCGGTATAAAAGTACTGGGGATCCAAAGGGATTTGCTTTTGTTGAATTTGAAACTAAAGAGCAAGCAGAGAAAGCCATTGAGGTGAGTAATGGTGCTGCTGGTCTGTTAACATGCTTTCTGATTGTCACTTTGTGTTATGGGCGCAGTAGTCTTGACTAGTTCACCTACTGAACTAGTAAAGGCGTCTGCCTCGAATCAGTGTAGGACTGCTGGGTTTAACTTGGGGTGAATGAAGATGCTTTAAAAAAGGAAATAATGACTTCTAGTAACGGTTGGTCTTGTATTTATTTTTCTTAAGTTTTTGAATAATCCACCAGAAGAAGCCCCACGGAAACCTGGGATTTTCCCCAAAACAGTAAAGAATAAGCCTGTTCCTCAACTGAACACAAGTAACAGCAGTGTAGTAGGTGAGTGGTTTTGGGATCAAGAAGCAAACAGTTTTGTGTCTTGGCTTCTGAAGAGAGACCGGTACTGCTGTGTTAGTGCAGTCTGATCTCAGGTTTATTAAGAACTTTATACAAGTGAAAATGCATGTTGCTGTTTGGCCAAGGTAGGCTTAAGAATGAAAGGATAAAACTGAAAGATAGTCAATTTCTGGCTTGTTTTCCTGCTTGGTAAAAAACTTGATTTCTTTTTTCCCATGTTTCCACCTACCACCATCAGTCATTGCTAGGCTAGCAGAGCAGCTTTCAGGCTCTCCAGTAAATTACCAAAGCATTTAGCAGTAGCAAGAGACAAATCTGACTCGGACTGGTTTTAATATATGTAGTATTGAAGGGAAAGATACAGACATAAGAGTAAAATGACACTTAAATGTTAGCACTGTTCAGATGAGTGTGGTCACCTGACATTTTAGAGCGAACCTTGTGGTATTCTCTCCTGAAACTTTCTGTGAACTGTGAAATCAGTGGATTTCTGTTCTTCGGAACTCTGGCTATTTGGGCAGATCAGTCTATAACTTAATCAACTGTACAAAGTGTTTGCAATTCCACTTACATGAGCTGTAATTACTCCTAAAAACCTGGAGGATATGGCTGAGAAAAGAATCGTGAACTCGTGGATGAGCATGTTTCCAATCAATACAGTCTGCTAGAACTTACAAAGCCACAGCACGGGACTGTGGTGCAGCTTTTATCACTGGAACATTGTTCCTGGTTTCTGGTTTCCCAGACTTCACACATCTCATCTTTTTCATAAGTGTTGTGATGAAGCATATGGGTCTAGCAGCCTGCCCTGACTCTACACCTTGACAGATAGATTGCTTACTATATCACTAACTCCTTGTTACACCAGTATCTATTAGTACTAAAAAAGAGGAGGGCGTGTAGAAAAACTGTCGAAGTACTCTGCTGCTTCACACTGCATCCTGCCTGGTAGAACTTTGAAGCAAGTAGACAGTACTTTTTTTTCCCCCATTGATTAACATTCTGTTGGTTGGTAGGCAAATACTGTGATGGATTCATTGGGCTGAGTATCTCCTTTTATTCTCAGAATACAAATTGTTGGTCTCTCTTTTATTTTTTTGTCTTTGTTGTTTGGCCTGGAAAGAGGAAGGTATCCCTTCTCAAAGACAAGTAAGGGATGACACAAAATGTGCCTTTGTTAGTTAAGCAGAAGCAAAGAAGTCTTTTTTTTTTTTCTTATTTGAGATTAAGTACTTCAGGAACTCTCCATGTAGTTAAACTGCCCTTGTGACCCTGAGGTCTTTCTCACTGTGTGAGGCCGAGTCTTAACTGCTCCCCACCACCCTTCTGCTTGAAAGGCCTAGGAAGATCTTGGGGACAATGCACCTCAGCTCTCATTTAGGTAGAGATGTCAAAGACATGCATTTCATTTAATATCCCACATTATTGTGACACGTGGCATTGTGATTGCTTACCTAGGTCACTTAATCTAATCTACTTTTTAATCATGAGCAGTTTAAAGTGTTGTATTTTTAATACAGAAGAGAAGAAAAAAAAGAAAAAAAAGAAATCCAAAATGAAGAAAGAGAGCAATGTACAGGCAGCTGTAGAGATGAAGGAATCACACACGAACGCTACTGTAGAGCAAGTATCCAAGTCAAAAAGACACAGGACTTCATCGGAGTGCTCAGAAATGGAGGGAACTGAGACTCACAGGCAGCACTCAAAGAAAGAGAAAAGAAAATGGGACAGAACAGAGAGCTCAGAGGTACACTGGGAAAGCAGGCCAGGGAAGAGAAAAAGAACAAGCTCTGGAGATGGTGAGACATCAACTCCCAAAGTCAAGAAAACTGTTCCAAAGGATGAAGTTTGTCCTGTAAAAGAGGAAACGACAGAAGCTCCGCAGGATCTGAATGGTAAAGTTGGTCCATGTCTTTTTATTTATGAATCTCCTACAGACACAAACGTCATAGTAATGAGGAAAAGGTCTGGATAATGAGTTAAAGAAACTGTGTTATTTGCAGTTGAAAGCATATTTATAGTGGCTTGAGTAAATAGGAAACCTCAATATGCTAAGGGTAACAACAAGCAAGTGAGGAAAGGGGGGTTGCAAAGAACACCTCTGGAAAGCAACAAGAATCGGTGTCATACAAATGCATTATTAGTGAAGTGACTTTAGGAGGCTATTATGTTTATTACTTGGGATTGAGTAAACCTTTCAGTGCTGGTGGAAGATTCAGACACTGGATTTCTGTCTTTCAGAGACTGAAAACTGAACTGGTAAAAAACGTGGTTCTGCTTGGGTCAGTAGGTGAAAAATGGTTGATGTGGTGGAGGCACAACAAGGTCAGTTCAGGAATATGTGATGTTCCCTGCAGCTGAAATTTAACCTGGTAGTGAGTCACTCCGAGGAGATAAACTGCATGGAGAATAGGAAAGCACTTTCAACACTGAAGGGGGCAATAATGAAGGGGGTAAATCTCAGAAGTAAAAAATGTTGACACAGAAGTTAGTATCAACAGAAGTGTGGATTAAACAGCCTTGGCAAGTGGTGCCACTTTTAACAATATAGATAAGATTAAAATACAAAAGAAAAAGCTGATCAGTTTCTTAGATGGGATAAAAAAAAGCAATAGATGGGATTAAAAAAACCTGCATTTAAATCTCATTTGGGTTGACAAGAGTCCAAATGAGAGGCTGAAATGGGAAAGGGTTTTGGTGCCAACAGCTGTTGTGTGAATAACAAAGTAAAAAGCTGCGATTTTATCAATGTTAAAATTGTATTTTTTAATGTTAGAACTAAATATTTTTCTTTGGGACTTTTCAATGTAGAAGTTCCAGCAGGAGATGACAAAGATAAAAAGGACACATCCCTTTCCAAATCTAAAAGGAAGCACAAGAAAAAACACAAAGAAAGACACAAAATGGGTGAAGAAGTCATCCCACTCAGAGTACTCTCCAAGTAGGTTGTGAAACTTCTCATGGTACCTGGTGGGTGGGAAGGGTATTATTGTCTGGTTGCTTTGTAACCTTTGTAGCATGAGTTAGAACTAATAATTTCTCAGCAGTACTGGATACCAGTGGGGTGGCTACTTGAAAACCTGACCCACTTGCTGTTGTGGATTAGGTGCATGCTGGATGGGCTCAGCTTCCTTCTTACATATTTGCTGTGTTTGCCTGGAAATTGTCAGTTACAGGAAACTTGTTTTGCATAATTTTTATTGCTCAACAGACTCATTTACAGTGACTTCACAATGTTTCCAATGTTTTTGAGTACTTTAATTTATGGTACTTTTCTTTTATGCCTGACAGTCCATCACCATTGCTAAAGTGCAATTCCAGTTTTTATACAACAGAGTTGCATATTAGCAACAGTATTAGCCTGTAGCTGAAAAGGTTCAAATACCACCAGTTTTCAAGTCTTGAGTTAGTGCCGCGGGGAGTTCTGCCTCCAGACAGTGTTCTGCCTGCAAATCAAGCAATTTCCACCTGGGTCTTGACACATCACAGTAGTTGATATCTAAACTGGCAGGATCTTAGGAGTCACCACAACTAAAACATGGAAGCACTTACTTTTTAGGCGTCCAGCAAGTACCTCCATGTTAAAGTAGAGGGGGTCCTTGCCATCCTGTGCTATGCCAGGGTACCACAATTGTGCTTTTTAACACGGAGGCCCCGTGTGCTTTGTAAATATGTTTCCTAGGAAGAGCAAAATATTTTCAGTTGAAGAAAAAAGGAATCACCAGCACGAAAACATGGAAGCACTTACTATTCAGGAACAAAGCAAGTACATCCACATTTAAGTTGTGGGGGGTCCTTGTAGCATGTGTAGGGAAACCACAAAATCCTAAACCACGAAACAATACACCACAAAAAGCCCCAAAACATCAAAAGCCCCATAGTACATAGAGAGTTGTACAAAGATAATGCAGCGATGGTAAAACATGCACATCTCTCACTGTAAGTAGGAGTCTCTTGAGCCTGTAACCAGCTTTAGAAACACATTCCCGAGCAGCAGGATCCACCGCCACTGAAACATGGAAGCACTTACTTTTTTTAGGCAGCAGGTACCTCCATGTTAAAGCGAAGGGAGTCCTTTAAAAATTGAAAAAAAAAAAAACAACCTTCCGAGCTCTTAAACCTACAGGCCACCGAAAGTGTTGTGCAGTACCACGTTTCCAGGAAAAACTCGTTCTTTGCCCCTCTTCACGGGTTGAAAAATGTTGTGAGCGAAATGTAGACCAAAAAAAAATAAAATAAAAGACAAATCCTGGCGGATGGTGTTTCCGTATTGCGATCAGGATTCACCTCTACTAAAACATGGAAGCACTTACTTCTTTAAAATCACAGAAAGCACCTCCATGTTAAAGTAAAAGGGGTCCACGAAAAAAAAAATCAACCAAAACCCGGAGTTAGCAGCGATCCTTGTCCTCGTCCCCGAGATTCTCAGGCAGCTGCATCAAATACAGACACAGTTTAAA